>CM032630.1:10604308-10870988 GCA_019097785.1 Fraxinus excelsior
AATAAGTGAGATTTACCTAAACTAGAGATGTGATGATAGTATAAAATTCAACCTTGGTTTACAAACTTGAAAAGAGCGAAAAGAATAAATTTGGAGGTGTACGAATCTTACGAGTGATGAAAGAATATATTTGACAATTGAGAGTCGAGAATTGAAACAATTTATAAATTCATAATGCTATGCTTAATTCTTCACACACACATGTCAATTTTACATTGAAAAAGTAGATTTTAATTTCCGTATTGTGATTTTGAAACTGTGATTAGATTTAATATTATGATTTCAATGCTGAATCAAAAGGTCAGGTTAACTAGCTAAATCATTTTGCTTTGTTTGATTGACTGACCACCAATTAGGTAATTAGCATCGCATGTTTGTATGTTAGGTTTTAGTTTTGTTTGAGGACAAACAAAAAGTCAAGTTCGGGAGTGTGATAAGTGTAGTTTTTATACTTATTAGAGACTCTAAATCATGATATTTTATTGTCTTTTGAATAAAACTCTACCTAATTTATTTTGTATTGTATTTAGTAGGTAAAACTTTATATTTAATGAAGAATTGACAAAAAGCAGAAAATGGCAAAATTCAAAGTACGAGGACTAAATTATTGGAGGCAAAGTTTGGAGATTAAAGTTCGTACTTTGAAAAATGAAGGACTTTCTTTGGAGAAAATAATACATTAAATGAGTCTCAAATGGACTTTTATTGGATGAATTAAAAGAGGAATTTTTGGGGAAAAGATATAAATATATACCTACAGAAAGAAAGGATGGCCGACGGCCATTAAAAAAAGAAGTTTTAGGCGGTTGAAAATTGTAGAAAACAAGGGCTGTTGAATATTGTTATATATATACACACACAGAGCAGAGAGGAGAGAAAACAAGGGCTGGGCAGAGAAAAGAAACAAGAAAAGAATGAGAAAAGGAAGATAAAAAGAAAGAGAGAAGAAGTCAAACGCAGAAACACGGAAAAGAAAGAGAGAAGAAATGAAAAGGAAAAGGAAAAGAAAAAGAAAGGAAACTGCAAATATCATAAATTTTTACGTTTCGTCAATTTTTGGTGATATCTCTCCACTTTTGCATTTTAAATTCAAGTGGCTAAATACTTTTATGTTAGGATTAATGATGTAACTTAATGTTTTCATTATATATTTAGTTTCAAGATTTTCATGTCATTTTAATATTTGTTAATTCATTATTGTGTGTTTAATACTTTAATTGTTTACACAATAATTAATTAATTTAGGGATAATACTGAGACCGAGAGGTGATGTATAATTCTAGTTCGTGCATAATTAACATAGATATTATAAGAGATCGAGAGATAATTATAGGCTATGCGATCATATTGAATTCCTATAGATAAATGCATTCATATGTGCATGAATTTACATAGAGATATGGTAAGTTCGGAGACTAAGGCTTTGTTCTCTTTGCTGTTTTCTGTTTTTAATTTTTCAAAACAGTGAAAATGCGTTTTCTTTTCTATTTTCGAAAATTGTACTAAAAATGCCAAAACAAGAAAATCTCGTTTTGGGCGTTTTCAGTGTTTTACACAGTAAAAATTGGAAAACATGCAAAACACCGTTTATGAGCTTTTGTCCCTAGCTTCTCTCTTCTAAACTCAAAGTTCCATCTCTTCTTCTCTCTTGCCCCCGCCGGCTTCTCTCTTCTCTCTTCTCGACGCCGACGACAAGGCCGGACTTGAGGCGAGGTAGAAGAGGCCGGACGGCTTCTCTCTTCTCAATTTTCCCAAAACAAAACAAAATTATAAAACTCACAATTTCCCACATCAATCTCCCTTTATCTGTCGGTCTTTTTGGGTGTATTAATTGTACATTGATTGGTACAATTTGAGAAACCGAATAGTTTGGACCGTTGAGCACTCCCGAAAATTTCTTGATGCTTATGTGGGTGTCTAGAATTTAAGGGCTCCTGAGTTTTTAAATTTAAATTTTGTGACTACTGGACTTATTTTGTGGGTTTTGTTAAATATTAGATTTTTTAACGCGGGTTATGTAAGAATTGTGTTTTGATATAAGTTTTGGAGATTGGTGTTGTTTATTGATTCTTATATATGGTTCTTCTTGGGTGTTGGCCTTTGATTTGAACTGATAGTGAGAAACTGATACAATACAATAGTAGCATTGTTTGGTTGTTTACATTGGACCCCTTTTTGATCAAATTTTTTGGGTTGCAAAGATTATTCATTTTGGACTTGTCTTGTGGAGTTGGATTTGCTTTCTACAATTGTGTTAAGAGAGGACTTCTGGCATGAATCATCCGAGTATTTGATTTGTGGTTATGTCTGGTGGAACAACTGTTGGGTGTAAAAGCATGAGGCAGGGGCATAGTCAAGAAACAAATGAATTACCATTGTTATTCTTGACGCCATTGTTGATGAGCAAAGAAACAATTCGATAACTTCAAAATTTATATATTATTTAATACTATATTAACATTAAACTATTAAAATTTATTGAATAATCAGATTTCTTGAATAAAAAATTATACAAAAATATTCTCAAAATTTCAAAGTAAACGCGTTTTCTAGTTTTATATTTTCAGAAACAATTTTACAGAATGACAAAAGAACGCATTTTTAGTAATTTCAAAATGGATGCTCAAAACTCAAAACATAGAACGAACTAGGGCTGGACGTAGTTCCATTTGGTTCTAGTTTCAAGAGAATCGAACCGAACCATGAACTAATGATTTTTTTTTTTATATTGGAATCAAATAGTTTTTTTAAGATGCGGAACCGAACCATTTGGTTCTGGTTTCGGTTTGGTCTAGTTTACTATTACTTGCACTATATCCATAAGTTACTAATATATATTTAAATAAAAAATATAAGCATCAAACATTTAGCAAGTTCAAATTATCAATAATCAAGATCATAAAAGTCCAAATTAACAAACAAAATATAAACGAATGAGTCATTGCGAGAAGTTAATAATATCGAGTTCCATTTTCATCATATGTCCAATCAATTCCTTTACATGAAGCCGTTAGACCTACATGAGAAAAATGAAATATGAAACTGAAATATAAAGTTAAAACTCTAAACTAATAGGTAGTGGTGGTGACAAAATGACCAAGCCAAGCAACTTGGGCCTTACCATCAGATAACTATTAACCGTTTAATACTTCATTACTCATGTTGTGACTTTGAGAAACTCTACTAACATAATTCAAAATACACAATTAAAATAAACAAAAATAAATTAAAACCATTTACAATTAATACGATGTAAGGTGATAATATTTTTTAAAATAAATTTTACCAGATTCAATTTCTTCATAGAACTCCGTCTCCTCAATGCAAACTATGTCTTGAGTTGCATAAAAAACTATGAAAAAAAGAAAGTTGTCCAATGTATTATGACATGTTTTTACTATACATTACCTTTGATGGCTTGGAGGAACACTAAATTGGTGGCGACAAAGTTCGAGTTTTCGCACAGAAAAGTTGCATTTTTTAGGCTTGAGAGATTAGGAATCTAGGAAAGCGTCCAGGGACTTCGAGAGTTTGAATTTGAAATAATGGATTGAAGTGATATTTAAACACAAATATTAAATACAATTTAAGTTAATGGACTAAACACGTTTTATGGGCTGTACCAAAATAATGACTACTTAGTTGGCTTCAATTAATATAAAATCAAATTCACACAAAAAATGAAATTGTAAATTAAGTTTGGTTCTCGGTTTGGTTCTTGGTTCTAGAATCATAACCGAACCAAAACTATAACAAAATGATTATTTTGTTCGAAGAACCAAAACTATTAATTTTTTTTTTTTGTAGAACCGAATCGAACCGCTTGGTTTGGTTTGGTCTGGACATTTTGTCCACCCCTCGAACTCAAAACTGAAACACGAAAAGAACAACCCGTAAATTATTGGAGGCAAAGTTTGGATATTAAAGTTCGTACTTTGAAAAGTGAAGGACTTGTTTTGGAGAAAATAATACATTAAATGGGGTTCAATTGAACTTTTATTGGATGAATTAAAAGATTAGTTTTTTGGGGGGAAAGATATAGATATATACCTACAGAAAGAAAGGGGGTCGACAGCCATTAAAAAAAAGGTTTTAGGCGGCTGAAAATTGAAGAAAATAGAGGCTGATGAATATTGTTACACACCCACGCACACACAACAGAGAGGAGAAAATAGGGTCTGGGCAGAGAAAAGAAAGAGAGAAGAAGTCAAACGCAGAAATAGAGAAAAGAAAGAGAAAAAGAAAGAGAGAAGAAAGGAAAAAAAAAAAAGAAGAAGAAAGGAAACTGCAAATATCAGAAATTTTCACGTTTCGTCGATTTTTGGTGATATCTCTCCACTTTTGCGCGTTTAAATTCAAGTGGCTAAATAATTTTATATTAGGATTAATGATGTAAATTAATGTTTTTATTATGTTTAATTTCGAGATTTTCATATCATTTTAATATTAATTAATTAATTATTGTGTGTTTAATGCTTTAATTGTTTGCGCAACAATTAATTGATTTAGGGATAGTATTGAGATCGAGAGGTGATGTATAATTTAGCTCGTGCAATAATTAATATAGACATTATAAAAGACCGAGAGATAATTATAGACTATGCAATCCTGTTGAATTCCTATAGATAAACACATTCATATTTGTGTGAATTTACAAGAGATATAATAAGTTCGAACATATGAATATGATTAGTGTTACTCGAGAGAGATCACTAAATACAATATGTTAATTCGATCGTTGATACGTATGAAAAATGACTGAATAACTTGGACTTAAATGTATAATAAATAACTTAAGTGAAATCGGAAATCCTAGTTTTTCTTTCAATCACATAATCTTATCTACATATTTAATTTGAATTTTTTATTTTATTTATTAAAATTTTGCTTAGAAAATAAAATTTGATTTAATCATTAGTTACCATTTTAATTTAAATTGAAGTTAAGTTAGTTTAAAATTTTATAGTAGATAGTAGTCCCTGTGTAACGATATTCAGATTTAATAAATCCACTTTATTACTTTTCATGATATGTACAATAGCGGAATTTCACGAATAAGTTTTTGACGTCGTTGTCGGAGATTATTTTATTTGTTTTAAATTTTTGATTAATTCTAGTTTTGATTTAGATTTAGAAATCACCCCTCCCTAAATAAAATGTTTTTCTTGTTTTTGATGAAAATATGGTCACGTGACCAAAAGTTGAAAAATATTTTATATGGAAAAAAGTGTCAATCAAATACCCAAAAATAGGAATTTATGTGGAAAAAAATGACATTTTTTATGAAAAATAAAGTTAACCAAGCACACTCCATCATTTACTGTGGTGAATCATTTGAGTGAGGCTAGAGAAAACACTAAAAAAATCTCTGATTTATTCGAACATTTGTAATGTACTGTCCTTTGTTGATTTTAGTGGATCTCGATCAAAATCTAATTGTAGATGCCCAACGTTGTGATTAGGCTTTTGGTTGAACATTCAGGCCTTTTGGATTGAAAAAAATGAGGAAATTACACTAAACCAGATGTTTAGTTTCATGTTTTCGAAAATCAGGTTTATACTTTATTTAATCAAAAATTAAGTTTTAATTTCACAATTAGTATTAATATTAATATTTTAAATTAAATTAATATATATACCCGCTCCTACCCCAAATTTCAATCTTATCTATCCAAATCCTAAATCTATCCATTTTTCTCCACCCTCCTATTTCTGTCCACTGCTGCCTCTCTCCACCACCACCGTCGCCCGCTGCCTCCTCCCTCCCTCCCACTGCTGCGAATCGCAGTAGCATCATAGAAAACTAATGCCGTCTTACAACAAGTTGAGGCCCAAAATTGAAGAGACCAAACAATTGCCCAAATAAATCACTCCAAACTGAGGCTCGGGATGGAGTTCAGCAATGGTGGAGTGGCGACAGTGAACTCTGTCAACGGCAAGTGGAGCGATGGTGGAATTATTGGCGGAGATTCGTCATTTTCTTTCCGAGTTCTCTTGTTTCGCTACCTATTTCTTCTCCTCTTCCCCGTCTTCGATTGGATGGTTGCGTGAGCTTCGGGTGTGTGGTGGATGGGTGTGTGGTGGATGGGTGGCGAGTTGGGCTTGAACGTTGGTGGCGGCGCGCAAGAGAGAGGGTGACGGTGGAATTATTGGCGGCGAATCTTCCTTTTTTGACTTTTTTTTTTTTGGGGCGGCGGCTGTGTATTTGGTTGGGGAGTTGATTTCAGTGGAGGATTTGTGCCAGCCGGTTGTATTTAGGCTCTATCGGTGTTAAAGGGAATATGAATCTGCTCAGAAGTGGATTGTGGCGGTGAGGATGTGGTGATTGTGATTAGTGGTGGCTGTGGGAAGGGGGTGGTCGTGGCGGGTGATCGTGGGTGGGATGAGATGAGTTGGGGGTGGGTGTCTGTGACCTAGAAATTGTGACCGTGACTCACTATGATGGAGCTGTGACCCGTAAAAGTTTTAATTTTTTTGAATATGTGACCTTTAAAAAATTTTAATTCGTGGTTGAAAAATAATCTGTGACCATAAAATTCTTGATTTGTGACAGGTGGATGTCTGTGACCTAAAAATTGTGACTTTGACTCATTGTAAAAAAGTTGTGATTAGTAAAAGTTTTGATTTTTTTTTTCAATCTGTGACCTATAAAAAAATTTAATTCGTAGTTGAGAAATAACTTGTGACCATAAAATTCTTGATTTGTGACCTATAAATTTTTTGATTTGTGACTTAGAAATAATACGTGATCAATTAATTTGATAAGCTGTGACCTGAAATTAATTTTTAACTAATTAAGAAGATATCTGTGACCATAAGTTTTGACTGAAAATTAAATTTTTAACTAATTAATAAGATATCTGTGAGCAAATTGCATATAACTGTGACATTAACAGTAGCCGGAATCGGAGCAATCGCCGGAATTAAGCGGCGACAGAACGGTCACGGGAATTAAGCGCGACCCGAAGCAGTCGCCGGAGCAATGGTGGTGGTGGGGTGGTGGGGTGGGTTAATTATATTAAATTACAGTTAAATATTTAATTTAATATAATAATTGA
This sequence comes from Fraxinus excelsior, assembly GCA_019097785.1. Lineage (NCBI taxonomy): Eukaryota > Viridiplantae > Streptophyta > Magnoliopsida > Lamiales > Oleaceae > Fraxinus > Fraxinus excelsior. The sequence continues at coordinate 10,611,367 of CM032630.1, forward strand.
GAAATATAATTAATTAATTCATGAAAAACCTGATTTTTGCAATTCTAAACCTTGTGGCCTAATTTTTTATTTTGGGATAGATAAAGCCTGAATTGTGAATTTTTCCCTTGAAAAAATCCTTGTGTTTTTGAACTTCTATTTTCCCGCAATTTACGGTTTTGCAAACAGTTTTTGAGTAACTGTTTTTACAAACAAGTTTGGGACCAAGAAAAAGCTTTTTCAAGTGTTACGCATTACTATTCAATGATTAGTTCTTAAGTTTAGTTTAATTGAGTTTCGAAAACCAATTACACAAGCCAACCTTAGTCGACCTGCAACCTGAACTAATACCAAAATCCCCCTCCACGACCCCACCCGACCCCTGAAAATGTCCACCGCCAAGCCCTACCCAATTCATACATCGATCGCGCTACGTGTACATAATCATTTACCGAATTTTTTACCAAATTGACAAGTGGCGGCCCCCTATTGGGGGGGCGTCCGGGCCCACGGACGCCCCCCAATAGGGGACCGCCACTTGTCAATTCGGTAAATGATTATGTACGAATAGAATTATTCTTCATACATATCAATCCACTAAGCACACAAACAGCCTCCAGCTCTGGAGCATCATAAACCAACTGTAATTCAGATATAGAGATATAATCTTCGCGTGTGGTTTTGATCTTTATCTTCAATGAGTGAATCTGATTTCCCATTATCCTTTACACTAGCAAGCTACCATTATACTACAACTGAGTAACAACTCATATTACTTTGCAGCAATAAATAATCAAAGCAAAAGAGAAAATAAGTATGCGTGGAACAGTGTTGCATTCTTGGACTCATAAGCACATATCTTGACTCAATCTGAGAGCGAAACAACCCTCTAATGCATCGCACATAAAGCTGAAAATAGAACCCCATATTCAACATTCAATCAACAAAAAACTTGAAAATGTAAAACGTAAATGTTGACACACTAAAATGCAGCCCAAAATCGAAAGGAAGTCCAATTGATAAATCCAAGGTAAAGACCCAACAGAAGCCAATTAAAAGGCCCAAGAAGAAAAGCCCAAGTTGGAGGCCTGTGGAAAAACCTGAATATTGGAAGCCCAAGAACAAAGGAATACCATCGCCCCAAGGTTGTAGGACGCCCAGAGGCCGAACAAAGATAGTACGGCACAATCGCCCAGGACGACAGCCTCATTGTCGCCCAGAACCCCAAGTCGCCCAAAATCAAACAAGTCTAAAGGATACAGTTTGGAAGCGGTTGGCAAGTAAACCCGGCACGATCCCACGATCCAGGAAGCAACAAAGGTAGTGGCAGCGGTTACTAAGCAACTACTCCCCGAATAAGTGATTCCTCGCTAAAAGAGTGGGCGGTTACGAAGGATACGAAGCAAGTCTGAGCAGTTTCGATAACCAAGGGATGCTCAAGAAGTATAAAAGAAGTAACGTCATAGAAGAAAGAGACCGAATCAAAAACTCTCTACAAGAGATCATGTAATTTTTATTCCTTAGTTTAAATTTAATCCTTTTTCAGTACTCGTGTGCTTGCGTCCCTTGGAGGCGTTTTGTCTACTTCCCAATTGTAATCCTTCACTGGCATACGCACCCCTTTTTGGGACTTTGTCTCAAGAGGTCTGTTCCTTACACAATCGTCTGACCCCTCTCTCTCTCGTAATTGTTGGCGGGTTGCAAAAACGCGCGAAAACAATTTGGCACGCCCAGTGGGACAGTTGGTGTTTGGTAAGTGAAGATACAAAAAAGAGAAAAGATATCATGCCTCATAAAAATTCCGATAAAGAACCAGCAAGTCAAGGAGTAGTCCAGTCTGTGGTTGAGCGATACGAGGAGCAACAACACTCTCCACAGACAGATGGACAAAATCCAATCAGTCACAGCCGCTACGAGCCAATGACAGAATTGAGCCCTCGCACAATGCGTGCATTGCTGGGAGAACTCACGCAGGATGTCGTTGAACAGGTAAATCTACGTAGCATTCATAATATGGAGAAATTTACCCAAAACGAGAATAGGCATTTTGATAATATGGCTAAACAACTAAATACGTTGAATGAAATCATGAATAAGTTGGTAGGCCAAATATGTCAACCTGTCATGCCTGTAGATAATCACTTCCAATCTAGGACTATCGTAGGGCATACCTCGCCATACAACTCTCTTGGTGTACATTCTAGCCCAAGTTTGGAGCCACCTGTTGGCCCTTCTACTTCAAACCCGGGGGGAAATGGAACCATAAACGTGAATAATGGTAACACTATGTCCAACCTGGGGGGTAGTACCACCATGAGAGACAATGTCCCAAATATTGGACAGAACGGGTTGCGTACGAATGACGGTTTAAACACTCAGTTTACCGGTTATAACAACCTGAATAGGGAGGGGGGGGGGTGGCACGGGTGGGGGGGTTTTTGCGGCGGAAGGGGGGGGGGTAGGCAAGGGGTCAGGGGGGGGGGGCAACCACGTGAGACCGGGGGTGGGGGGGGTGCGGGTGGGGGGGGGGGGGGGGGGGGGGGGGGGGTGGGGGGGGCCATGGGGGGAAGTCAGCCATTCAAGGTCAAGCAATGGGGGGAACCCATAATGAACCCTAGGGGGGGGGGGGTGACGGGGGGGGGGCCGGTCTGTGGAGAGGGAAAACCAAATTATGGAAATAGTGCAAGAGCAAATAGCAGTTGGGGTACGTCCGGTGATTAGGCCAATTTACACCAAGTCATACCCTGATTGGATAGATCAGGCATATCCATGGCCTAGAGGGTACAAAGTACCGGAATTCTCACTATTCACTGGCCTAGGAGAAGTATCTACACTAGAACATGTAGGGAGATTCACGTTGCAAAGTGGTGAGGTGAATGATTACCATAAGTTGAGGTTGTTCCCAAGTTCCTTAACAGGAGTAGCTTTTTCTTGGTTCATTAATTTGCCAGCAAACTCCGTCCAAACTTGGCAACAAATGGAGCAATTATTCCATGCTCAATTTTATAAAAATGAGTCCGAAGTTACACTGGCCGATTTGGCGAATTTACGTCAATTGCCTAACAAGTGGGCAGAAAATTTCCTACAAAGGTTCAAAACGGCCAGAAGTAAATGCTTCGTGCCATTACCAGAAAAGGAATTTGTCAAAATCGCACAAAGTTGTTTAAGCTTTGATCTAAAGAAGAAATTCCAAGATAGAGAATTCCCAGATTTATTCCAACTTAGCGCGAATGTCGTTAGATATGAGCGACTGGTAAGAGAGGAAGAACAAATGAAAAATTCCAGTAAAGGGACTTATTATAAAGACCCGAATTTCAATGTTCATACTATCGATGATGGTTATTATGACCAGACCGAAATATGCTTGGCTGAGCTAGTAAAAGGAGAAGCATATACTTGTCCTATGTTAGTTAAGCAAAAAATAGTAGGCAAAGATGAACCTGCAAAAGGTGAAAACAGAAAAACGCGAGCGTTCTCGTTCGACATAACCAAAGCTGATCTTATATTCGATAAATTATATAAGGATAAGCAGATAAGGTTGAGCGACAAATACAAATTGCCCGACTCTGAACAAATTAAGGGTAAAAAGTACTGTAAATGGCATAATGCATGGTCACATGCGACTAATTATTGTATGGTTTTTCGCCATGTGTTGCAGGATGCCATCGAATCAGGACGAATTACGTTCGAAGAAAAGAAGAAGATGGCGGTGGACGAAGACCCATTTCCACGGCCACTAGCAATGAATATGATAACGACTGGCTTGAAAAATAAATTGCCAAGGTTTAAACTGGTGATTGATGACGAAGAAGAGAACCCAAGCCGCTTCCCAGCGTTTTTGAACGCATCAAAGGGAAAGAGCCCAAACAGGGCGAAGATATCTGTGCGACAGGTGTAAGCACGAGTTGAAGGCGAATACAGGGTCATCAATGACACGGCCATCCCATCATCGGCCTGATTTCGTATTAGTCGTTCAGCCCGTCAGGGAGCGAAGAATGCCGTTGTATGGAGGAATGCATAGAGAAAGGGGGTTTGGGTCGGCCGGTCAAAGAAGAACGTTTAGGCCGCAACCTCACCAGCCCAATGTATGGCATTCATTCCAGAACAACGCAGGAAGGGTAATGCCGTTCAATGAAATGACCAGAACCCAACAAAGGCGTTACCAACGTAATTACGGGCGGATGATGAGGCAACAGCAAGGGGAATCACGCCCTAGAGCGCCCAAAACGCTCAGAATAGCCAACGAAAACGTTTTTGAAGATAGCGAAGAAACAGGCACTGGTGAATCAATGGGAGATTTGCCGGAAAGCTCATCTGGTAGATCGAAGTTTGAGCGAGACAGGAAAGATGAAGATGATCCCGAACAACCTCTAACTATCCAGTTTGGCACATTACCCCCTGTCCTGGCTAACAACTACTTGTTGGCCGATGAGTTCAAAAGCAAAGGAAAAGAGGATAATGAGGAAGACGCATGCGTGCTAGTCTGCGATGAAGGCCAAACTTCCAGAGAAACGTATGATGATGGCGGGAATGATGGTATGACAGATGTTGAAGAAGAGATTGATTTAGAAGCAGAGAGACGGAAAAGGGGGGTGTCGCGCAACACCCTGTTGAAACAATTGCACCAGGAAGGAGTCCGCGAAGTGGATTTATTGGGGGAACCATCTGGTCGATCGTTTGATTTCTATGTGCTGTATGGGACGCCAAAAAGGAAAAAGAGGGTACCTCGCTCTGAAAAGTATGGATCGCCCCCTAGAATAATGCCTCCTCTTACAAATTGGGTAACTGAAGAATAAATATTGGGAAAAGAGAAGGAAGAGACCCAAGGAAAGAAAGCTCAGTCCGATGTGCTGCACGTTGATCTATCACCAAGAGATAGCCCGCCAGAAAATAGTCAGGAAGTGGAAATAGACGCTGCTGAAAAAGTCATCTTCAACAAACCAGCGACGAAGTTAACCAAACACTTAAGGCCACTGTACGTCAAAGCTTTGGTTAATGGTGTACCAATAGTAAAAGTACTCATTGATAACGGAGCGGCTATAAACACCATTCCAGCTAGAATGATGAGGAAATTTGCTAAGACAGAAAGCGATATGATCCCGACGGAAGTCATTCTTACAAGTTTCAATGGTGGGGCAACATCAGCAAAAGGGGTTATGCCACTGGACATAACTGTAGGGACAACCACCAGGACTACTGTTTTCTTCGTGATAGATGGTCCTACCAGCTACAATGTGCTACTAGGAATGGATTGGATCCATGGCAGTCGATGTATTCCCTCATCACTCCATCAATGTTTGGTATTCTGGAACGACAAAAGGGAAGCAGAGGTGGTACAGGCAGACCATAGGCCCTTTGTCGCGGAAGCGAATTCAGTGGAGAGATTCATGTATGAAGGGAATTATGGGCCCGTTAGAGTTGTTCAAGATGGGGAAGAAACTCAAATTACTGCCCAAAGCGAAGAGCCTTTCTCAATGGATTCACTCACTGAAATGTTTAATCAAATGAGGCCAAACATAGTGGCCTTGGAAGAGCCAGTAATTGGCAAAAAAGAGGCAGAACAACCTTAAATGAATGTTCGACAACAAAAACAAAAGGTCGAAGTTCAGGTCTTCAGAGCCAAGCTGATGGCTTTCAATAAAGAATGTGGATGTATGAAGAAAGAAGAAGCGGCGTTAAAGATGCTGAAGGACAAATTGATAGTGTCTGAAATGGAGCAGAACTTGGATTGGGAAGTTCATAAAGTGGATTGCCTGGAAGAGCAAAATTCTCTAAGCGACGTGGATGATGAAGCGACGAAGATCCCTAAGTCAGGATATGCGCAAGCTCAAGACCCCTTGGTCAGGGTTAACATTGGTGAAGAAAGAGAGGATTGCCCAACGTTCGTTAGCCAAATGCTGCCTCACGAGGTTAGTAACAGATTAGTCGCTTTATTGAAAGAATATAAAGACTGTTTTGCTTGGGAATATGAACACATGCCTGGTTTGGATAAAAACTTGGTAGAACATAGGTTGCCGACTAAACCAAATTTTAAGCCTCATAAGCAACCTCCTAGACGTTTCGCCCCCAATGTATTGCCAGAGATCAAAAAAGAAATAGAGCGATTGCTAAAAGCGGGTTTTATTAGAACAACCAGATATGTGGAGTGGTTATCCAATATAGTGCCAGTATTAAAAAAGAATGGCAAGTTGAGGGTATGCATAGATTTCAGGAATTTGAACTTGGCTACTCCCAAAGACGAATATCCAATGCCTACAGTAGACTCTCTAGTAGACTCAACTGCAGGACATGTGATGTACTCTTTTATGGATGGATATTCGGGATATAATCAAATCTACATAGCCGACGAAGATATACACAAAACTGCCTTTAGATGCCCTGGGTCTTTAGGATGCTTTGAGTGGGTAGTAATGCCGTTTGGACTAAAAAATGCGGGGGCAACTTATCAAAGAGCAATGAATCTCATTTTTCATGATATGATAGGCAAATTTGTGGAAGTTTATGTAGATGATGTAGTGGTCAAATCTGTTAAAGAAGAAGACCATTTTGAACAACTGCGATGTTCATTCGAACGAATGAGGCAGCATAAACTAAGATTGAACCCTTTGAAATGCGCGTTTGGCGTGAATGCAGGAAATTTCCTTGGATTCCTGGTACATAAAAGAGGGATTGAACTTGATAAGAATAAAGCGAAGGCTATTTTAGAAGCTAAGGCTCCTAATAATAAAAAAGAACTGCAAAGGTTTTTAGGCCAAATCAATTTTCTAAGACGCTTTATATCCAATTGTGCAGGGCGAACGAAAGCGTTTTCGCCTCTCCTAAAGCTGAAAAATCAAGACGAATTCGTCTGGAAAGAAGAACATCAAAAGGCTTTCGAAAGCCTGAAGACATACTTAACAAGCCCACCAGTGTTGGTGTCACCAATCCAAGGGTGGCCGATGAAACTGTACGTGTCGGCTGAACAAGAATCGATAGCGGGAATGGTCGCACAAGAAGACCAAGTTGGCGAAGAAAGGGCGATTTATTACTTAAGTAGACGGTTAACCAAATGTGAATGTAATTATTCTGCTATCGAGAAGTTGTGTCTCGCATTATACTTCACATGTACAAAATTAAGGGCCTATTTACGGCCTGTAACAGTCTATCTAATTTCCAAAGTTAATCTGTTCAAATACATGTTTTCTCGCCCTATTTTACACCAACGAGTGGGTCTTTGGACTTTAGCACTGTCGGAATTCGAAATAAAGTATGTGCCCCAAAAGGCAGTTAAAAATCAGGCCTTGGTTAATTTTCTGGCCGATCATCCATGCCTGGACGTACCTCACGAACTAGAACTCGAGGTTGATTCATTTGAATTAAAACCATGGGTTTTATATTTTGATGGATCGAAAACTTCTAAAGGAGCAGGTGTAGGAGTGGCTTTGATAAATCCTTTAGGGGTTTGCTATAAGTTCGCATTCACCTTGGACAGAATCTGTACTAATAATCAAGCCGAGTACGAAGCCTTAATTGTAGGCTTGGAATTGATGGTAGAGATGAAAATAAAGAATGTAATCGTCAGGGGCGATTCTCAATTGGTGATTCATCAATTGACCGGTGATTTCAAATGCCAAAGTGATTCTATCATAAGTTTATACGAAATCGCCCAAGAGTTATTGGAAGAATTTGACCAAGTAGAGCTTCAATGTGTCAATAGAATATACAATGACATGGCCAACGAGTTGGCCCAGTTGGCTTCTGGCTATTCAAAGGCGATAAGTTGGGAATCTATCCACGAATACGGAACTATGTTGCCCGTTGTTCAGCGGAGGGCAAGAAAAACGGAAATTCAATGCATAGAAAGTGGGGCCGCACTGGATTGGATAGATGAGATTAAGGAGTCCTTCAAAGAGCTTGATGGGCGAATTGATAGACGAACGAAATTGCGTTTATTGAACTATGCGTTAATAGACGAAGAGTTGTTCAAAAAACGTTCTGATGGTGTGTTATTAAAATGCGTGAACTTGCAAGAGGCTAAGACAATTATGGCCGAAGTGCATGAAGGGATATGTGGAGCCCATCAGGCTGGCCAAAAGATGAGGTGGCTAATTATTAGAAGTGGATATTTTTGGCCAAAGATGGGTGAATCGTGTGTTCAATATGCAAAAAGCTGTTTAGCATGCCAAAAACACGGTCCAATACAGAGGGCACCAGCAAGCAACATGGCACCCATTATCAAGCCTTGGCCGTTCAAAGGTTGGGCGATAGATTTGATAGGGAAGATTTACCCTCCATCGTCCAAACAACACACCTTTATTATAGTCGCCACGGACTTTTTCACCAAGTGGGTTGAGGCAGTCCCTCTAAAGGAAATCACCCAGAAAAATATCATAGAGTTTGTCCGAGACCACATCATTCACAGATTTGGGATCCCACAAACTTTAATGGCAGATCATGGGACTTCCCTAAATGGAGATCAGGTGAAGGAATTCTTGAGCGAGTTTGGAATTAAATTGGTAAATTCCACACCGTATTACGCTCAGTCAAACGGTCAGGCAGAGTCATCCAACAAGATTCTGAAATCTATCATAAGGAAGATGATAGATGAAAATGCCAGAAATTGGCACGAATGCTTGAACAAGGCCTTATGGGCTTACAGAACGTCGCCCCGCTCGAGCACCAACGTCACGCCTTTCCAACTCACTTATGGGCAGGAGGCTGTATTGCCCGTAGAAATCAACGTGCAATCCATAAGGGTGCGTCGGCAGTACGAATTGAACGAGAATGAGTACAAGGAATCGTTGGTTCAAAACTTGTTAGAATTGGACGAATTGAAGTTAGACGTGCTAGACAGGTTGCAAGTTCAGAAACAAAGAATGGCTAGATTTTACAATAAGAAAGTTATAGCCAAATTCTTTAATGCGGACGAATTGGTTTGGAGGACAATACTTCCTTTAGATAGTAAGGACCCAAAGTATGGCAAATGGTCGCCAAATTGGGAAGGACCTTATAGAGTGAAGAGTGTGTTGCCTAATGGAGCTTACCACTTGGAAGATTTAGATGGTACTAGGCACATAAGATTTATTAATGGTAAGTACCTGAAGAGATATGTTCCATCCCTTTGGGAAAGTGAACAGATAAACACTTGAGTGATAAAATCGCAATCATAATATAACCACGCCAAGCGACGGCAGTTAACAAACTGGACGATCACGTTCTGATAGCAAAATAAATAGAATATATACGTAAATGGTATGATTACAATTGTGATGTATTCATGCCGAACGATGGCGGTAAGTAAAATTAGACGATCACGTTCTAAGAAAATCAGAGAGAACAAGGCATATTCAAAACAAAGTCCTTTATTATCCAGTGCTCCTTACAAACCATTCTTTACAAAAATTAAAAGACATAGGCAAAATACAAGGCGATACACGCTACAAATTATCTTCTGACTGAAAGGGACAGAAAGAGTAAAACCAATACGGCCAGCCTTTCAGTCTATGGCCGTAAGAGGGTGAACTGCCCCTGCATCCTTCCCAAACGCATTGCTGCAGTGGTAGACAAGGAGAAGCAACCCTTCAGCCTATGGCCGTAAGAAGGTGTACTACTCTTACAACCTTCCTAGATGCATTGCTGCAAAGGCAGGCGGAGAGGAGCAGCCCTTCAATCCGTGGCCAATTAAGAGAGTGAAATGTTCCCTACAGCCTTCCTAAAAGCATTGCTGCAATAGTAGGCGAAGAGAAGCACTCTCAACAAGCAAACCGAGGGCAAAAATCTTGCCTCGGTTTGACATTTCCTATACCTCCCATACCAAAAGTGATGTCAAAACGAAGGAGATGAGTCGAGAAACCCATCCCTGTAGAAGGAAAAATTGTTGGGAAACGACCGGAGTGCCATGCAGTGGCAGGAAACTCTGATGGTGGGAAATTGAATTTGAGAAGGCATGAGGATGAAAACGATGAGTATAAACAGGCATATTTATAGGGGTTGGAAGATCAAAAGCCGGAATCTGGAAGGTCACATTTATGACCAGTGAGTGAAACCAATATGGATCAAACATTTAGGGAAGAAAACTCAAATGCCAAAAGAATATGCATGAATGTTGGCACAAAATTGAGTACGAGGAAAATCGGCGATCAAGGATAAACACCACTTCAAAATAACTATTCATTAATGATGATAAAGACATCAGATTACATTAAATAAAGGCAGTCAGCGCGAAAAGTTACAAAAATTAGAACAGTAAATGTTCAATTACAAATCGCCCCAAGCTGAGCGCATCTGTTGCCTAAGTCTATCCCACTCTTCGCCTTGCCTGGAGGAAAGGATACCAAACTCCGCCACCAAGTCATCGTCAACCTCCAACTTCTGATACTGCTCCAATAAAGATTTGGTTTTTTGCAATTCCTTGGGATGCAGTACGCCTCTTAGCAGCTATTCTCGCCATGCAATCGTTCATTTTCGCTTGCAGCTCTTTCATTTCAGCAGTCAGGCTCAACATCAAAGAGTCTTCCACTACAAGTTCTGAAGAAACCTCAGTCAAGTCAGCATGGTTCCTGTCAATTTCCTGGAGCAAAGACTCTTTCTCAGAAGAAGCGCGAAGATATTGGGCACTTCTGGTCTTCAATTCTGCGTTTTTGGCCAGCAAGGAAACGATGTCGGCGTGAAGAACCCTCAGCTTCACTTTAAAATCAGTAGAAATGCTGAGCGATGGGAGTGAGAGCACTTGCAGTAGGTTCGCACTCAACATGTCTAGTTTGGCCTTTTGCTGAGCGGCGCTAGGCACGGCCGATCTCCATATCCATGAAGGAAACATACTCAAACAGTGCCTGTTTGAGAAGTGTCATGTCCTCGTGCGCAGGAATGGAAGACGATGCAGAGGATGTTTTCATGCGCGCCCAAGAGGTGAATAGGTCTTGGATAGAGTTGAGAATGTTATCAGATTCCTGCAAAAGAAAGTTGCCAATATTGAAGGTTTCTCTACACAACAAAGCAAAATCAGAGATAAGAGCGCAGTAAAAAGACCTCATCGCCGGTGGTTGGAAATTCAGGAGCTCCCCTTATTTCTTCCATCACTTGAGGAGATTTCCCTTTAGCTGGGCAAGGAGGACCTTCCCCACCAGACGAAGACACCAGAGTCTCTGCACATGTCATACCGCAGTAAATCAATGAAAACAGCAGCGATAAAGAAAGGCCAAAGGTATCAAAAGTAAGCCTTACCTTCTAGGACCACGCTTGGGGGGTCGACACCCTGAGGAAGGGGATCGACTGAAGACGATGTTGCTGGAGCTTGATGCTTGGGCGGCGCAGCCTTGACAAGAAGGGATGAGGAAGAATCGGCCAAAACCATAGCCCCGGAAGGAGAATCCTTCTGGAAAGAAAAGCAAATCATTATCGCATGAAAAGAAAACAACTTGTGCAGTAGGTGAAGTTCAGTTACCTTTCTCCTTATGATGAGGGGAGCGTCATCATCATCAACATCATCCTGCAGGGATATTACGGTCGCAGCTGGCCGCTTGCGACTAGGAGCACCTTTAGAAACGGTAGGCTTCGAAACTGGGGAGCGCGTAGAACGCGAAGGGGACGCAGTGGAAATGGGAAAAGTACCCTGTTTATCTAGGAGGTGGAAAGCGCGATTCGCATCAGTTGAAAATAACCTTTGCTTCACTGACGGCCACAGTTGGTCAAAAAGAGGATGAGTAGCAGCAGTAGGATTGAAGGGAGCGAAAGTAAAGCCGGTTGCCAAAAGTTTATTACGGACGTCGATGGCTTGGGCTTCTGCCTTGTTAAGAATGTAGAAGCGATCCATCAAATTATTGGAGTAGCAAGGAGGGATACGCCACATTTGGCCAAAACCAAGCTGGCGAGCACAAAATTGAGGCGCATATATCTCTACCCCCGCCTTAGCATTGGTCCCTATCAGAATGTCATGAAACAATTCTCTCCCTACTAAAAATTGAACCCAAACAGGCAGAAATGTATCCGCCTCGGCCAAAGTAGAAGGAGGTCGCACAAAAGGAGGGATTTGCTCAGAAGGAAAAGGAAAGAACGAAAGGGTTGAATTCAAAGTGTGGAAGAAAGTGAAAACATCTCTCATGGACATATTTACAGGGCTCAGTTGATGAATAAAAAGCCCATAACAGGAAACCTCACGAGGAGGAAAAGATGGAATACCCAGCTGAGGGAAATAAGATCTCAACCACAATTGAGCAAGCCATAAGGGCCCGCTGCCCGTGGGAGATGCATTATTTTTCAATTGGAATTGGAGCATGGCCATACCCCTATAAAGAGCAGCCCGAAGGAATGAACATAAGTTCAAAGGTCTACCCCAAGCCAACTCATGAGATAGGGGCAAGTAGCTCATAGAGGGTTTCAAGCTAGGAACACAAAGGACATATTTACAAAGCCAGACTTGGAGAAAAGCGACTCGTTCAGAATGGCCAGGCTCAGATACAGCGGTGACATAACTGCCCTGCAGGCTCGAGTAAGACTCAGTAAGCTTTTTTTATCAAATTTTGGGGCACCCCCAGAAATTAGCATGCCAGGAAAAATAGTATCGCCCAAAGGCGGAAGATTCAGCAAAGCCCCAACGTCCCTCAAGGTAATGGTCATGGGACCAAGAGGAAAAACAAAGGTATTGAACTCGGGGGACCAATAACTTAGGGCGATTGGAAAAAGCACTGGGTCGTATGTTGGGGGGAAAAGGGTAATCTCCAATAGGTCCAGAATTTTAGCACGTTCAAAAATTGATTTGGTGGGACCATGAGCCACCATACGTGCATGCCACCTACGGAAAGATGCATCAGTTTTAGGCCAAGTACGAATACCTCTATCATGGATTCGGCCTCAATGGCAAAGATTGCGAGAAAGGGAGATCCTCAGAGCACGGGAACAAATGTCCAACCGCGGCCCGTTCGACGGCTTCAGCATCATTGAACGACGGACCCAAATAAAACTCATTGCGGTCCGCATTGGATTGTGAAAGAAAAGACGGGTTCACATATGGTCTTGCAAGAAGGGTCTGGAAATCCTCAAAACTGAAAACATTGTCCGAAGAAATTTGAGAAGTAGTCATTATGGCACAGAAAGTGATTTGTTCTCGAAGATTGTTTGATCTAAATCGAAGGTTGCCGCAAGGAAGACGGTGAAATGGCGAAGAAAGAGATGCCGCAGAAAGGTGAATGAAAAGGATGCCGCGTACTTTTGGGGTTTTAAGGGTTTATAACGTCGCAACTTTTCAAGCACTAGAACGCAAGCGACGATTGAAATTCTGGGAAGTTCAAATATTGCGGGAAAGATACAGAATGAATATGGCAAAATTAATGATTAGTATTAATTCTGCCATATTGGGGGGTAATTGTTGACACACTAAAATGCAGCCCAAAATCGAAAGGAAGTCCAATTGATAAATCCAAGGTAAAGGCCCAACAGAAGCCAATTAAAAGGCCCAAGAAGAAACGCCCAAGTTGAAGGCCTGTGGAAAATCCTGAATATTGGAAGCCCAAGAACAAAGGAATACCATCGCCCCAAGGTTGTAGGACGACCAGAGGCCGAACAAAGATGTACGGCACAATCGCCCAGGACGACAGCCTCATTGTCGCCCAGAACCCCAAGTCGCCCAAAATCAAACAAGTCTAAAGGATACAGTTTGGAAGCGGTTGGCAAGTAAACCCGGCACGATCCCACGATCTAGGAAGCAACAAAGGTAGTGGCAGCGGTTACTAAGCAACTACTCCCCGAATAAGTGATTCCTCACTAAAAGAGTGGGCGGTTACGAAGGATACGAAGCAAGTCTGAGCAGTTTCGATAACCAAGGGATGCTCAAGAAGTATAAAAGAAGTAACGTCATAGAAGAAGAAGGACCGAATCAAAAACTCTCTACAAGAGATCATGTAATTTTTATTCCTTAGTTTAAATTTAATCATTTTTCAGTACTCGTGTGCTTGCGCCCCTTGGAGGCGTTTTGTCTACTTCCCAATTGTAATCCTTCACTGACATACGCACCCCTTTTTGGGACTTTGTCTCAAGAGGTCTGTTCCTTACACAATCGTCTGACCCCTCTCTCTCGTAATTGTTGGCGGGTTGCAAAAACGCGCGAAAACAAACCCCAACCTCTCGGATGACACCATTTCATGGTCCAATCAAACTGTACCCCAAGTTTGACAGTTTGTCAACGTATTGATTGGACCCCATAAGCGGGACCAAGCATCTTGCCGTCAGAAACAAAATTCTATATTTTTTCTAGAGAATCTCTTAATTGCTCTAGAGCAATTAGAAAGAGATCATTTAACCAAAAAGAATTCAGTTCGAATGTAGGATACATATTCAAAAGTGTTTTCACAACTCAATGATAGATGATGAAATTATCAAAGATTTGACTTTTTTTGAACTTTGTCTGCAACTCACTAGAGGCTTAGGAAACAAAGAGAAAATGTGGAAGAATGAGATAAAAAGAAGGAAAATGATTAGAGGAACTCCAGATCTCAGATATGTTGATATCAAGGACTCATTATTTCAATAAATTATTTCTTCATGTAGAAGAAAACTGTAAACACTTCATTTGACAATTTTTTTTTTAAAGAAAATAGTTCTCTCCAACAATTTTTTGAAAACAAAGACAGACAATTTCAAGCATGATGCACACTTTGAAACGTACAAATGACATTTTCCTTTTGTTAAATATACGTGGTATATAATAAGACAAAAGTAGAATGGATGATTTTTTACATTCCGTCTCACTTAACAAACCAATATAGTAATAAAATTGTAGATGTTACTATCTAACTATCAAGATGATTAGCATTATACTTGAGATTTAATTGGAATGAGCGAACCAAAAATCTACTTTAGAGTTGTCCAATCGTATTCAACTCTTTATAACAAACGTGCCATATAAATATCCCCGAAGTGGTGGAATCCAATCCGGTCCAACGTATTAATCATGACGTATGACATATTATCTTTGTCCACTTATTCTATCGATGAATTAGTGATGATCGATATATTAACGAATTCTTAAAAATTTCCGGCCGCCGCCGCCGCCTAAGATTGGGTACGACTTATGGCCTGGTAAAGCTTCATCAAGAAGCAATTAATGAGAAGGCATGGGTACTAATTTTTACTGGGGATCTGCCCCAACTATACCGCAGCAAATGTCAATTTAGTCATTAAAGCACTTAATGGGAAGGCATGAGTGTAGCAGTTAATTTAAATAAAGTGATTTATAATTCTATTAGAATATAGATAGACATGCTTTCGCCTATATCAAAAACTCATTTTTTCGTCATATGTAACATACACAAGACAGTCTGTTATTTGATGCATTAACGTAATAGGTTTTTAATTACTTTATGCATCAAACAACAAACTATTATATGTATACTAAGTAAGACGATTATCAGTAATTTTCACTATGAATTTCACACATTCTTCCATAAAATAATTATACATGTAATCCCAAAACTTTTTCTTATTTTTTTAACCATACTTAAATAATTTACATAATGGTTTACTAACAGATGATGTGACGAGATTTAATTTGATCAAAATTTTATCAATCAAATAGCGTCTTTACTTACATTTTGAAACAATCATTATGTAAATAGTTATGTACAAGAAACATTTTTCATTCCAAAATATATTATGACCCAAAAATAGGGCTCAAACTGGCACTTAGATAAAGTCAATGTTTATTTACGAAAATAAGGATTATGTTATGCGTACATAACCCATGACATAATGGTATCCATAATGGACCAACATTTCCCCAAAAATAATACACATTTCAGAGCTTTAATAAAAAATGAATATGCTTGGACGTAAGTAGCGGGTTTGAAGTTTAAGGGATTTTACGGCTACGGTCAAAAAGTGTTTGTTCACAAAAATAGAATTAAAAAATTAAATTATTTTAAAGAAGCTATAATTTTTTTAACTTTTCTACATTCACTGTTATGAAAAACTGAAACATGAATTTAATAAAACTTTAAAATTTCAAAATCATACCAAAAAAAAATAAAATCAGAAGGAAAGTAAAATCATTATCTTTCCCACCCAATCAAAGCGTAGACTCCCTACCATTTTTTATATATTTTATTTTATTTTATTTATTTTTGTTTATCGGTGATATTTATCTGTGTAATGAAATTATACGCCCATAAATTAATTTTTACTATAATAATTGTGATTAATATTTAATTAAAATATTAAATTTATACGATATTCAATAAATAATTATGAGCTATATAATAAATAAATAATGCTTAGCCAAATTAATTCGTACGAAAAAAAATCATTTTGTAATTGTACTCTCAAATGAGTAATGTTATTTGTATAAAATGACGTAAATAATAATGATAACATGAAAGAGAATAAATTCAGTTATCATAACCTTCTTTCTCTTCCATGTCATCATTATGTTCTCTATTTGAAAAGGCTCTACAAATGAAAGTTGGAGGTTGGCTTCAACTATAGTAATTTTGGGATAAACTGGCAGATAGTATCCTTTTTCTAGAATAGCATTATTAAGAAGAAAGGTTACATTCTGCCATCGTTGATCGAAACAGAGAAAGGCTTGAAAGTTTTAGCCTTGGAGAGAACAAGTTAGAAACCGAAACTGGACTTTTTACTGGTTTATCCTTACCAGTTGATAATCAAAGTCCAGGATAAGGCTTTTCATGAAGTGCACGAACTGCTACAATTGTCAAAAGGCAAATGTCAAACATATCTACCTCTGTTCTCCTTTGCTAGATGGCTTTGTAATGCAAGAGGTGATTTTGGAAAAGCATTTAACAATTCTCTTGACAGAAATGAATACAGAGATGATCAGTTCGAATATGTCCAGCACCGGTATGGTAACTGGATCAACAAAACTTGAGGCACAGATCATATGAAACTTAAACATGAGAAACCTTAGTAGAGATCTAGACATGAAATCTTGAATGGTCTATTGAGCATTCATAAACCAAATTATATAAACCTGAGAAGTCATGGAAGCATAGATCCTAAGTATCACTTTTGCTAGAAAAAAAATTCTGCCGTTCTTACAGCAATGATTACTTTCCCCTTCTCAATAAATGTCTGAAGTATCAGCACAGACATTGCTTTATAAAAAACTCAGGGCAAGGGACAAGCAAATCAAAGAGTTATCTTTGGAAGAACAAATTTCTTCTACCATGCTATAGAACTGATTTATCTAGTAATGGAGGAGGGGTCACCTATCTCGTTGGACCGGTGATGATGATGTTCAAGCAACTCGAGCTCCTTCTGGCGAATTAGGAGAACCATTCTCTCATTCTCAAGCCTTGATCGCTCATTGGCAAGCTTCTCTCTCTCCATTTCTCTCTCCTTCTTGGTGCTAAATTTCAACCATTTTAATCGCTGCTTTTCAAGTTCAAAAGCTTGACACTGGATGCCAACACGCTGATTCTTCAAGTGCATCAATCTTGCATCAATCCACTGTCTTTTCTCAAAGGGACTCCTAGCTCCATCTTGCAACACATTCATCAATTCCATATTCAATTGTTGAATCAAAGGCGAATTGAATACACTCTTCCTCTGCCACTTCCTTGAAGATCTACCATCTGTGTCATTGTCGTCCTCATGGCCGTGATCGTGACCCCTTGATCCTCGATCAACCACTTCATCATTATCCTCATAGCTGTCACCATCATCTTCATCGCCGTCCTCGTCATCATCTTCATCTTCCCCACTTGTCCCTTTTGCCAATTTAGATCCTTCATTTTCTCCTCTATTCAAGTTAGCCATAACTGAAGCATTTACGGATGAATGCAAACATCTCTGCTGCTGTGACTGAAACTGAGTATGGGATGGCTCTGCCGCCACCTCTGCAGGTGAATGTTGATTACCACCAGCTCCACTTCCACTAGCACCGCTACCATGACCACAACTATTATGGTACGCACACATTTCCCTGAAAAACAAGTGCTTAGAATTCAGCAATTTCTTGACTTCTTCCTTCATTTTGGGCGATAAATGGTCCATAGAGTCGAGCAAACTCTGATTCTCCACCACTCGACACGCAGTTCCCTTCCCAAGAATATCATTAACCCTCTTGTACCTCTTATTCAAGTCATTGAACTTATCTTCACATTGCTGTGGAGACACATAAAAGCCTTTTTCCATCATTGCCCGCGATACCGATTTCCATTTCCCCTTCTTCTGCAAGACCCCTCCACCCTTCTTCTTATTAGCCGGATCATTACCCTCGGAGCCAACTTCATCACCGATATAGAACACGATCATTATCAACAGCCTCACCATATTATCATTCCATTTCACTCTTTGCCAAGGAGACATTCTCACATTCCCATCATCAGAAATATTCTCCGGTCCAGGCTCATCATCATCACTGAGGGTCAAACTTTGATTCTTAGGCTTTCCAGCATATGGGCGCCATGGTTTTACAGATTGCTGAGTTTGTGGGTGGTATTCACCCTCCCGGTGGCCATAGGTCGCCATGGGATTATGTTGGTGCTGCTGCTGCATCTGGTTAGGGTTTTGTGGTGGTATTTTGTGGTGCAGTGACATTTCTAGCCCTAAAATTCCAGGATTTACACTAGAATACATTCCACCAGGCATAGCATTAGATTCCATACAACTTATAAAATTGCAACTACACCAGCCAAATTCTTTACGACCCTAATCAAGAAATTCGTCGGGCCACCTTTTTTTTTTTTCACATATATGCATAAAAAATAAAGCGAAACTAACAAAATTTCCGACAACAAAAACCAGAATACCTTAAGTAAAATAATACCCAGTTCTTAAAATAATTATTGAAAACAAGAATTTCAAAGAGAAACAAATAAATATGAGAGAAAATGAGATGGAGCAGTAGAATCAACAGAACCTGAGAAAGATTCTTGAATGAGCTGAAATTGTAGTATTTGATCAATCTTTACAGCATTATATAAATCTCGAGATAAAGGCAATAAGGAAAGATATAGCGGCTGTAGAAAGTAAAAAAAGAAAAGAAAAAAGGTGATATTGTTGTGTCCAGTCCAAATGCAATAACAGGAGTGAGAGAATTCGTGGGTGTTTATATACAGCAGTAGCTGGTTTTAGTCTTGGGTTTCCATTAGATGGCAGAAAAAAACTGCCAAATGCCCACAGGATTTTTGCTGGTGGGAGTGCGAGTCCACAGGATTACACAAAACTGTCCACTGCAACGCTGATATTTTTGTGTTGGACCTACCCTTTTTTCATTTGATTATCAATTAATTAATCAGAGCCGTCAGTTTGCAATTTGAAGCTTCAAAAATAATGTTGTTATTCAGGTCTCCGAACATATGCTTTTCAAAATCCTATAGTGCGCAGCGTCGTGTACATCTTAGGTGAAAGATTAGCGACCAAAGGACCCCACGTCTCCACCCTTCAACGGGCCTGGCCCAATGGGCTCAAGGAGATGCCGACGAAAATGAGAAATTGATGCAAGTGAAAATTACGTGCAATCGAAATTTGAGAGATTACAATTCAAAAAACAAGTTTAAAATTTGTTTATACAAAAATCAGATCTTAATTCAAACTTTTAATATTAATATTAGTCTATTGCTCGTGCAATGCATGGACAATGTGATTACGAAAGTAATGTTAGCATTCCAAAAATATATATTTATCTTCGTTTTTTGGTAGCATTACCAAAGGATGTCTCTTAATGAAGCTTGAATTTTGAAGGATTTGCAAGTTCCAAAATGTTATAGTGTTATCACTATGAGAAAGTTTTCTCTATGCTAGTTTTTGTTCTGTACAATGCACGGGTTGTGTTATTTTGAAGGTAATATTAGCGTTTTGAATGCTAAGAATTTCTTTCCAACATAAAAAATCCTCGTGAATGTGTTGTGTGTAACATGTTCAACTAAATTTCAAAATTAGACCATGTGATTCTACTGTAGTTTCTGGTCAATTATCATTATGCTGTCAAAATTATATTTTACCACCATCACAAGTTCAATCTCTTGTGCCTTCACTTGATGCGTATGCAAATATGTGAAGGTACGCAAAATAATCGTTCAAATACTTGAAAAGATAAACTACTAATTATCATGTGTGTGTACACCCTAACAAATATCATGAACAACAGGTAACAAAAAGGGACATAATGTCTCCTTAAAACCTTAAAAAAGCCTACAAATACCTCCATACAGTATAAGGTCCTCCATAGATTCCAAGATAAAAAGAAACATGAGAAAAAGGAGTAAATGACCCAAGTTACTCTACACAAATATATATATTATATTTTGACCAACTTATAGATTGATTTTTTTTTTGTTTGTGTTTCTTTTTTTTTTCTTGCCTTTTGAACTTAAAATAAAATGAGAGAAGAGTTTTGTTTTCATGCTGTCCAGGGCTTGGTTGGAGTATGGTCATTATGGTGCAATGGGTCAGGACTGATCGGAACTCTCCTCAGTTCCCAATCCTCACGCATCTCATTGTAATTTCCAAAGCTTGAAAACATTGCAGTTGATCCGCCACTCTTAAAAATCATTTCCTTCCCGTTCTTGCACTAAAACTTCCAGTGCTTTAGCCACTTCTTGAATACATGAGTTGGAGTTGTTGAACTGAAAGATTTTAGACTTGGTATCGAGAATAAAGATGTCATCATGACTGAATGAAAATCGAGCAAAACACACATGTCCAAGATATAAGAAGTTGTTAGCAAAAAGATTTTTAGGATGAATCATCACCGGGAAAAGTGAGAAACATAAAACTTACTTCTTTCACATGAACAACGTGCTTTCGTTTGTATACATACAAGCGAGTTTTATGCTTTTCGACCTCACATGCTTGAAACCTGAAGCAACTTCATATTCTTAAGGTATTATAAATGGCTTAAAATAGGAAAGGAACTTCTCTGTTTTATTCTCCTATACTCCACGGAGGCACGTTGCGTGTAACATGCCGTATGACAACATTAAAAGATCTTGATAGACTACAAATTGTACGAATACACTAATCGTGGATGCCTTCGAGAACATGAGACTCTTGCTAGTAACAGAAAATATGTGTCCACAAAACCCACTAATATGAACTAACCCAAACCGTCCAAAATCACGACACAGTGTAATAGAAGCACACCGATATGATATCTTTTGTGAATGAATTAATATTTCATTTGTAGGAAAATATGGTAGATAGTCTAAAAAATAATGGAAATTTGTTTTTTAAGAACTATTAAAATATAACGACGTAGTGTATTAGATCTTAATAAAAAATTATATTTTATTTTTAAATTAACTCATACATGTGAAATATACAAACACGGTAGAGAATTAATGTGAACTTTTGAATAACATCAATAGAACTTTCGATAACTTGTATATAAAATGAGAAATATTATTTTTTGTATATAAAATACTGTTTTATAAATATATATGAAATAAATTATGAAAAACTGAATGACAGAAAATTTTAATAATATTTCAATCATCATAAAATATACATGTGCGAATATTGTTCTATGAATGTATAAAGGAAAGAATTTCTTTATTGACAACCTTTTCAGTACATGAGTTGTGCGAAAGATTTGTGGTTGATGGTTTCAATAAAACTTTTAGAGATTTTCTTATTTTTGCTCTTGATAACACTACATATAACTCACTAGGTAGAAAACTGGTTCTGAAAGATACTAACCGACAAAATCAAGTGTTTGACTTTGGACTTTATTTATTGTCATTGCAAAGCACGACTTAATTGGAAATTGAGTCATTTTGAATGGAATTGTGGTTTAATCAAATTTAAGGAGTATAAAAGGAATTTTTTGTAGAAAAAATTGTTTTCCACGATATTCACTAGTTATAATTTCAGTAAGAATAACGTTTCTCTCAAATTTTCTACGAGTAAAACGTGTTCTATTGTATAACCCTTCGTAATGATTAATATTCTGCAATAACATTATATGACAATTTACCTTAAGTTTCAATTCATGAGTTGAAATACCATTTGATATCAAAGTATTCAAAAAATCTTCTTGCACGCTCTATTTTGATTTCTCAATTGCTTCATCGAAACTATAGTATGTGAAAATTTGACCAGGAATTTGTTCAAGCCGAAGTTTGTTAATATAGTCAACACATTCATTTGTAGGCGTAAGAATAATACGGTTTACCATGGTATGTAAATGATCAGCATAAGTTTCTATATTTGGAAAAACACAATGTATCAAAGTTTTCAGAGACGTGATTTCATCTTCGAATGGTAAAATTATACTATTTGAAAGTTTAATACACTTACAAGTATGTTCTTATTCTGTTCTATCTCCAATTCTAAGCAAGTAATCACAGAACGTGGAATCGGTCCTTGCTCTCATATTCTCAACTAATGGTAGATGTATACATAAATGTCGTAGATATGAGAAAACCAGGCTAGCTTTTATTATGTTTTCTTTTTTTCCTTTTGGTATAACTGGTAAAATCTGTTGAAAATCTCTTCTAAGAACAACCACTTTTCCACCAAAAAGGCAAGTTACAATCGTAATATCTCTAAACATTTTATCTACAGTTTCAATAGCACAATGATTTACCATAGATACCTCATACCAAATTATTAGCCTAGACATTTTCAACAAAGTTCCCAAGCCGATTGTTTGCTAATATAGCAGTGGACTTCTCCAAATGTTTCCAAAGAAATTTTAAATCTCGAATAAGTTGTTCGACCTCCAGCTAATAAAGATACAGCTACTCCAAAGGACGTAGTTGCCAAAGTAATTAAATATTGACACCCTACACTAACTAAGAATGCTTTGTATAAAAAAGTCTTATCTGTCACTCTCGGACCATCGATGAAGAAAGCACCACTTGATTCATATTCTACTTTTTCCATAATTATATCGTCTGCAAACTGTTGCTCTTTATTTAACATTGTGGCACAAGCAAAGCTTCCTTAAATATCCAAATTAATTGTTTCCTCTACAACCATTCTTGTCAAACTTTCATTTTCATCTATATTTACATTAAACGGCACGATTACATAATCATTTATATTTTTACCCATGGATTCTAAAATAGAACTTATCTTCTCCAGAGCTCGTATTTAAGCAACTTCAACAGGTTTATGTTGATGTACATAATCATCCATCATATAAGATTTAAATGTATCTCATAGTAATTTTGGATGATTAGGATTGCACAGTGTAAGAAGTGTAGCAAAAAGTCGTTTTAAAGAACAAAACATTTCATAAATAATAGCTTTGGATATGCATTATTCACAACGATTGTCTCCATTTAATAAATCATGTAAAAGTGCTACTCCTCGAAATGTACCAACAGTTATTCCATTGAAAGTTCTTATATTGTCAAATGATTTTGGCCCTCTAATATGGTTAATAAGAATGCGAAAGAAATATCGTTCTCTTTCAGATGGATTCGCTGAGATAATTCATCGTATAACAATCTGTTTCTTTTTTGGAGTCCAATTTTTGTTATTTGCATTCCAAACAAAATATGTTGAGATATCTCGATACAAAATCGTTTGAGCAAATTCGTTTGTTTTATTCAATTGGAAAAATTCAGTTAACATTGGTCTCCTTGTATTTTCATTCTCAATAATAATAGATAAATCATCCGTATTTTTGTATGTAATTTATTGATGATCTTCGATATGAATGTGTAAAGAATAAACAATTGGATAGATTTCTGACAAATTGAATAAAAAAATCATTCACATAGCCTCAGGTGGAGATAACCATCTAACAAATTGATAAACAAATATTTCATCAATATCTTTTTCTTTTTCATCTTTGATAACGAAAAAATTAATACAATCATGTCCTTTTTATACATATTTGTACAAATATTTTAAAGCTTGAATAGAAGAACATATTTCAACGTTGATATGACAGTCAAATTCTATACTTAAATAAGGATTATATGGTACAACCCATTGACTGTCTAACATTTGACCTCTAACTTTAATACTAATATCATTATTACGACGTCTATACAATGAGTATGAATTATCTCAAATATAGTACTATTACAATAATCTCTCGGATATTTATTCTTACAACCACTATTTGTTACCATGCATACATTTTTGGGATTAAAATTTCCACAAGGGCTATGCATATTATGCTTTATAATAATTGAATAAAAATGAGGGTACTTGCTTTTATCAGAAATTTCACAAGAGACTATCATGTCAACTTGATGAGCGGAAGAAATCTCCACGGCTAAAAATCATCAATAGATGTGCGTGATGAAAGCCTCTTTTTTGGAATTCAATTGTGTATATATAAGCAACAACATGACCAAAAATATTATTCTTGTATAAATCATTTTAAGTTCTTCTAATTTTGCTCTAAATATACGTACAATTAGATTCGATCGATTTTGAACCTCATCATTATGTTTCAATTCTTGCTTAATTTCTGGCCAATTCGGATTACATGTTATAGTTAAGAATATAACTGATTTTCCATAACGTTGGACAAGAGTCGTAGTATCTAAGTATATCCTTAACATATCTCTAGGTCCACAAGTAAATGATTATGGTAAAACAAATATCTTTCCAATTTTGTACCCTTTTGTTCCCCGTTTTCGACACTATCTATAATACCTTGATAAAGTTCAGCACAAATTTATTTCTGGTTATTACGAAAGTAATCTAATTTGCCTGTTTCAATCTTAACATACATATCTACAGCATATTGCTGAAAAAGTCTACCAGTGCGAAGTAACACAAACTTACCAGTAGACCTAATTTGTAGCATGTATGCATAATATTCACAACATGAAACCTGAGATCGCTTCTTCATTTTATGAAGCAATGCATGAAGAAAAATGAAACAATTTTTATATGTATAATTAAAACATCTATATTTTTAAAAGTAGAAAACATATGAGAAAGTATATAAGCAAATTTTCAGCCTCTTTTTCAATAATTTGAGCTGCATAATTTATTGTTTTAGGAACAGCAACATGGTCAACCAAATTCTCGGGTTAAAAAGATGTGTGTTTATATCTTTGAATGCTTTCATGCCAACCAGATTTAAGGAATGAGAAAAGTAAATGATATTGTACAGGATCATAACAACCATAATAATAATGAACCATATGTGAATCATCAGAATGACCATATATAGTTATATCACAAACATGATTATTTGCATTCTCATCATCCTCAACCCATACAGCAACTACTTGAGATGTTGAAGGAGTATTGAAAACTCTCTGATTGAGTCCAATGTGACATCTTATTTGTATTCGATGGTCGTGCAAATTGGTTATATTACTCTAAGACCTAAAGAATCTACTATATGGATTTCCTTTTAAGATTTCAATTAGAAGAATCAAAGTAGATTCTACTAAGTTTTTAGAAATTTTTATACAATTTTGAATTTCATTATCTGTATCATAAAAATATAATTGCGTATAATTTGGCATATTATTTTGTGACAAAAGTTTATTTACATAATGATATATCTATACTTGAACTCTGAATGTGTAAATACTTTTGTATGCTTTTAAGAGTTTTTTGTCGTACTTCACACCAAATGAAGTGAATGCAAAGTTGTTATTATATCTATGTGAAATTTTTTTGAATTCCATACATGTAGGTTCTTTAGAAATAAATAAATCGTACAGTTCATTTAATAAATCAGACATAAAAAGTTTTACTTTTCTATCACAATAACAAAAATATTTTGTTTCTCTATGAAATTTTCGTGCACCACAATAGTTACAGTAGTTGCATGTTGGTAACACATATGCAGTAATTGGTATATTGAACATGTTAAAACTTTCGCGTAATTCATAATCAAAAAAATTAGTCGATTCTTCATTTGAAGTGGAACCCTAAGAATAAGAATGTGTTATAGATTCATGCACATAAGCAACACTGGAATTATTATTTTGAGATAATATAGAATCATTTATTCTTTTACGATGATCAATACTTACGGTTTGAACTTTGAACTCGATTCCTTCTATCCGTCTGCATTCGATTTGTTGGCGGCGAATGAAAACATTATATGATGTAGTTGTGCTTTCGAAAATACTTTTAAGATTAGTAAACTCGGGTTCTTTATTACCAGTTTGCAGAGAATTCATCAGGACAATAAATATACCACTGATCTGAATAAAATAAAAAATATTTTCTTAGTCAAACAACTAACAAATAATAATAATACCAACTATAGCACAATGTGAAATAAAATTGATGGATAAAAGTCATAAAACTCTAGTATAACATTTATAAAATGCATAAATTTAAAGTCAAGTGACGAAATTGTAAAATCTAATGCAATAGTAATAAGCATCGAAGTCATTGCGTCAAATATTGATGAAATGAAATTTAAAGAAAATTATAAACATTGTTTATATGCTATTATCAACAAGTAAAGACTAACCGAATATTATCGAAAAAAACTAAATTTCTAGAAGAGAAGAAATTCTTACATTTTCACCCAAGCAAAGGAAGAACGAAAAATTCAAGAGCCGAATGGCAGTCGGACCTTGTATAACGTTAACGAACGAGAATCAGATTAAAGTAAAAAATATGTACAAAGAGTTGGAGATAAATTTTTGTTTACTAATGAGAATAGTAAAGTCTATTATCACTACCCCCATGAACAGTATGAAATTAGAAGTGAAAAATCGAAAGTGATAAATGTACTGCATAAAATTAAAAACTTGAATAGTTTAATTGGATGAACTTACCCAAAATAGAATGCACTACTGTAATCAATTACAATTGGTCGCGGGGGTCGAGGGGGCAGTGCCCCTCGTAGGTTGCCCCAGAAATGAATTTTGATTTTTATGTATGTATAAAATTGAATATTTTCTAATAATTTTGAATTAAATTATTAATAAATGAAATTGTATTTATAATTTATGTAAAATGTAAATAAGTAGAATTTTTTGTCAAAAAAATGGAAATAAAAAAATACGGGTGCGGAGACATGGAAGAAATTTTGAATTGATTATATGTATATGTATGAAATGAAGCAAAAAACTTAATAAGAAAAGAAAAAACTGAAAAAGTTGGGAAGCAAATGCTCCGGACACCACGGAGCATTTGCTGGCTCCACATAATTTTTTTATATTATAATCTACAACAAAATCATGATTTTTATACGATTCTAGTTTATATTATATTATTCAAAGTGCAAAGATAAGTTCTTCTAATCTTCAAAACTCCTAGTATTCTAATTCAGATTCCTTATCTTTATCTTTTATTTTGTTCTTAACGTCTCTCTTTGTTTGTCAACCTTTCTTTTTCTTTCGTCTTCTCTCTTCTCTAGATGTCTCTCTACTTTTCTTTCACCGTTCTCTGTAAATTTTTATTTTTAAGCCTACATGATATCAGGCATAGTATCAGACTAAAAAATCAATTTTAAGCTTACCTTTTAACAACACCATAGACAATATCGAAAGCATAAAACTAAACCAAACTGAAAAAATCGAAAGCCCTTACCCGATGGAGATTGTTTTGCCACTTCACAGCGCTACTGAACAAAAGCGAGCGAAGCCGAATAATTTGTTTGTTGTTTGAAATCAAAATATATAATGAGAAAAAAGAAACTGTTTATTGCAATTTCATTTATTGCATTTGCATGTATAGTAACTAAGTTGGCTTGTAGATATATTTTTTTATATAATTAAGGAGATAAATTTTTTTGTCCATATGCAACAATAATACAAAGGATAAAATTGATTTCAAACCAAATTAATGTGAAAACGAATGTGACAAAAATGAATAGTGAATCTCACATTCACTCTTTTAAGAGAAGGAGGGAATAATATTATAAAATTAATTCTACCCTACACAATTTTAATTCCTAATTATATCTTGTTTCTTTCTCTCTAAACCTCTTGTCTATTTTATCGTCGACGATGAGCAATCGCGGTGGGCGATGAGAAATCGCGGTGCACGATGAGGCACAAGAGAGCGCCCGCACATCAAATCTGAGCCCACAACGGCACTATAAGCGTGACAACCACCAATACCATATTATTTATTAATCTCAAGCGATGGTGTGTGCGGTGGTGATTTGCGTGTGATATGGTATGTGTGGTGGGTGGGTGGAGGTGGGTGTGCAACGGCAATGGATTTGGGGTTTTAGGTTGATTTCTTCCTCCAATCTGCTTAGTAGGAGTTTTGGTGGTGTGCGATGATGGTGGTGGTGTTTGTAGTGGTTGTGCGAGTAGGTAGAGGGTGGGGTGCAGCTGCGATAGTTTTGGGGTTTTGGGTTGATTACTTCATCCGATCTGCTTAGCCGAAGTTTTGGTGGTGTGCGTACGATGTGGTGGTAGGTTGCAATGATGGTGCTACAAGTGGTTGGTGTAGATGGTGTTGGATCTGACGGTGGCGATTTTACTTTTGGTTGTTGGAATAATGATGGTGGTTTCCATATTTTGGTGTTGTTGGGAGTTTGGGGTGATTTTTGTTAGTGGTGTAGGTGGAGGCGTTAGCGGTGGTGGCGGATCCGGTGGTGGCAATAAGGGTGGTGATTGTTGTCGACAGTTGTGATGGTGCTCGTGGTCGTGGTCTTGGTGGGAGTGTTTGTAATCAATTATTTGATTAATTGTTATCAATAAATTGGTATATTTGTGATCAATAAATAATATGCGATTAATTATTTGAGATTGTGATCAATAAATTTGATATTTTGTAACTAATAAATAATATGTGGCATACAAATTTGAGTTGTGACTCATAAAGGTTGTGATTTATAATCGATCAATAAATTGTGACATATATTTTTTATTATTATTTGTAATCAATGATAAATTGTGACTTATAAAATTTTTGATTTGTAGTCGTAAAATAATTGTGACCTATAAAATTTCTGATTCGTGATCAAGAAATAATATGTGACCAATTAATTCGATAAATTGTGGCAATATAGTATAGAATTGCTACCTTAATATATTTAATTAATAAAACATATTTTTAATTAATTATTTCATAAATAAATTTTAATTGATATCTGATTTTTGAAATTTTAAATCTTATTTCTTAGTTTTGAAATGGATTATACTTCATCTATTAGATATGAAATTTTTCCTTGATGCAAATGGTGCCACCTCTGTACATAAAAAAATAAAAAACTTCCAATGAGCATTGGGGGCTCAAATTATTTATAAATTACTTTTTTATATATAATTTGTGCTGTAAAAAAATCTATTAAGTACAAATACCATATTAAAGGCCATCTTCAACGGGCTCTAGTGTCTGTCATGTAACAATTGACCTAGATATACATTATAAATATCAAGTAGCGTCGGAGCAATCAAATTATGTGCATCTCTTTACATTGTTAATGGCAATATTATCTGTGTTCGTAAGTGCGATAGGTAGGACAATGTTTCTAAGTGCTTTGTGGCTTCTTAATTATTTCTACACGTTCTCGCGAAAGATTACACTCCTGATGGTGAAAACGAGTAAAATTTGTGCTACTTGAATACTAGTTCAAACTCTATGTACAATGAAGAGTATACATCACCAAAAAAACAACTTGATTACGATTGAGAAGACTATTGCACATATATTTGTTCTTAATTTCTAATAAATACTCGTGTGACAAATCACAAACATTCCTTTGACACGAACACGACATGTTGGTATAGCAATTTCGATCCCTAAATTTAACATGATTCAACATGATCGGCAAATGACTAAGTACTTGAAATAGAAAATAAATTACATTATAATTCAAAATCAAAAGGAACTTCATCAGTCCATACCATAAGCAATGGAATTGGCAAACTAGAATATTACCTGTCCAAGTAGAATAGAGAATTAGGGCAATGCATCTTGATCAGTTGTGGCAAGTGAAGGCGAGAGGGAATTTCGAGATTCATCATAGTCTTCTCCCAATGGAGATTGCTCCACCCTTATTTCCTCTATCATTTTAACCACTTCGCCCATTGTTGGCCTCTTCTCAGGCTGTGGCACTACACAAACCATTGCTATATGCAGCATTGACACCAGTTCCTCCTCAATGTTCTTGTACCTGAGAATGTTATCTTCTCTTTAACGGTTTAAATTTTTAAATGGTGCTATTCAACTAGTGTTCCAAAAACTAGATCGGACTGGTAATATGAAAACCCGAAAAATTTCAAAACTGGCCGGCACGTGAGGGGACGTTTGGCCCAGCATAAAAGAAGTCAAAGTTACTTCTTTACTAACAAAACTTACTTTTTCAGAAAATAAGTTAAAAATGGCTCTAACACTATAAGATGAAGTAGTTGAATTTACCTTAACAATTCTTGATCAAAAACTTCGGCCGTCCACTCGTCTCTCACCACAGATCGAACCCACTTCGGCAAATCCACCGGCTGCTCTTCCTCGTCAATCCTAGGACGACTCGGTGATGGGTAGTGTGATGGAGCTTTGCCAGTAAGAACTTCCAACAATAACACCCCAAAGCTATAAATATCAGCCATTTGTGAAAGCCTCTTGATTTCTGCCTGTTCTGGTGCTTTGTACCCTCCCAATCTAGCTATGGCATGAACAGGGTTCAAAAGAAGAGACAATCCAAAATCAGAAATGCAAGCAATACCATTTCTGTCAAGCAGTATATTTGATGATTTCACATTTCCATGTGGAATTCTTGAATCAGAATATTCTTCATGGATTTTAGCAAGCCCTCTAGCAGCTCCCAATATCAAACTGATCCTTGTAGTCCAATCAAGTGGAACTCTCCCTGGTCCTCTGTTCCCTGTTTAAATCAAGAATTTTACGAACTAAGTCCTAATCCATATTTCAAAGAGCGATATACATCATCATTTCACCAATTTTTGTGAGAATCCAAGTGCATTTGAAATTATCTAGCAGAGCTGTGGCGTTTCTGTGATTTCAGCTCCATGGGACACTCGATCATGGAGTATTGCGCCTCGCAATGAGCTGACATTAAAGAAATGTCACTTCACTGCACGGCTCCACTAGATAATTTGTTCGAAAGCTTAAACCAACTCCAACTCTCACAAAAACTAGGTAGGATGCATCTCAACATCCACTAGCAGCTGCAAATTTTCACAAGAATATTATAATGACGATCTCATGGCTCTCAATCTCTCTTAGAAAAAGGTCCATTATGAAAGAATATCAGGACGACCTAATATAAATATAAGTCGATCCGTGGTGTATATAAACGAACACATACCTTAAAACAAAAAAATGATTAAATACAATAGCTACATTAAAATTAAGATTTCCCATACCATGAAGAAGTGAATGCAAGCTGCCATTTGGGAGATAATCATAAACAAGCAATTTTTCTTCCCTTGCGTAATAGTAAGCTCTGAATCTCACTATATTAGGATGCTTTAGCTTCCCAATTACATCCATATACTGCTCAAACTCCTTTCTAGCACAAGGATTTGCATCCTTCAGCCTCTTTACAGCCACAGTGCACCCATCATCAAGCACAGCCTTGTAAACTGTCCCCAAACTCCCTTTTCCGAGCATCTCTGCTGATGCACGGAGCAAATCCTCCAACTCGAACTGCTTTTTGCGGTCGAAAAACACGAGCTTACTCCGGTCAGTCGCATTAGTTCCATCGCTGTCTCCACCTCCACCTCCATTGTTGGCATGCACTCTCTTTTCACTCGAATAGCTGTTTCTCCACTTTCCATTTTCACTCCCTGCCATGGAATTTTCATCCCTCGAATACTTCCCACAATAGTACGCAACAGCGAATGATGCAATCACCAAAACCAGCACTGAATTTACAATTATAATTGCTGCTATTGTTCCGTTGCTGAGTTTTTTATGATGCTTATTAGTTTCTTCCACTGTAGCTGTTGATGAAGGCAGAGAACTGGGATTTGATGGTACTGTTTGCGCAGGCGGTTCAGCATTGGTGTATGTACACTGGGGGAAAGGATTAGTCCCGCATAGCCCTTCATTGCCGGAGAAGCTATTCTCTCCATAGCGCGATATTAAGCTCTTCCGTACCACTCCATAGAGCTCGTTGTTCGACAGGTTCAATTCTTTGAGTTGTGGAAGGGATTCAAAGAAATTCGGAATTGTCCCCGAAAGTTCATTGTTTTGGAGGTGAAGAGTGAGCAAACGAGAAAGTCTAGAGATTTCAGCGGGAATGGAGCCTCTGAGATTATTATTGGAGAGGTCAAGACGGCGGAGGTGGTGTAGAGAGGAAAATTCTGCTGGAATCTTGCCGGAGAAGTCATTGCCGGATAAATAGACGAGCTTAAGGTTGAGGCATTGTGTGATAGAAGTGAGTGTTCCGTTGAGGCGGTTTTCGGGGAGGTTGAGGAGGCGCAGCTGGTCCAAGGCGGAGAGGGAATCGATGGGGCCGCGGAGGTTGAGGGAGGGGAGGGAGAGGGAGGTGACACGGTTTTTGGTGCACTCTACTCCTACCCAATTGGCTGTACATGCGGTAGTGGTGTTGGCGGTGGTGGTCCAGTTGGGGAGGAGGGTACCGTGAAGGTCAGTTTGAGAGCGGAAGAGGGAGAGGGTGGCGGTGTCATCGGCTGCGTCGGAGGCGGAGGAATAGACCGTAAAGAATGTAAGAGAGAAAAGGTGAAAGGCAAAGAAACAAAGGTCCATTTGTTAAAAGCATAAAGCGGGAAGAAGAGTACTGGGGAGGTTTGAGTTTTATTTACGCTTTAAAAAGTGTCGAGGAAAAAAATCGTTAAAATTTGAATTCTAGATAAAGAAGTTAAACAAAGGAGTGAAGTACGAGAGGCAAATGCTTTCCCTCTCTCTACTATTTTATTTACTTTATTTTTTCAATTGCTCAACTACTTAAAACTTTTTTTATTAGATTTTCCTCCCTTTACTTTTTTACTGAAAGACTTAGAGTCTGTTTGGTATGGCTTAAAATCCAATTAAAATTGAAAATATAGTCGTTATTGAGTCTCATCCGTCTAATAAAAGTCAACAATAACGGCTATATTTTCAATTTTAATATGATTTTAATTTCTATCAAACACCCTCTTATATCGAAGAGAATGTGAATGAGGAAAAGAATTTTTTCCAAAATATATTGATATGAATAATAAAAAAAAAAAAAACCTTTGAATACGTCTAAGTTTTTTAGCCGTGTTTTGACAATTGGATTGGTACAGCCACCGTGACAAAAAAAAAATAAAATAAAATAAAATTTGAAAGTATAACTTGAAAAAAAATTGATTCTAGAAATCAAAATGAAATCGACGAGCCAACTGGTTCAATCACAACAGAATAGCCAATTTATCCTGCATTTTTAGTTATATATTACTTGCTAATTAATTTAAGCAAATACTTTAACCATAATTTGACTTTTATGGTGTGTTTGAGTCACATTATTTTGGAAAAATGTATTCTGGAATAATAGATTGGTGGAGAATGTGTGGTTGAAAAAGAAAGAAAAGTTATTGATGTGATAGAAAATATTATTTTATTGAAGAATGTGTGATTAAAAATGAGTAGAAAAATTAGAATGAAAAAAAATAATACGTACCAAACATGGGCTTAACATTTTACCTTTTTCAAATTTTAAAATATTTGTTTTTAAAAATATAGTTTGACTTTGACATCCTAACTAAATAATTTCATGATTCTTGAGTTCAATCTCAACAATAATCATTTTTTAAAAAAATAATTAGGAAAATGTCACTTGTACACTCTTTTATTAACATTATTCTTGACATTACAAACGTTGAAGAGTGTTGATTTGGCGAAAAAATTGTTCAAAATTTAAACTTTCGAATAATGTATTGTTATGTGGCAAAGTGCAAAAAATAATGTAAAAGATTATGGGTCAAGTATGTGCATTGATTCAAAAGGGGAAAAAAACTTATTGAAAATAAATGAAAATTATATCTTCTTTTAAGAAATTAAATTTGCAGGACATGACTGATAAGGTCAATCAATTCTGTTAAAACATTGTTAAGAGAAATAATAAAGAGGAGAATGATTAAAGGAGACATGAGCATGAAGAAGAATTGGTTGAGGGAATGATTGCTGTTTCCACTGCCGAGTAAAGGTGCTAAAGGCAAAGTAAAAGATACAATTATACATTCCATGGACTGATTGGGGAACTTCATACAATGGGGCACTCCCTTCAAGAATGGGGATAGTGATATTTGCGGAAATTGTCTTGCTTATTTTATTTTTCAAATTTCTCATATGTATAATATTTTTTTAATGGCTTATTAGCACAAAAAGTTCGACAGTGAGTATGCAAAACGTCCCAACGTTTTTTTTTTTTTTTTTTTTTGCATTTTCACCCTTATTTCAACGTTTCAGTGTGGAAAACGTCATTTTCATTGTGTTCCACTAGATTTTGGGATTTCTTTATTAATTTCCCTTAATTCATTGTTCGAAGATAGTAAGTTCTCAAAGAACTATACGTCGTTGGATTCAATAATCACATTGGACTCCAAATTCAACAATTTATATGATTTGCTATTACTAGCGTATCCAACAAACGTACATTTGATGTATCTTGGACCTAACTTGGTCCTATTAGAGTTCGTGTTCTTACAATAAGTAAGACACCCTCACATTTTGAAGTATCTAATGTTTGGTTTTCTTCATTTCCACAACTTATATGGAGAAACCTTAGTAAATTTTGAAGGAATTCTATTCAATATCCTACATACACTCAATAATGCTTCACCTCATAAATTAAATGGTAACTTAGCATAAATTAACATGTCATTTATCATTTCAACTAAAGTTCAATTTTTTTTTTTCTTTTAGCAAAACCATCTTGTTTGGGTGTCCTAGGTGCAGAACATTGATAAATAATGCTTTGTTGTTCACAATACGAGTTAAAATCACTAGAAAAATACTCATACCCTCTATCATTTCTTAGAGTTTTTATCTTCTTAATTATGTGATTTTCAACTTCATTTTTATATACTTTAAACATGTCAAAAGTTTCATGTTTATGCTTCATCAAATATACATATGTATATTTAGAATACTCATCTATAAAGGTGATAAAATACATATTTTCACCTCTAGTCAACATGCTATTTAGTTCATATATATCCGTATGAATTATTTCTAGAATACTAGAAGTTCTTTTAACACTTTGATATGATTTATTAGTTATTTTAGATTTTACACAAGTTTCACATTTAAATACATCATTTTCATTACATGATATTAAGTCACGTTTTAACATTCTTTTTATGGTACTCTTAGCTATGTGACCTAATTTAGCGCGTCATAATGTAAATGAATCAACAATACAAGTAAAATCAATTTTATTATTAATCAATTTGTCAACGGTACATAATTTGACAATTCCTTCTCAAGAATAACATTTTCCAACAAATTTCTCATTTAGGGATAGTACAAGTTTAAATGATTCATAAACACATTTTATGGCCAATTTTCCTAAAAGATTTCCGCTAACTAGGTTCCTATTCATATCAGGAATATGTAGCACATTTTTCAAGGTAACATTCTTGTCGGAAGTGAAGATGATCTCTACATTTCCTTTCCCAAACACTTTGGATCAAAATTTCTTACTAATCTGAATATCTTGGTCTCCATCAAATTCATGATAAGTCTTGAATAAGGACTTATCATATGATATGTGTACAGTTGCACACATATCATACCACCAACTGAGAACCTTCCCCTTGGTAGCATTAATTTCGCTTACGGTGGCCACAATGTTGTCTTCCTTGATGGAGTTCACTTTTCGTTCGAAGTTGTTTGTTTTATAGTGTTGACATTCTTTTGCATAATTACCAAGTTTGCCACACACGAAACAACCACCTTTGGTCTTCTTCTTGAACTTATTAAAGTTCCTTGAAAGCTTTCTCATGTTGGATTTATTAGAAGATCTCGTCTTTTCCACGACATTGACTTTTAAAGTGCCTTCATAAGAATTGTTATTCTTATCTTTTGCCCTCAATTCTTCTTCAATTCGAAGATATTTCTGCAATTGTTCCAAAGAATAGCTTTCGGAACTATGCATGATTTTCTTCTGATATCCTTTCCAAGTTTTGGGAAGTTTTGCTATAATTGCTCTCACTTGAAAAGTTTCCGGAATCTAAATTTTGACCGCCTTCAACTTGTTGACAAATACTTGTAATTCATGAACTTGAGGAAGAAGGGGAATATTCTCAAAAAAATTAAAATTGAAATACCTCGATATAAGGAATTTCTTCGTACCTTCTTCTTCGACTTTGTACTTAATTTCCAAAATGTTCCCGATTTCTTTTGCCGATGAAGTATTGGTGTAGAGATTATATAACCGATCGGATAAAGTATTCAGAATGTGACCGCGGCATATGAGTTCATGTTCTTGGTGCTTTTGTCTTTCAATCCTCACCGCATCGATTTCTCCATTTGTTGGTTCCTGTAGTGGCACCGATTCCAAGTCAAGTATGTAAAAAAATCTTCAACGTTGTTAGTAGGAAATTCAATTTATCATGTCATCTTGTGAAACTGGTTCCATCAAAACGATCCAATCGAACAAGATCTTGATTCATCAACTTGATTGTCGCAATAGTGCTTTCATTCTCCATCGCAAAATAAATATAGTTTGAGAATTGTTGTCAATAATTGCTTCCACAAGGAGGGATTGGAGATGCAAAAAAAAAAAAAAGGGTGAGGTCCGTGGGGTTGGGATTTAATATATATATATATATTAGATGTATCTTATATGCCCTTGTTTGGTAGAGATTAAAATCATATTTTTAATAGATTTTGATAAAAATTAAGGAAATGTGTGGTTGAAAAGTTGTATATCTCATGCGATATGTTATTAAAATTAATTATTGACTTTGACTTAAGATTTTAATTGGATTTTAATCCAAACTGAACAAGGGTATATTATATATTTTTTTACTTGAAATTAACAACTGAATTTTGAAATAATTTGACAAGATTGTTAATTTTGAAATGTGATTATTATAGTGTAGTAGTTATGTATTGTTCCCCATTATTTAATATAAGTCGTTTTATATACTTATTAATCAACACATTTCCATAAGTGTTGGGACTTTAGTAGATATTTCATTTTGTCCAAATTCAAAAAACTATTATTCATGTTAAGAGGAAGAACGTCTATAAATAATGTAGTTCCATCTTATTCTTTGTTTGTCTTATTTATTTAAGTATTTCCTTTTCAAATTATATATTAACATTTAATTATAATCATAATTTTTTTTAATATTAGAAAAATATAATAATTAAAAAAAAAAACCGGAATAAATTGGGTAGGGGTCTCCCACACAAGTGGGGACGAGGGTAAGGACAGGATGGGGAAATCCCTAATGAGGCGTGGGCATGGAATGGGGTCCCCATTTCTTTTTCATTCCTAAACGAATCTTAAAAGTTTTCGTGCATCATAAAAGAAAAGTTAAGAAAATGTGATGGCATTGCCTAACTTTGAAACTATAATTAACCATTGAAGCAATCAAGCATCGATGACTTACTGATTCCTATATGACACCCATGAGAATATGTCTATGTTTGGTACACGTTATTATTTTCATTTTCATTCTTCTACTTATTTTCGATCACACATTTTTCAATAAAGTAATATTTTGCATCACATCAATAATTTTTCCTTATTTTTCAACCACACATTATCCATTAATCTACTATTTCATAATACATTCTTTCAAAATAATGTAGTTCAAACACACAGACACGAGTGGACCAGATCTCTATCACGTATTAGATCGTCATGTGGTTGCCTTGATGTGATTGAATCTCAACTCGATCAAGCAAGCCATGTGGGTGCATTGAACAAACATTTAAAAGGTCAAATATCATCATCTTTTATAGACACAAATCTTTGAAAAGATACAAACTTCAACCATTGGGCATGCATATATTAATCA
Organism: Fraxinus excelsior; assembly: GCA_019097785.1. NCBI lineage: Eukaryota > Viridiplantae > Streptophyta > Magnoliopsida > Lamiales > Oleaceae > Fraxinus > Fraxinus excelsior. The sequence goes on from CM032630.1 coordinate 10,649,106, forward strand.
AAACGAGTAATACTTATTCTTCATTAGTTGTGATCAGGGGCGGACCGAGACCAATTTTCTTGTGGGGTCAAAAATGAGATTTCAAAAATGTTTAGGTTAAAAAAAAAACTCAAAAAAATTTTTTTTTTTTTGTGGGGTCATCTGACCCCACATGACCCCATGTGGGTCCGCCCCTGGTTGTGATCATCACCAGACACCGGTACAGATGACAGTGAATCTCTTGATTCATTGATTAATTCATTCGATTACATTACAATTTCATTGAACAATGAATCGAGGTTCAAGGGGCTAACTGTTGCTTAGATCGATAATGATCACGATTAACGATGATTCTAAAAAAAAAAAAAATCAATGACCATGAAAAAAGGGGTAGAAAACATTTCATTAGCAAACCCCATCTTTAAATCAGATCTGGAAGTATTTAATCGGTCTTCTATAAAATATACTTGTGGACTTTAGTTAGTCAAATGATTTGGAGGGTAAAGTGTCATTGTCGACAAAAGGGAAAAAATGGCTACAGCTTTGTATTCACTTAACAAGGAGAACCGAAAGCGGGATTGACGTTCAAAAAGCCTAATATCTGTGGCAAGCTGGATCTTCGACTGATACTGTCGAGGGAAAATTGCAGTAATTGGTCACTAATTTATGACATTTGTAGCAACTTGGTTTACGCTGGTGGGTGGGGGGATTGGATTCTTGGAGAAAGAGAAGGTTTTTTTTTTTTATTATTATTATTCTTTTTTTTTTCGGTTTTATGCCCCTTCTCTTTTTCTTTATGCTAATCTTTACTTTCTTTTAACAAAAAAGGGCTATAACGGTAATTTCAAAAAAATTGACATTTTTAATTTGTCAAATAAATAGAAGGGTGGATATATTAACTAATTTTTATATGTTGCATCATATTTTTAATTGTAATTAAGATCTTCAATCTTTACTAATTGTAGCATATATGATTCAAATTTTTTTTCATTAAATTCTTATTTTCAACATTCTATTGATTCGTACATTATTATTTTTAGGGTGGTTTCTATCAAAATATTATATACGTGCTTTGAAATAAGGAAAAATATTTTGTCATACTTTCGTAATTATTTTTATAAAAACTATGGTGAGCAAATAAATCATTTTACTCATTCTTAATGGACTTACTAAATGAAAATTATTACAAGAGACAAGGTGTGCTAATTAACAGAAAATTGATGATAAAAATCCGACAAAAAAAGTTGTAATATGCTACACCCATGCCTACGAGAAAAGTCATGTTGCTGTTAGCTAAGAAAATGTCACGTAAACATCGTCGCCCCAGTAGTATTACCTCACTATCCAAGGCAAACATGTCATGACTTCTCTTCTATTCACTTTGTTCGAGGCATTAGAGTCACAACCCAATGACTCGTAGTGTTCTCTCCAAGGTGACGTAATTCTCAACATGCATTTCACATTGCCACTCTAAAGCGCCTGAGAAGGACCAATGCTTGACCAAACCTAGTGGATCTCATGATCTAAGGCGGTTGAGGTCCGACCACCAATGCTCCGTGCAAGTTGCAATCTCCAAGACCTTGAACATGTGCTTTAATTGACATGGCATCTAGGCAAAGAAGGGTTATAGTCAAATCCTAGCTAGTTCATCTAGGACATGGTGTGAGAGGTCACAAACTTGTGATGGTTAATATGTGAAATGTTAAGATGAAGTCACGTGTCAAACATTCAATGGGCCTCGTTTACATCTCTTTTACCTATAAATACTTACACTTGTCATTTGAAGTAATGACAATTTGGTAATCTCTCTCAAATATAAGCTTGACTCTTGTATTATCCTTTTCCTCGTGTTTCTCTAACGCCCAAACTATAATTTTTTCATATTTTGACTTGAGTATTGGAGTGTATGAGATATACCTCCTTTTTTTCTTGGAGTTACGATCTGTATTTCTAACGCGTGTTCAAATATGTAAGTAATATAGATTTGATGGAAAGAGGTGTGATCGGTTGGCCACTAATTAAGCAAAATTAGAAGTCCATAAAATATATATGTTGCCATAAGCAAATATTGAGAACCTTTCATGTTTTGTGGGGATCAAAATTAGATTTTTAGTAAATTTTGATAAAAATGATGAAATATATGATTGAAAAGTCGTGAAATATATGGTTAAAATTAATTGTTAACTTTGTCTTATATTAAATTCTCTACCAAACAGAGACATAAATTTAATGAGTTGAGTAGTCAAAAAATTTAAAAGTTGTGATTGCAGATCTCTCTTTCGCCAGTGTTTTGTAAGAAGTGTACGACAAAAACATACATCTTTTGAGAATGAAGAAGCTTCGGATTTTGGGCAAAGTCGCCCAAAGTGGATTAAAAACAATCCCCTACCACGACTGGTATTGCGTGCTCCAACAACTTGGTACATGATTACCTTCAGATTAATGTTAATGTTTGAATTAAGCTAGGTGTTTACAATTAATTTAACATCCTCTGATTGTCAAAATTAAAGTTATTGATTTGAACAAGAGTTGTTAAAATCAATGATAAAATTATGTGTCGTGTCAGAGAGTGTAAAAAAAGTTGTCAACTATAGTGTAAATGTAACAAAACTGTTAATATTTATATAGTCAACAACACTCAAGATTGACCGATAACAAAAATTTACAATAGCTAAAGTGTCATTTCCGATAAATTTAAAATTAATTGATTGTAATAATTATTTTTCATCATTTCTTTTGAACTACTGTATAAGAGTATCTCCAAAAGACTCTCTATTTTTAAAGAGTATAATCTATAATTTAGAGAGCATCCATAATTTTAGAGAAAAATTTATCACTTTAATTGGAACAAATTCTAGACACAGTGATAGAAACATTTATCACTTTAATTGACAATTTCCATAAAAACGAAGCCAAACAGACATAAAACTTTCAACATTTTTCATGAAAAAATATATTAATCAAACACAATTAATTACAATTCACAATAAAATAGTTTATAGGTAAATCAATTCCCTGTAAAAATATTTTCTTTCCACCTATTTCCCACATTTGCAATCAAACGAACCCTAATAGTTCAATTCTCACTATATCTATACAAAGTTTGTACAGAGATTTCAAGGGCAGTAGTATTTATAGTGATGCCGGTAGATTTCATCATATCGGGATGAAAAGAAGATTAAATGTACAGTCATCGTGAGACGCCGACCTAGAAGACAACTTACAGATGGAGAAAGATCAATAAGGAAGAAGAAGAATGTGCTTGCAATCTTGATGATCATAGTCAGGATGTGAACACCAACAATCGATAGCGACACATGGGGGATCACATGATCGCGAAGCAGATGTCACGATCATATTATTTTCATGTTCGTCAAGATTGCCTTAACAACACATCAAATCCTCCTTCCCAATATACGCACAAGAAATCATAAGAACCCTAGAGACACGTGCCCCATGTACAAATAATCGTCGTTTACACACATTTGAGCAGGCAAAAGTCTATATAACGAAGTTCTATCCAGAGGAAAAGGTGACCACATTATCATTTTTCTTACTTGAGCAACTTTTCATACTTTTAGTATATTTAACTCCACGTTCAGAGAACAACTAACTCATCATCAACACCGACGGGGTCCTCTGCAAGGTTCCCAACCCTCTCTCTGCGAGTAATTGTTGCTCGATCGGACATCCTCAGCTAAAGGGGAAAATTCGACCAGCATTATATAGTAAAAGAAAAAAATAGATGAACTAGATTGTCCCTTGGCCTATAGTTTCTAAACCAATATTAAAATTCCATTATTTAAGTCAGTATCCGTTTGATGTATTTTTGGTTCTACTAAGTCATTAATGTTCGAAACTTACTCTTAAGAAAGTTCAATGAAATCATATAACTCATAACAAACTCAAACATGCTAATTTTAGGGAAAATTACCAAAAACCAGACATTTAGTTTGGCATTTTAAAAAATCAGGTTTATACTTTATTTATTCAATTATCAGGTTTTTATCATTTTAATTAATAATGACATTATTAAATTAAATTAACCTATATACCCACCCTACTACCTACCCCCACCACATTTCAATCCCAAACCCTAAATTCACTACCCGTCTCCTCCCAGGCTCTCCTTCATTCCCTTCTCCTCCATTCTCCCCCCCTCCCCTCTCACTCCGACCTTGTCTTAGTCATCCCCTCTTCTCCCTCCCCCATCCCCATCTCTCCATCTATTCAAAGTAGTGTTGCGCTGCCGTTCACAGCTTCGCGACGCTATTGTGAACGGCAGCAGCGCGGCGGCTTGTCTTTGGAATCGGATTCTGAATCCGTGTATGAATCAGAAGACTCAGACCTGAGTTGTACTTCCAGTGCCTCCTTTTGCCTCTTCTTTTTGTTCTTCCGTTTTCTCTTCCTCTCTTCCTCAGAATCTGTGGATGAACTGTAACTCGACTTACTTGTTATTGCTTTCATATTTAAGCTATGTGTGATTTTACCCTCAATTAAGCTTCCTCGTACTCTTCTTCTCACGTTTTTCATTATTTTCTGCCTTCTGTTCAGGTTTCTTCCTCTTATTCCTAGCAAATGTGTGGCGGATCTGTGTGTGCAGGTGTGTGTGTGTGTGTGTGTTGTGGCGGGGTCGACGGTGGTAGATCTGTTTATTGGCGAATCTGTGTGTGGCAGGGTCGATGGTGGTGGATCTGTTTATTGACGGATCTGTTTATTGTTGTGGTGACTGGTGTGGGGAGGTTGTGGTGTTGGCGGGTCTGTGGCGATGGTTGGCTGTGTGTGCATGTTGGTGGTGGTAATGGGTGCGTGCGTGTTGGCGGTGGTTTTGGAGGCGGATATGTGGGTGTGGGACGGATCTGTGGGTGTGTGTTGGTGGTTGGGCTAATCTGTGGTGTTGGTTGATGTTATTGTTGGTGGATAGTTGCGGTGGCGGCGGCGAAGAGTGCCTTTGACCAACTATTTGGTCATTCTGTGACCAAGTATTGGTAGTGGTTACGGATCGGGGGACTGATGTTTGGATGTCTGTGACCTACTATGCAGTTCTCTGTGACCCACTATTAAATCGTGACCTTAAAATTCGATAACATGTGACCTATAGTTTTGTTTTTCAGTGACTAATAAAGTCAATAAATATGATCTGTGACTAACAAATTTTGAAATATGTGACCTCTGTTATCTATAATTTTTTTTAACTTGTGACTAAATTAAAAATTTGGGACATATACTAATTTTAACTTGTGACTAAATTGAAAATCTGTGACCATACTAAATCTGTGATCGACAAATTTTAAAAATCTGTGACCTATATTGGTCGGAATCTGACCAATCGCCGGAATTAAGTGGTGGCGGAACAATCACCGGAGTGGTTGTCGGAGTAGTCGTCGTCGTCGGAACAGTCACGGTCGCCGGAGCAGTGGGGGTGGGGCTGGAGGTGGTGGGGTGGGGTGGGGTGAGTTAATTATATTATATTATAGTTAAATATTTTATTTAATATAATTGTAAAATATAATTAATTAATTTTTGAAAAACCTAATTTTTGCAAATTTAAAACTTAGGACCTGATTTGTGATTTTGGAAAAGAGAAAGTCTGATCCATGCATTTTTCCCCTAATTTTAGTCTACTTCTCTCCCCATTCGTAACTTTTCTATCGTTTTCATATCTGATTGAAAAGCCCATTAAGAAACATAACCCACAAGTGTCAAGCCCATTGCACGCTTCTGTTTTCTTGCTCAACAAATAAACTATGCAAGATCAAGTTCTTTTGACGCAAAAGAACTTGAACCAGTCGAACTGAATTAGAACCTACTGTTTCAAATTAATTCGGTTCAATTTTACTTAAATGATTTTGATTTTTCAGAACAAGAACCATTCGATTATAGTTCAGTTTCGATTCTGCGACCGAGAACCATTAATCTGTTCTAATAGCATATTTGATGAGATCCACCAACATTTATTAACTTTATTCGCTAAAAATCTACTTAAAATATGCTCTAAATTATATTTCTTTCCCATTTTCCATTTCTGAAGGCATCTTCTTTTATTGTGAGCCTAAGCATGAAAATATTATTATTATTATTATTATTTATTATCAGTGATGATCATTTTGCCGATTTAGATTGTAGTAGGCCTCCTAATTTATCGTTCAATGAATTTGTGATGAACGATATGAATAATATTATTCATCTTATACGTAATATATTGAGTTAAAACGTATTTTTTTTCAATTCAGATATTTAAGGGTAATTACACGTACACAATTTTTATAGGGTAAATTGTATTTGATGTCCCAAACTCTTCAAAAATTCCATGGGGTCTCAAAGATTTCATTTTTTGCTCTCGAGATTCCAAACCTAAATATGTAGTACTAGGTCCCATGGACAGTTTCCATCAAAAATTGCTAGTTGAAGATTGATCGACTTCTAACCGATTTAAAGGACAAAAATGCCTTTTATGTCTTATTTAAATTAATCGAAAAAAGGAAAATACAAAGTTAAAGAAAACACACACACACACACCCCACCTTATCCCCTCCACCTAATTCGTAACTACTAGTCTACTACCATCACCATCACCTAACAAACCCGTGACCGCCACCACTAGTCCTCTTGATTGCCACCAACAGAGGGAGAAATCGCCCTAGTTTTCTCTCCCCTAGTGTCGTGGTGGTTTCGCAAGATCGGGGAAGAAAGAGTCCACTTTTATGTGGGTATGGACAAATTCTTGATATCTTTTGCATTTGTAACAAAATATTTTTTTTTAGTGCATCGATATAAAACATGTTAGATTCCATATAAATTAATAATCCTGGCCAATTTGCATTTGGTCTAAACGAATTTATTAATTATTTGATTCGAAGTTAGTAAGTTGAATCATGAACTTAGAAATAAATCATAGCTAACCATTTAATACAAAGTGATGGGAATAGGGATGGCAAAAAAGCTCGGCGGCTCGGGCTGGCTCGGCTCGGAAAAAGCCCGAGCCGGGCCGGCCCGTGTGGCTCGGGTTGGCCCGCAAAAAAAAAAAAAAAACCAAAATTTGCCAACTTATTTCACTCATCATGAAACTAATAAACTAATTATAAGTGACAAATTTATTTCTCTAAAACTCTAAGTACCTAAATATTTAAAGTATGCATTTTCTCATTTACACAAATGTTTATTATTCTATATTAAGTGAAATTATTAGTGATATATATTACTTAATTACATTTAAAAATTGAGCTAATTTCATCAATGGTTACTAAAATTTGTAAGAAAATTTAAATCGATCATTAAAAAGATTTCTTACTTTGTTATAATGGATAGTTATTCATTTATAAATCTAACATGTTATCCGACATAAGTCTATAAGGTGCTACAAAAAAAAAATAAAAAACCTAGCCGGCTCGGCTCGAGCTTCTTTTTTTCCGGCTCGGCTCGTTGACATCCCTAGATGGGAACAATGGAACTTGTGAATGCAATCATTGTATTGAACAAATTAAATCTTAATTATTCACTAGTTGGGATGGCAAAATAAACCAAAGATCAATTAAACAATTGGAAGAAGCAATAGACGAGTCCTAAAAATGAAATAGAGATTTAAAGAATAAATATTAGCCCATGAAAACTTTTTTCTAGTTGCTAATCATGAATAAAGGACAAAACAAAATAAAGAATTTAAAAAAAAAAAAAAAAAAACTACTTTTAGGACATTCTAAAAAAATTATGTTTTAGAAAATTGTTAATAATTTTAATTAAATGTTATTAATCATTTTATTTATGAGGAGTTGGAGGAGAATAAACTCTCACCTACGATTATGTAGTAAAGATGGAATTGGTGGTTGTGGGCAAGAAATCACTTGCCTGATTTCTTGCCCCACAACGGTGGTTTTATGGATGATGATGAGGTAGGTATGTGACAGATCGATTATTTTCACTCCATTTCTATCGAATATTTGTCACATTCCTCCATCCTCATACTCGATTAAAGCGGGATGTGATGGATTAGGGGTAGGGTGGGAAAGGTCTCATGTCCCATTTATCGCTACGTTTATTTTATTTTTATTTATTTATGTCTTCCATTAGTAAATAGTATTACTTTTCTTCCATTTTGTTAAGAACAGCTCATATTATCTTTAAAATGATAATAAATCTTTTATTTTTGTTAGATAAAAAATTTAATTTAAAATTAACTTCGAATGGTGCGGGTATCAGGGCGGGTAATATGATTTCCGTATCCGCTTTAAGGCAATGACCCGATTAGGCGGATCCCATAGTATTGGGTTGAATGATTTTTTTGCCATTTCTAATTAATTTCTTCTCAACAGTCTAAGTGGAGGAGGGATTAGGGTGAGGCCCGTGAGGGTTGGTGAAGAAGCTGATGTATTTTTTTTCTTCTTCTTAATTTTTCCTCTCATTTTTAATATTTTTAAATTAGAGAAATACAAAAAGACATTTTTGCCCCTTCTTTAAATTTGTTAAAATCTTATCAATGGGTTTGATGGGTTTTTTTTTTTAGATGGAAATCATTCATGAGACTTAGAGCTACATACTAATTTGAAGGTTTGGAATTTCAAGCGGAAAATGAAAGATTTAAGACCCTACAATAATTTTTTGAAAGGTTTGGAACCTCTAGTGCAATTTACCCTTTTTACAAATGCACCATATCTGAATTACATTAAAGGTCCCTAAAACTCACCATTTGACGCACTTTTGACCTTTATTTTTTCATCGCAATCTTATAATCAACCTTCCATTAATTAACACATATTATTCCCGATGACAGTTTTTATTCATGATTTAGTATGCTTTAAAAATATCTAGTTTCACTTCTGTATTTGACAATTTTTACTTATTTAAAAATATGAGAAGCAAATAAGTCTATTTACGCAATCTTAATACAATTTTGGACGAAAACCTTTATCAGTTACAAGATGTTCTATTAATAGAAGATTTTATATAAAAATGTGAGTAAAAAATTATAAATATAAGTATGACAATAAGTAAAGATTAAAAATCTTTAGTGCAATTTTAAGAAAATAAATATGGTGTGAACCGTGGAATATTGTCGCCAAATGTTTAAACCTTATTCTGCACATGTATTTAGTTTCCAAAAAAGGATGACAAATTATTTTGTATTTTCCTTAGTCAAATTTCATAATTAAAATTTTCAATTTAGATAAAAGAAAATATTATTGAGACGCGTTCAATTTTTGCCCAAAAAAAGAGGGGGGGGGGGGGGGGGGGGGAATGAATCATATTTACCCCCGTTTGGTAAAGATTAAAATTCAATTAAAATTGAAAATATAGCCGTTATTGGGTCTCACTCGTTTAATAAAAGTCAACAATAACGATTAATTTTTCAATTTTAATCTGATTTTAATCTCTACCGAACGAGCTCTTACTTTAATTAGAAATAAAAATAAATTTTAATCAAACACACACACACACACACACACAGATGAACCATGCTAGAGTTACAATCTTGGTTTACAGTTTTTTTCACAACCCCTCACATGAGGGTGGGGTCCCACGATCTCGAGCCTCACCCCATGTGAGGGGGCTGTGAAAAAAATTGTACATTCAGCTTTATCCCACACGTATATATATATTATTGTATTTATAAGAATTTTCTATGGTTTGTAATAAGACGTTAGTTAAAAAAATTAAAATGAGTGGAAGGTGTACAATTGGCCACACAAGCATTTATTTGATGGTGCCAGGGGGCTCCAGAGATTTTGTACACTTCTTCTTAGCCCACCGTCCATTTATTATCGTTTGACAGGTAGGGCTGTTGGCTTTACATAATTATTGTATTCAAACGTCAAAATTTAGGGTCCGTTTGATCGAAAGATGGAAAATGAGTGGAAAGAAAATGTTTTACAGGGAAAAAAATTTCCAAGAAATTATTTTGTTGGGAATTGTAATTAATTGTGTTTGATTGGTATAATTTTTCATGGAAAATATTGAAAGTTTGTGTCCGTTTGACTTCATTTTTTATGAAAATTGTCTATTAAAGTGATAATATTTTCTACCATTGGATCTAGAATTTGTTCCAATTGCCAAAAAACAAAAACAAAAAAAAATTTGAAAGAAAAAAATAAACATACTGAATATCATTCATTTAACTTTGTTTTACATGGAAATTGTCAATAAAAGTGAATTTTTTTACCACTATGTCTAGAATTTTTTCCAATTGCAAAAACAAAAAAAATTGAAATGTTGGAAAAAAATTTCTCACCAAAATATCAAGAATTTATTTTCCTCAAAAAGATGAAAAATTTGACCAATCAAACGCTACAAAAGTTGGAAAAGGGAAAAAAGATTTCCTACTTCACTAAAAAAACTTTGTCAATCAAACGGACCTTAGTTATTTTTAAAACATAAATTAAGACTTAAATGCTTGTTTCTAATTGGCTCAAAATTAATTTTTATATTCTCACAATTCACAAGTATTACTCACCTGTTCGCAACTTATTTATGTTTATTTATAATTTAAATCGATTATAATTACGTACATACATGTACTATTTTTTAAAAATAATAACAAAGTCATTTCAAACAATTATGTCGTTAGGAGATGAAAATGAGCATCTCACATCCAAAGGATATAAATAGTTAAGACAACGCATCTCAAGATTCTCAACTCTAGCTAGAGCTACGTAAATATATTGAACTACTAATTTCAACAATTTAAAGGCTTGTTTGGCAAAAATTTTATTAAATTATTAAATGGGGTCTTACTAAATGTGTTAATAACAATGTTCTAACCTTAAAGCTCGGGCAAAACGCCACGTTTTGAGCTTAGATACATTTTAAAAAAAATTCTAAATGACTGTATTTTTTCCTTCCATTCTTTCGTCTTCCCTAGGAGTTGTTTATTATTCTTTATTTTTTTAAAAAAAATATTTGAATTTAATTTCAAGCTTTTAAAAGACTTTATATATACAAAAGTAAAAAAAAAATGAATTTATTCAATAAAGACCTAAATAAGATTTAAGTTAAGGTGTTATCTATATTAAATAATTATGATTTTGAGACTCGTTATTTTGTAGAAAACTTTGAAAGCGTGTATAAAGTTCCTATAAATCCATTTCAGTATGATTTATCTAGTTGAAAATTGTATAATTGACTAATTGTAGGAATTACCAAATAAATATAGTAGTTTACAATTTTAGATGTTTGGTATATATTATTTTAATTATTAAATGATTTTTTAGAAAGATTAAAATTTTTAAAATAATATTAAAAATAAGAAAATATTTTTGTACGCCTATGCGAGGCCTAGGTTCGCTTAATCTCATAAAATTTGAAGTTATATCTAGTCACGCTTTTCGTTTTTTAAAATACTGATTAATAATAAGTAAAAACTATGGGTTCTATAGAATATACGGGTAAAAATATAGTTCGATTAATTTATAAGCAATCATAAGTTTTGTCAAACATATACCACAATCATAAGTCTTCCATCCAATTTATGTAGAATTTAGTTGTTAGGTCGATTTTGTAATTCGAATTAGTGTTCCACAATTTTTTGAGTGGATCTGTTAGATACAACGATTGGAGCTTTCATTATGCCTTTGTTTGAGCCTCATGTTGAGAGAAAATAAAAAATGCATTTTCGAGTTGTGATTTTTGGAGAATGTATAGTTAAAAATAAAGAATTTTAGACTTGAATTCTTGGTAGTTTCTACTGTTTGATCAAATTTCGTTACTTTTTTTTTTTCGTATTTTCTAACTTAACAAGTTTGAGCTGCGGTTAATTACAATTTTTGCAAAGTTTATATTATAATATAAAATGTTTAAACACACTTTTTACCCCTCGTATATTTTATGAACTCATAACTTATAATCAACACATCTTGTGGATTCCGTTGCTGCTTAATTTTAAGTAAAAATGGTTCAAATTAGTTTTGATAATTAGAGTCTGTTTGGTACCGATTAAAATTCAATTAAAATTAAAAATATAGTCGTTATTGGGTCTCACTCGTTTGATAAAAGTTAACAATAACGACTAATTTTTCAATTTTAATTCGATTTTAATCTCTTTCAAACGAGCTCTTAGATTCATTAGAAAGTTCCAACTGATCAAACCGAACAAAGAGGATTTAAGTTAACAATGTACTTTTCGGACAGGACTAAATTTTGTACGCGTGTCGTGAAAAATTGGGAATTCTTTTAAGCCTCTTGGGATTTCTGGTTTATTCTTAAACTTTCACACTCGAGCTTCGCGTGCTCCATTATTTAAATAGACAAGAGGCCCCACTCCTAGATTATTAGATTTTCTTCTATTCTTATACTCGTGTTATGCATGCTCCATTATTTAAATTATTCTTTTATTTTATATTTTATATTTTAGATTTCACGTATAATTTTTATTTGTTTTTACATGAAATAGTTGAAATTTGATTTGCATACAATTTTTTTTTTTTACATAATTATTTCATTATTTGGTTTTGAAACTTTATGGACAAGATTTCAAATAATCTGGAATCAAGGCATAGGTCAAGAAAAAATAATAATAAAAATAATAAAAATTAACTGACAAATATATTAATGGCTTGCAAATTGAGATGGCCCCCCAAATAGACTAAACTAGCATTTTCGACCACGTGTGTTTGAGCCACGTTATTTTGGAATAGTAAATTGATGGAGAATTTGTTGTTGAAAAAGAAGAAAAAATTATTGATGTGATGAAAAATATTATTTTATTGAAAAATGTGTGGTTAAAAATGAATAGAAGATTGAAAATGAAAATTTTAATGTATACCAAATGTGAGCTAATATAATTGTTCACTTTGCATGTAATAGAATTTTAGGCATTGCTTTTGCCTATATATCAAAGGGTTCCCTACGTGAAGGCTGCAAATTTGAAGGGGAAAAAAGGAGTGCAAGTTACAAAATGGAGTGGGCTTTGAGTACAATTAATCCACTTACTATTTCTCTTACTGTTGGTTTTGTTCTTCTGATTCTGAATTTTTTGAAGGGCAAGAAATCAGGTGATAGACCACCAGGGCCTAAAGGAATCCCAATTTTTGGGAGTATGTTTCAGTTGGGAGATTTGCCTCACCAAACCATGTACCATTGGAGCAAAACATATGGACCCCTCCTTTGGCTCAATCTCGGCCAGGTTAATACGATGATCGTTCAGAATGCCTCTACAGCTGCTGAGTTGTTTAAGAAACACGACGTGCCGTTTGCTGACCGCAAGGTGCCTGATGCACTCACAGCGTATAATTTCAACGCGGGATCTTTGGGGATGAACACATTTGGAGGACACTGGAGGGTACTCCGGCGGCTTTGTTCCATGGAATTCTTGGTGAACAAGAGAATGAACGAGACAACTGAGTTGAGAATGAGGCTTATGCACGATATGATACGCTGGATTGAAGAGGACTCAAAGACATCACTAGCTCAGGGAGGAACAGGGGCAGTGCAACTGAGTCGGTTCCTCTTCCTTATGGCGTTTAACCTGGTGGGGAACCTGATGCTGTCCCGGGATTTGTTGGATGCAAAGGATCCTGAAGGAAAGGAATTCTTTGATTGTATGAATGTTATTCTTGAGCTCGCAGGAACACCAAATATAGCTGACTTCTTTCCGGCTTTGAAATTGATCGATCCCCTCGGGATGAAGAGGAATATGATAAGGAACATGACCAGAACCATGAAAATTTCTTCCAAGTTCGTGCAGGAGAGGCTCGACAACAGGAAAGCAGGCATATTCCAGGAAAAGAAAGACTTTCTTGATGTGTTATTGGAGTATGAAGGTGATGGCAAGGACGGGCCTGATAGAATGACAGAGCACAATGTCAACATTGTTATCATGGTATGTAATTCTTCCCTAATTTTCTTTATACAGTGCTTTTCATGGTGACAGCAAATTCAAGTTCCATCTGTACATATAAATTCGGAGAAAACTAGGTGAGGATGGTGTCGGAGGGAGAATGAATTTTGGAACTTACACTTATTTATATTGATTTAATGAAATATAAAGAGATAAAAACGAACAAGAGGTCGGTAGAGCCGGGTGTGTGCTATGGGGCAGACTCGGTGAGTTGGATTCTGAAGGAAGAGATGTCTCATGTCTGTAATGGTGAAATAAATTGATCAAACGAGTTAAATGTATCGTTTTCATAGTTATTGGTTAACTCCTTCAGTACACTGAATTGACCATCTCTATTGACTGATGGCTAATTTACAGGAAATGTTCTTCGCTGGATCTGAAACTACTAGTATAAGCATTGAATGGGGTTTTGCAGAGCTACTACGCAACCCGCACGCGTTCAAGAAGGTTAGAGAGGAGCTCGACAGGGTGGTCGGAGTAGACAGGCTGGTGGAAGAGAAAGACGTCGAGAACATGCCATATCTCCAGGCAGTTGTGAAGGAAACTCTCCGATTGCACCCTGCACTACCCTTGCTCCTGCCAAGGAACACAATGGAGGACACCAAGTACATGGGGTACCTTATCCCAAAGGGCACCCAAGTTCTTGTGAACGCTTGGGCAATTGGAAGAGATCCAGAATCCTGGGAGGATCCCTTGAGTTTCAAGCCCGAAAGGTTCTTGAAATCAAGCGTTGAGTACAAGGGACAACATTTTGAGTTGATCCCATTTGGCTCTGGAAGAAGGATTTGCGTAGGGTTCCCCTTGGCTCATAGGGTGGTTCACCTGACCATAGCAACCCTCGTCCAGGCTTTTGACTGGGATCTTGGGGCAGGTGTCAAACCCGAACACATTGAAATGCAAGAAAGGTTGGGATTAACTCTGAGGAAGAAGAATCCACTCAAGGTTATACCCAAGAAAAGAGTACATGTTTAAGGATGAAACATCAAAGCAGATTATAACCCAATCTGTTGACTGGGGTACTAATAAATTGGATGCTGAAAATCTTTTGAACTTTTATATTACATCACATGTACTGCTTGTTTCTTTATGGATGTTTTTTGCATATATACGTAATCCATTCTTGCTAAGCTTTAGCAATTTGCCAAAGCATCCACAAATTAACCTAATCAAGTAATTCTATGGGATTCCCCTGCATCAACGGCATCGACATTAATGTCAACAACCTAAAGGCCCACAAAACAATGACTCTCAATATAAGAAAAAAAAAATGTAAAATTATTATTCAATTGAACATTTGAGGTTTTGGCATCACTTCACATATCTAAATGAAAAAAAAGTACTAGAAGTAAATTCCAAAGAAATGTTTCAACTATTTGTCTAATCCCACTTGCCATGCAAAATATATCCCAGTCATTGTTACCAGTATGACAGCTCTTGTATCCTAGTCTGATGAGACACATCCCGAGATTTACCTCATCTACTATGCTCTAAGGGCGGTGGGGGCTCTCAAGGTTAGGGTTCAACTTTTTTTTTTTTTTAATATCTTAGTCAATGTTTACTCCGATTCAAGTACCTCTAGACATTAAAAGAAACCTTGAGAAGAAATGGAAATATAGTTGAAAATTATAATTTCATGGCCTATGAAAATGTCTGATTGTAAGTCTCTGACTCAAACAATAATTAGAAAACCATGAGGTAAATAAAAAGTGTTATAACCAAATATAATTACATGAATTTTGAAACAAGTCAGCATATCAAATGGAACAGTGCACTCGAATTCATTTCATCGATCAACTTATGAATTGCTTTCATTATTTATTTTTTCTTCCTTTTGGTGTTCCATGTTATGGGATAAAATCTCACATAAAATAAAAATGAAAACATAAATCAACTTATAAAGGATTGAACTACTCCTTTTAATAAGACTCGTCTTTTAAAACGGAATCCTAAATCTTGACATGGTATCAGAGATCATTAAACTCCAACAAGTCAACCAACAATTCGATCCAATTAAGACTCAAAAAATGAGTACACATATTTCAAAATTAATCTGTTCAAAATGAGTCACCATCTTGCGAGGCATGTTAAAGGATAAAATCTCACGTTAAATAAAGATAAAAACATATATCAACTTATAAATGATTGGACTACCCCTTTTAATAAAGTCAACATTTTAAAATAGAATCTCAAATTTTAACATTTCACACGTCACTAGCAGCAATAAAAGTATCCGAATGCAATAAAGAATACCTTCGACTTGTGAAAGAATATCGTTCCAAAGAATAAGAAATCAGTTGAATGTATGTGAGAATACCAATCGGCAAGAAGTTTTTTCATGAATTTCAGCCATTAGTTATTACACGGAAAATCTCTTATGCTTTATGATCAATCTATTGTAATAAATCCTATCTTGGGTAATATATAACCATCACGTGACAACGAGTATGAAAGAAAAACAATATGACAAAAGTAAGACATTCGGTTAAAGAGGCATTCTTTATACATGGCGCCATTCGGAGGTATTAATCGGCAATTAACTTTCGTTTGTGCATCTGGCATTTTTATCCAAGTGCTAGGTGATTTTGGTGAGTGGAATGTAATCGCAGTTTTAGCTTTTGTTTGTTTACTATTTTCTGTGCAAAAGTAGAAAAAATGTGACCGTTGCCATTGAAAATATATGAGTAGCAAGTCAAACGTTACAGTTGGGTGGAACCACTAACGGTTCGATCTAATGGGAAACAAACAGGAGCTTAATTATTGAATGTGTCAGTAACCGTGTATATTCGAATTTGTCGTTGTTGACCAACCATTGGTGTTTGAAACTAAATCAACATGATATTAATATGAAACAAAAGTTGCCCTTCTCTCCCTTGTGTGTGTTTGGGGTTGGGGGATGGCAATGTTGCAATTTAGTATTTTATTATTTTCTAATTATAAGTAAAAAAAAAAAAAAAGTCACTTTCACGCTAAATAAGAAATTGTTTTAAAAATAAGTAATTTATTTATTTATTTAAACATTAATTAGGTAAATTTGTGGTACAAATTAAATTTCTTTTCCTATTTTTCCATTAACAAGTATGGGGATGTAGCTCAGATGGTAGAGCGCTCGCTTAGCATGCGAGAGGTACGGGGATCGATACCCCGCATCTCCATTATTGTAATTTTAATTCTTTTTGGCTGTGTTTTGGGCTATAATTTTTATTCGGTCCATGGAGTCAATATTTTCTTGAAAGGCCTAGTAATAACTGACCGTGGGCCTTTGTGTTTTGCCTCTTTTGACATTGTTATGTTTTTCCAGCTTCCTTTACTTTCAGAGTTAAAGCCAATGAATAATTTGAATCACATTTCATGAAATTCATAATTTTTCAATCGACTATTTCATCAACTTTTATTCAAATTTACTAAAAAAATATGATTTTCAATCGACTATTTCATGCATATCTAAAATTGGAGGTCAGCTATGACGTTGGTGACCATCGACCGTCGACAGTCATAATATCAAGGTCGTTTATTAACACTTAATTAAATAACATTAAAAATTCTCCAATCTATATGTGAATGTACTAAAACGTAAAAATCTTATACATATAAAAATATAATTCAATAAAATCCAAAAAAAAAAAATACATGATACAACCCCAAGTATGAAAATTAAACGTAAATCATATATTAAATGTAAATTAAACTTAATTTGAAACTATTATTAAGTTTCAATTTCCAATTTTCAACACCAATTTATCATTTATCACATGTCATAAATTTCTCAATTTATCATTTATCACATATTCACAAATGGTCAAATGCCCAAATTTTCATAAATCATAAATCATTCATCAAAATAATAAATCTCCAATCAAATGATCAATATATATAAAATAACACTTCAACTTCTAGTTCTAAAATCTCATACTATTTAAAATTTATTGACAAAAAAATTTTTTTAAAAAAATACTGAGGTTACATTATCATTATCAATGTACCTCGAATTGAAGTCCTGGGCAATTTCTCGATCAAGTCTCTTAAAAGGCAGCTTCCTAATCCAATTTCCAAATTGATACCTGCGAGTTTCATTATATATATATAAACACAAATCAATACTTGAAATGAATTAAGTAATTCAATAAAGTCTGTAATTTGTAAAGGAATACTTATCGACTTATCACCGTCTACAAAAGAGCAAGCGTCAAGGTGGGCTGCTGGCATTGGTAGTGACAGCGTGCGTCGGGGTTGCGAGCCCACTGTTGCAAGAGTGGGAGACAACGGGAGTCGGGAAGGGAGATAGAACTTTGGGTTGGCTTTATGTGGTTTTTGCAATTGTGAAATGTTGTGTGAATGACAATGGGCATTGGGCTAATTCTATTTTGTTCCCAATTGAATTCAGGTAATGGGTCTATTGTTATATCAAATAAAGCCCAACTAAAGAAAATGCCTAGAATCTCAAAAACAATGACTCAACTACTCATCTTCCCTATACGGCAGCAACTGTAACTCCCTGCAAATTTCGAAGGAACCAGCACGGCCACCTCGCCGGATGCTGGTTCCACCACTGACTACATGAAATTTGCCCAATAATTTAATAATACACATTAATTGAAATTTGTTTTAATAGCTTGTTTGATAAACATTTTTTTTATTTGAAAAATACATTTTATAATAGTAGATTGACAGAGAATATTGATTTAAAAAATAAGGAGAAATTTTAAATTTGCCTCGATCACACACCTTAAAAAAGAAGTCAAGTTTGGTAATATCATTTTGCTTTATTAGGCCATTGCCTTGAGCCCCATTTTTTTTTTTTAAAAAAAAAAAAATACATTCTTGAAAAGTGTTTTGATCTCATTTGAATTTTGAACACACATTTTCAATATAATACATGCCAATTCAAAACTTTTTCTTATTTTTTAAACGCACATTTTCCATCAATACACTATTCAAAAATGCATTTTTAACAAAAATGGGGCTCAAACAAGCCTTCAATGTTTGCCCTTAATGACATAATTTATGTCATGTTAATATGTTTCGACATTTTGTAGTATTTTTTTTTTTTTTTCCAAATACACGACATAACAAATTCGAACGCCGCTTTTCCTCATAAATGTCGCCTACGTATTCAAGGTAGGCCATGAATATCTAATCTGAAATGGACAAAATCGACAATTGCTACGCTATATTTGCGTTTTTGTCTTAAGCTTTATCATTCTTTGTAAGAATCGTGGTTACGGAGAAACTATATTTTATTCTTATTATCAACTTGTTCGATTTTGAAGTTTAATTTTGTCCTCTAACTCAAAATGTTTGTGTCCGCCATTGATTTTAACTTTATCTCGATGTTTCCTGCTTTCAAACACCATCATTCTTCTGAAGCTACATTAGGTTGTCTTTATGTTACTGTTGTTCATAATTATTGTTATTTCAGAGAATGTGTTTTCATGTATGCGTGTACATGAGCGTAAAAGGGAAAATTGCAGCTTCCACCCCAACCTTTGAAGCTTTTGCATTTCTACACTCGTTCTTATAATTTTGGCAGATCTATTCCCAATCGTACATTTAGTTGCGACCGCAGTTCCTATTAAAGAATTCCATCCAAAATGGCCGTTAATATCGGTAAAGATACATATTTACCCTCATTCTTATATGTTTGTATTTTTATCTTTTTATTTTGGATAATTGCCAACACAACTTTTATTTGATAAAATCACATTTTAATTTTAGCCAAACTCCTCAATTTTTGCTCATTGTAGAAATTATTTTCTTATTTTTTCTCGTTGAATACTTATCTTCAACCTTTCATTAATTATTAGCCTCATTTTTTACGATGATCTATGCTAAACTATTTTATTTTCATGCTTTGAAATGAGAAGAAAATATTTTTTTCGAACATTTTATTTTTTAAAAAAAATATAATGAAAAAAATAAGTTATATTATGTCATTTCAACATACTTTTGAACATAAAACTGTCATCAAATATAAAATATATTAATTAATGAAAAGTCTGAGGATAAAAATGACATGAAAAATAAATCTTTAAAGATGTAAGAGCTATAATGAGCAAAGATTAAAAACTTTTAAGTGCAATAAAATGTAGTGCAAGAAATGAAAATTGTGGTGTAAATATAATTACCCTTTTATTTTTGCTATAAAGACATATTTACCCACTTATAGTTTTTTGTTCATGAAGAAACTTGTTCATAAAACAGTTTTACGGGTTAATTACCTCAATAGTCACTGAACTTTATCAAAAGTTTCCACCAAGTCACTGAATTTTAAAAAAATCACCCCATTGATAACTCAACTTTAAAAATCACCCTATGGTCATTGAACTTTGCAAAAGATTTCTACGGTCGGGGTCACTAAACTTTGCAAAAAGTTTTCCAGATAGTCACTGGGTTCAGTGACCATCTGGGAAACGTTTTGCAAAGTTTAGTGACTAATGAGGTGATTTTTCGAAAGTTCAGTGACCTGGTGAAAATTTTGGCCAAAATTCAGTGACTATTGAGGTAATTAACCCCAGTTTTACCCTCATTCTTGTTTATTCTAATAGGTGTCTAGTTAATACAGGCTTTGCCTGGTGATTACAATTCTACTGGCATTATGATTTTGCCTTAATAAATGGAAAAAAAATATCTCATTTTGATTGGATAACAATTTTCATGACATGAATGCAACGTTTCTTATGTGAAAACACTCTTTTAAAATTCGTCTCTAGTCTTTTAGGGGCCGTTCTCTTCGTGTTTCAATTTTGTATTTTGAGTTTTCAATTCATTTTGAGTTTTGTGTTTTGAGTGTCCATTTTGAGATTGTTGAAAATGTGTTCTTTTTGACATTTTGAAAAACCATTTCCAAAAATTAAAAATGAAAACGCGTTCTTTCCCAAATCAATCGTCTCCACCCTAACTCTCTCTCTCCGTCGCGTCTCTCTCTTCTTCCCCCCCTCCCTCTGTCTCGTCTCTCTCCCTGCTTCACATCCTCACCGTCGCCTCTCTCTCTCTCTCTTCTTCCCCTTCCCTCTCTGTGAACAGTGGTTGTGTGCGATTTTGGTTGCAATTTTGGGTGCGATTTTGGGTGTAGTTGGGGTGCGATTTTGGCTGCGGCGATGGTTGGGTGCGACTCCTTTTCTTTTTTATTTTGCTTTTGGTTATCTTTGTGAACGGTGGTTGGGTGCGAATTTAGCTGTGGTTGGGTGCGAATTTGGTTGTGGTGGTGGTGCAATTTTTTGCTGCGGCGATGGTCGGGTGCGAATTTGGCTGTGGTTGGGGTGCGATTTTGGGTGCGAACTTGACTGTGGTGGTGGTGTGATTTTTGGCTGCGGCGATGGTGGTGCGATTTTTGACTGGTGGAGAGATGTTTGGCTGTGGCAGTGGTGGTGCGCGGTGGTCATCGGTGTTGGAGGAGAGAAATCGGTGAGATGAGATAAGGAATGTACAGATTGTGGAAGGAGAATGAACAGTAACCCCATTTCCCGTGTTTTCCATTTGGGCTCGATTTTGCTGGAAAACAACCAAAACGGCTGAAAAGCCGTTTTGCATTTTCATTGTAAAAAAAATTGTCGTTTTCGAAAATGCGTTTTCGAAAATAGTAAAGAGAACGCGTTTTCCCCGTTTTGAAAAATCGAAAACAGAAAACGATCCCAAAACGTCAAAGAGAACAGCCCCTTAGTTTTTTAAACACGACTTTTGTGATTTGGCAGCTCAAATAATACCATTTGATGACACATTAGCACTTAAGGGTGCCACTTAAACTTCATTGTTAGCCCCTGTTCGTTTCTCTTTTTTTTGCCCACTTTAAAAGAATTATGACTGTTGCACAGTGCCACAGTCACCATTGTTGACTTGTTTCTCTCTTTGTGGGCCCCACAACTTTGAATATGACGGTAACAATTCTCACTTTTAATTTGAAATGATGAGAAACAAACCTGGCCTAATTTTTTTTAATAGTGACCATTAGTATAGCTTTTATAAACTTGAATGACTATAATCACAAGAAATATATTTCAATGACAATTAGCATAGCCTTTAAGAACTTAGAGTCATTGACGTGTTGTAACGTCATAAGTAACATCATTTAACGAGATGTCATCATTTAATGGTTCCATGTAGGATTCAAAATTAGTTTTAACATTATCACCATCGACAACGGACATAGACATTTTGAGTTAAGGGACACGATTGAACTTGCAAAAAAATTGTGAAAAACATAACATATCGGTTCTCATTGATTGCGGCAATGACGATGGTTTTATCCATGCCATCTCTAACAAATCCTTGAGTCCCTTCCTATATCGACTTTCTCATGGCTCCATTAATTGTCTTGTAGTTCCCTAAGCTATTCTAAGCAACTACAGGATCAGCCTTTGAGGTTGCTGCATTCCATGATGCTTAAGTCCCCCCAACTTGGTCAGTTTTAGGCATATTCTGAAACCCTAAATTATTAATATAGAGAGACTAATTATGAAGTGCCAAACAGTGCATGTGTATTTGATTTTTTAATTGTATTACACCTCATGAATAATTTCATTGGTTAATCTATCGTTGTGACGAAGTACCTAAATTATTTGGCTAAGCTTGAAAAGTATACTTAGAATGAATTAGTTTATATTCAAATAAACAAGGTTCAAAATAAGTTTTGTTGTTTTTGTGCTTAAAATCAGAGCATTACATCTAAATATACTGTAAGTTGCTTATTTGACTCTTTACTAAATAGCAAAGTAATTTATATGACATCTTCGAAAAAGTGATTTTTACAAGTGAAAACAACCATTTATACTATAAGTTACTTGACACTAAAGCCCCTATTTGAGCCACATTATTTTTTCAATTTTCATTCTTCTACTTATTTTCAACCACACATTATTCAATAAAAAATATTTTTCATCATATAAATAAATTTTTTTAATTTTTCAATCACATATTTCCCATCACATCAATAAAAAAATGCATTCTTCTAACAAAAATGTGCACCAAACAGTTGTACCAATTTCAATCTTTTGATTTTACATTTTTAAAATTGCCCTTTTTCAATCAACAGTTGTCAAATGGATAAAAATGCATAAAAGAACAAAACAAGGGCAAAAAGGAAAAAATTGCCACAAATATCACAAAGTAATACCACACGTGTCATACAAGGTGGCCACTTGATGTGATGTAAAAATGCATCTTGGGAGGAAAAGTGTCTACCAAACGGGAGCTAAAGAGTAAATGCATTCTTTTGAGATGTGAGTAAAACTCAAATTGGAGAAGAATATGTCCATTAGGTTCCTTTCTATCGAACAAGTCCTTATTCTTACGAAAATAAAAAGAAAATTAAGTTTGGGGAACATTGGACTTAACTTTCAAACTGTTGACATATGGTTGATTATAATCTTAATGTTTGATTATAATAAACAAGTCATTTTATTTAATAATATTTGATTTTGAGTGATGATAGTTCAATGTTAAACTCGATCAAGAATTGCCAAAATGAACACATCATAAATCGAACTCGAAATTAAGATCAAAGTGAAAATTAGCATTCGAGACGATAGCGATTTGCATGCAACAATTGAATTAGAACTTGAAGATTTGCAAAAAACGCAAATCAAGATATAAGCCAAAAGAACGACAAATCAAGACAATTAAACATTGTACATTTATATATAAATGTATTAACTCGTCAATCTTTAGCAAGTACATAAAGCTCAAATTCTTTTCATAATTCATCACTTGCATAAAAATGCTTTGAATCATAATATGAAATAAATTTTGAAAAACCAATTTTAAAAAATAAAAAATTGGTCAACCGAACTAGTCAACCGAAAGTTCAACTGTCAGAATCTTGCAACGGCTATATTAAAAAAATTGGTCAACCAAAAATTTCGATCAACCGAACTTACTCGAGAGTGTCTCTTTTTGCTCTATAAATATCCATTTATTTTGCATTCAATTCCATCACTTATAAGAGATTTTTTAAGAGCTTATTCATTGAAAATCATTGAAATTACTCGAGTTTAAATTCTATTTCATTTATTACAAAAGAATTTCTTGATTGATTCAACATATTTCATTCATCTTATCAAGAATTCTATTTTGCAAAGAATTTTCATAATTTCATCTATTCTTCATTCTTGATAAAAGTTTTCTTTACCAACACTTTGATTTAAGTGTAAATTTCTCTTCATACTTAACTTGTATTATTTTGTTAAGAGATATCATATGTTGAAAACTTTGACACAAATAATTTCTTGATTGATCAAAACTAGTTTTATCTATTTCATCAAGAATTCTCTATTTTACAAAGAAACTTCTCAATATCATCTCTTTCAATTCTTGATAAAGGTTTTCTTTGCCAACACTTTTATTAAAGTGTAAAATCTCTCTTCATACTTAACTTATATTATTTGTTAAGAGAGATCGTTTGTTGAAAAACTTTGATACAAAAATACAAGTTATTTCATTATTTATCATTCATCAAAGTTTACAACAAAAACACTTGAACTTTATTATTTACTATCTATTGAAGTGTTTACATAACTCTCTAATACTTAACTTGATTATATCATTGGTTAAAAGATTTTCTTCAATTGTAAAATTATTACTTACATTTTGACGGTCTCAGGAGTCTTTTGAAAACTCGATTGTATGGTATGTGTTATTTGTTGTAAGTCACCTAAGGGTAAGTGTTCCTTGTTGTAAGTATCTTAAGGATAATTGCTCCTTGTTGTAAGTCACTTGTGCTCCTTATTGTAAGTCACTTAAAAATTGTTACTCATTGTTGTAAGTTACCATTATAGTGTATTTGATCTTACCCGTGTCGAAAAGCTTGGTAACGGGGACGTAGAACACATTATGTATCGAACCCCATTAAATTGATTTATTATCCTTATATTATTGCACTTTACTTTATATTGAGTCATTGACATTTATATTGTGCTACATTCATACTTGAATTAAGTTATCGAGTTTACATATGTATTGCTCTTATTACATTTTGAATTTGTTTCTTGTGTATTGAATAATTTTGAAACTAATTGTCGAAAAAGTTTCAAACATCAATTTACCTCGCTCTTAGTAATTATTCTTGAGCTAACACAAACTACGTAGATACAATATGAAAAATAAATGCTCAGTCTAGATGACTAGGAGCTAAATAACAAATATAAAAAAAGTTAATTATGTCGTGTGATCTAGTCATGCTCCTTGTCATACTATGATATACATAAAATTTTATTGGCTTATAAGCTTATGTCACTCTCATGATCACTGCCCTAGTCAAAGTTATCGATGCCTATTCATAACCCATTTTTATAAGTCTAGTCCATCATCGAAATTGTATGTAGCCAGAAGTATTACTCACAAAAGAAAGGTGCGGAGACAAAAATAAATAAAACTATCAACTGTCCCAAACACAAATTTTGAACCTTTATAAATTTTACATTTTTTTTAAAGCTTAGACAAATATATACTCATTGGAATAATTAACCAAATGGAAATAAAAAAAGAAAAGCAAAATATAAAGTATAAACATGTAAATTTACAGAGGTTTACCCTTTTGTTTTCCCCTTGTCCACTTCTGTGCCGGTGAACTACCAAAGCGCCGTCGTCAAGCTTTCCGCCACTCCACCCTCAAACAAAGGCCGCATTTCTTCCAAAGCATTAAATCAAACTACTTTTATGTAATTTTTCAAAATTTCTTTTTTTTTTTAAATCCATTTTTTTTAAAGTTGGGGCATGTGACCGCCCATGCCCCCTCCCCCTCCGCCACTGGACACCATCATGGTAATCGTTAGAAATTTAAGTAACTATTAAGGGGGGAAAAAAAAAAACTTCCATGACAACTAATATAATCTTGAGAAACTTTAGTGGCCATTGTTGAAATTAACCTAATAAACTATTTAAGTTTAGCCTAACATGCTTTTTTTTTTAAAAAAAATAATAATGATATTAAGTTAAGGGGTGTTTGATTCACAGTATTTTGAAAGAATATATTTCGGAATAATAGATTGATGGAAAATATGTGGTTGAAAAATAAAAAAAAAGTTATTGATATGATTAAAAATATTATTTTATTAAAAAATATGGATGAAAATGAGTGGAAAAATAAAAATAAAATTTTTAATCTGAGTCGCAAATTAGGCCATTTTTTTATTCTCTCCCATAGACTTGGTCCCTTCTGGAAAGATTCAACGTTGACCCCTCGTTTTATCCGCCCATATCCCCGGCAGTTCAGCACCATCCAGAAATCCAAAATTCATCCCCAAAATCAACACAAGTTTTACTCAACCAACACAGACATCGGTCTCTTCTACTCTTCACAAACACAGAAGAAATTGCAGCAATGGCAATGGCAGCCGCCGGGACAAGTGCCTCATTCACCCTTACGAAACTTCTTTCTTCCCCTAAAATCAAGCAACCCCTCTCTCTCCTCTCTCCACACAAGAAACCCAATTCCCTATTCTCCTCTTCTGCCGCCTTTACCCCATTTCCCCTTAAATTCCACCACACAAAACCCTTGAAATTCTCCACCACCGCAGCACCAAAAATCTCCGCCGCCATCTCCGTCGGGGACAAGCTTCCCGACTCCACCCTCTCCTATCTCGACTCTTCCGACGAGCTCCAAACAGTCTCCGTGTCTGAGCTTACTTCCAACAAAAAAGCCATTATCTTTGCTGTTCCTGGGGCGTTTACTCCCACCTGTTCCCAGAAACACCTCCCAGGTTTCGTGGAGAAGGCCGGAGAGTTAAAGGCCAAGGGGGTGGACACAATTGCGTGCATTTCTGTTAACGATGCGTTTGTGATGAAAGCTTGGAAGAAGGACCTGAATATTGGTGACGAGGTATTGTTGCTGAGTGATGGGAATGGGGATTTCACCAAGGCTATTGGGTGTGAACTGGATTTGAGTGATAAGCCTATAGGACTAGGGGTGAGATCCAGGAGGTATGCTATGTATGTGGAAGATGGGGTTGTGAAAATCTTGAACTTGGAGGAGGGAGGCGCCTTTAATGTTAGCAGTGCTGAAGACATGGTCAAGGCCATTTTTTGAGTAATGTTTCTCCTTTCTATGTTTATTTGAACTTTGAACTTATGACGAGGATGAGAATCGTTTCTTTCTTTATGAATAAATGTGATAGGATTATGTAAACTTTCAGATGAAATCCATTGGCTTTGATGCGTTTTAAGCTAAATCTGTTTGGTTTTCGTTTATTGCTCTGCTCAGTTGAAGTGTCCTTGCAGATATAACTGTTAGCGTGTATTGCTTTAGGTGTGACTAAGGTTGATTATGAGTTTTTGGGGGTTGGGGTTGCTAAATATGAGGAGGTTTTCAAAGTCTAACATGGTGATTGTAAAATTAGGCTCTATGTTTACTTGTAATAGGAACAGCATGAGGTAGTGCAACCTGGCCTGGGTAATATTAGAATAGAGAGTCTTAGCTTTCTGTTTGACACTCGCCACAACAATTATTATGAGGTAGTGCAACCTGGCCTGTGTTTCGAGAATCTGTCGATTAATGTGTCGCGTGAATCTAATGCATGCGATCCAAAACTAATATAACATGAATAGTGCAGGTGGCAACGGATGAAACATTGTATTTGCACGTTTTAATTATTTGGGTATCAAATGAAACATGGAGTTCTTTTTTGTCTGAAATGGAATGTGTCGTGTCTTAATTCATTATGTTTTATGACCACATTCCTGATGCATTTTATCATCATCACTCTGTGCATTTAGGTATGGTTCTGAGCAGTTCTTTGCAAATTTAAAGATGTCTATGATAATTGAAAAAAGTTCAAAAACACTTCTGTAGATGTTGCCATAGATTCTCATCTAGATGTGTCGGCTTGTCTTTGAACTAGGGAATTTTTTTGTCACATTGCCAAAAGAAATTTAACAGATTCAGTAAACATAATTCGACGTGATAGCGGATGATTTGATGGAAAAATTGATTGTGTCTAAAATAGTTCGATGATAGATCATGTCGCATTATGACAAAACATATGACACTGCAGCATGATTCTTGAACTAACTGTCCAAGTCAATGTGTGTGTGATTAAAAAAAAAAAACGGTGTTCATGTATTGTGACGTGGACAAACTTAAAGATGACATCTATCTATTGAAAGAAAGAATAGAAAAATTACTCAATCCGTCTCATTTATATATGCTTGTTTTGTTTTTCATACGGATTTAAAAAAAAAAATTATTTTTGTCAAAAAATTTCCTAGTTTACCCTCATTTAATTATCAATAAATAGTAGTAAAATATTATTAGAAGTAGTAAATAAATAAGAGTATATTAGTATGGGAACAAAACAAAACATTCTTAATAAGGAAATAAGACTTTATAATTGAGACAAGAAAATAAAGAAAGTAAATCTATATAAATGGGACGAAGGAAGTAATTAAAATGTTAGGTGGGTGTTTAAATAGTATAGGTGTGAAATAACACTTTAAAGAGATTTCAATGTTGACATTTAACGTGCACCTTAAACCTATTGCTCAAAGACAATTACTTTGCACCTTTAATCCTTGTTTGGTACACATTAAAATTTTCATTTTCAATCTTTTAGTCATTTTCAACCAAATATTCTCCATGAATTTACTATTCCAGAATACATTCTTCCAAAATAATGCGGCTCAAACACACCCTTATTATAAACTTTGACATCAACTGTTAATAATTTTAGTAATAAGATCGACCATATTAGACAATTATATTGTTATGGTATTTTTAGTGAGGTGCCTTGACCAGACCATGCCAAAATAAAAATTAAGAAGAAAAATGTTAAAATCTTGTCAACCATATTATTCTACCTTGACCAACATATCATATCTGCGGGCTCAAATATGCAACTTTGTGAGGAGAATTGAATAAAGAAGTTAACTTTATTCATTAAGTTGTGCAATACATGCCATTGTTTGATATAAATTATAATCTAGATTTTTATTAAAATCAAAGTCAATAATTAATTTGCACAATATATTTCATGAAATTCACAACTTTTCAATTGCACATCTCATTAACGTTAATCAAAATTTGTTAAAACTAAGCACTCTGGTTTGCAATGCAAGAGGTCGGGTCAAATGAGTCAAAGGAATCAACATGTAAATAGGTCCAATAGAAATAGTACGACATGCAAAATCATACGTAGCAGACCAAAGGCATCGCGCCTAGCTGTTAGCGTCATTGCCGTGCTGAATGAAGGATAAGCATTCTTACTGCGTGACACCAAGACTGTAGCGCCCCGAGTTCTGTTAACTCGGATTGCCACGTCATCGTCTTTTGCCCTAATTTCAAAATCAATTTTCGCGGAAATAACCTAATTTTGAAATCACAATTGTAATTGAAAAATTGTATCGACAAGTAAACTCATAGAAATTTAAAATTTAAATATCACATTTTAGAAATAGCGGAAAAAGACAAAATGTTATCAATATTCGAATACAAAAAACTTCAAAGAGATAATAATTTCAATAGTCAAATTTTTCTATGCCACCACTGCCGGATCAATCACGATCGCCTCCGAAGTCTGCAAATATTGTTAAAATAGCAGAGTGAGTATTTCGAAGAAATACTCAGTAGACTTATCGCCGATAATTAATTTATAGAATAATTGAATACACACTTATGCAATATACAATGTAATATCATCTTTGGTTCATTTTCTTGAAAATCATAGGCTCTTTAAAAACATGGGATGTGGGTAGTCTTTCTTTCTTGTGCGGATGAAGCACATAAGTTATGCATAACATTCTCTTCTTTCTCATGCAATTAAGCATATAAGTTATGGCAAGAATAACAATATCATATATCTCATATGATAAATTCTCATCTCATGCATTAAAGCATATAAATCACGTAATCCACATAAAGCATGCAATTATAATTTAAACTAATTAATGGTGGCGAATCTACCTCAAAATCTCGAGTTTCGTGAAAATGGTTCGAGAAGTAACTTCAATCTCTTAATTGTTCGTACGTTTCGTCTAGCCAATAGAAAATAAGTTTGAATCAATATTTCGAAACTTTAAAGTTTTAAAGTGTTGAAATTAAGTTTAAGGACTTAATTGAAAATTATTGGAATTGTAATAAATGGCTTAAAATGATAAAAATAAAGTTTAGGGGCTAAATTGGAAATTTATTAAATCTGAAAATAAAACTTTAAGGGCTAAAATAATAACTTTCATAAGTTTAGGGACTAAACTGTAATTATAATAAAGCTGGAAATGAAAGTTAAAAACTGAAATAATAACTTTCAATAGTTTAAGGACTAAGCTGTAAATATATTAAAGCTGAAAACTGAAATAATAGCTTTTAATAGTTTAAGGACTAAGCTGTAAATATATTAAAGTTGAAAATAAAAGCTGAAAACTGAAATAATATCTTTTAATAGTTTAAGGACTAAACTGTAAATATATTAAAGCTAAAAATAAAATTAAATGGCTGAAATAATAACTTATATAAATTAGGGACTAAATTAAATAACTTTTAAACTGAAAATAAGAAATGTAAGGACTGAAATTAAAACAATTTAGAGACTTAGGACTGAAATGAATAAAACTTAAAACTTGAGACTTAAATTAACAATTTCTAAAAGGTTAAAATTATAAAATTCCCCTTTTACATCTCTCTCTCTACAGAGAAAGAGAGATGTCGACCGACAGGGAAGGGGCGAAGCCCCTTCCCCATTTTTTTTTCCTTTTTCCTGCCACCACCGACCGACGGTGGTGGCGCCGGACTCAAGGGTAGGGGAGGGGGGTGTTATTAGGGACATAGGGTGCGAAATGGAGGTGTGGACTCGAGTCTCCACTCGGGTTCGGCGAAAACACGAGGTAAGGTGTGTGGGTTTTTGATTTCTTTTCTTGGTTTGGGTTTTGCTTGGGGGTTTTGGGCTATTTGTTCTCGGTTTGGTGGAATGTGGTGGTGGTGGCGTGGCTACGGTTTCGGGCTCGATTTGGGGATGGAGTTGGTCTCGGTTTGGGGATTTGGTTTGTTGGTCTCGGTTTTGAGGACTTGAGGTGGCTGGAATTGGTGGTTTTGGGTGGTGTTGGTGGTAGTCAGTTTATGGTGGTTTCGTGGTGAGCTTGGCGTTGAGGTGGTAATGTTGGTGGTTTGGTGGTATGATGGTGAGCTTGTTGGCAGTGTATTTACTGGTGGGTTGTTTGCCGTTGGATGGCATTGAGTTTTGAGTAGGGTGTTTGCTTGGTAGTGTTGGTCTCGTGGATTGGAATGTTGTGGTGTTTGTGCTGCATTGTCTTGTGATTACACTGTTGATGCTAGAAATGGATGTTCTAGCATCAATGGTGTTTCACATTGGAAAAATTGGGGGAGGTGAAGTCTCTTACCAAAAGGATGCTGAGTGAAAGTGAGGAGGGAGGGAATGAGTGTGCTCTATGAATAGTGGAAAATTAGGGCACAAAACCCAAGACGGGTAATTGGGTCAAAATGTTGGGCTTTTGGGCTTTCTAATTGGGCTAGACTAAATAGATTCCGATTTTGGACTCAATTGAATGGACTTAAAAGAAATTGGGCTAAAAGAATTAAAATTAAATCGGGCTTATGAAATTGGACCATAAATGTTGGATTTTAAATAATTGGGCTTGAATTTAATAAAAATTGGATTTAAATAAAATAATTCGAAATTGATAATAAAATTATTATTCGGGATCGGATTCGATCGAATACATTTGAATTCAATTTTACAACGGCTAGACGAACGCGCTTCTCTAGAAAATTAGGGTTAACGTTTTAGCGACACGTTTTTCGAGAAAACTAATTTATTTAAATTAAAAGTTCGCGGTCGCTACAAAGACTTGCATGAGGTGCCATCTTATGCAATATGCTTGCACAGTTGCACATTGTTACAAAAAAATGTCCTCGTGTGAGAATTTGTCCATTTCGAAAGATTACCTTACAATAATAGTATATTTAAAATAAACACGCCCTTAGGGCATGATTAAAATCCATTGGCAATGGACGCTACGCTTTGACTTCTTGTCTCAATGTCTCATTATCCTTCAAATATTGTCTCATGGTTTACATAATTTGCTGAGTATTATGAGTCATGACTGACTATCAATTTATAGAGATGTTAAAGGGTAAGTTACTTGACCTAGAGCCACGTACAATCTTCAAACCTTGAATAAGAACCCTAGACAACCATTCAAGAGGCATACAGTTGACCTCATTCTACAACCCCCTAAAATTACCAAGGGTCCGTTTGGTAGGGATTTTGAAATGTCAAAAATAATTTTAAGACTACAATGTTAATTTTGAATGTGTTTGGATAATATTTTGAAAATTATTTGTCTAACTAGAAAAACTTTGAAGGAAAGTTGACATGAGATAAATTTACTAACCAAACAAAGTTTTTGCCGTAATCGTTACTAAAATAAGACCGACTTAAAAGTTTCATTGAAAAATATTGGTATATACTCGCCAAACAAACCCTATTAATATATTTGGTAACTTGAATTTGACAATATTAGTTAAAAATTTAAGAAAAGGTCTTTGAAAAATAAAAGAAGAAGATTGTACTTTACTTGCCGGAATATATGATTTTACCAGTTGGAGCTTCCTCTTTTAAGGAGGCCATGAAGATGGGTGTGGAAGTGTATCACAATTTGAAGGTGCGCGATAATGTTTAAGTTCTCTCTTCCTTCAATTTACCTGTTTATTTATTTCTAATCAATGGCCATATCTATTCTGAATTTAATGTAATAGAAAGCTCTAACCTGCATATATATATGATCAAAATGCATAATTTAGGGAATATGCTATAGTTTGAAGATAAGAATTCTGCAATTGCTATGTTGCGATTTTATAACTCCATTTGAATGAAGCTATATGAGTTTCTACTTCCTGGGTTATCTGGTATGTGGCTAGTGCGAAATGGGCTTTGTCTAGCGCACACACTATAATTTGAGTATTTCTAAAAATTCTACAATACTTGTGTTGTTTAACATTTTATACCTCTGTACAACATAAAATTTCAATGTTCCTATATTATTAGGTCCGAAGCAGGTGTTGAATTGAGTTTTACATCAATTGTATTTCTGTATCCATGCGAAATGCAAAGTGAATCTTGCTAGGTCTATTGCTGATCTTGGAATTGATGTTCCCAATTTGCACTTTTCTATTATGTCTATAAGCTTATGGTCAAAGAGTTTCTCTTACATCTGTGATGTCTGACAATTAGGAATTGGTTTTCTTTGATTTCAGGCTGTTTCAAATTGCAGTTTTATATGTCTATATGCTTAGGGTCAAAGAGTTTCTCTCGCGTCTGTGATGTCTTAACTTTTAGGAATCGGTTTTCTCTGATTTCTGGCTGTCTTAAATTGCAGTTTTTATATGTCTAAAAGTTCAGCTTCGATGAGTTTCTGTTGCATCTATGAGGTTTTGATTTTTAAGAATTGGTTTTCTTTGATTTCAGGCTGTCATTAAGAAGAAATATGGCCAAGATGCCACCAATGTAGGGGATGAGGGTGGCTTTGCTCCTAACATTCAGGTTGATCAGTGTGTTATGTATGAATGAACTTTTTGCTTGAGGTTCATATATAATATTCAGTGTATTATCTTTTGTTGACTGCTGGAGAACAAGGAGGGTCTTGAACTGCTCAAGACAGCCATTGATAAAGCAGGTTACACAGAAAAAGTGAGTTTTCTGAACTTTCTTGCCTGTATTGTTTAATCACCTAGTGTATGGGGTTAGAGCTTAAGTTTCATTATGTACAGGTTGTCATCGGAATGGATGTTGCTGCATCTGAGTTTTTTGGATGAACAAGACTTATGATTTGAACTTCAAAGAAGAGGTAAGTTCTTAACTTGCTTGGCTCCATTTGACTGCATTCTTGAATAATATGCTGTATGCGAGGATGTCTATCTCCCTGTGTGCATAATAGTTTGTTCCTAACTACTAAGATTTTATTTGACATTTTAGTTTTATTGCTTTGTCTTTGCAGAACAATAATGGCTCACAAAAGATCTCAGGCGACCAGCTCAAAGATCTGTACAAGTCATTCGTATCCGGGTACCCAATTGTATCCATTGAAGATCCATTTGACCAAGATGACTGGGAGCATTACGCCAAGCTTACCGGTGAAATTGGTGCTCAAGTACAGATTGTGGGAGATGACCTCTTGGTCACCAATCCCAAGGTGATGGGTCCTATACCTTAAAAATGTTCAGAAACCGATACTCCTGTGGCTAATAAAATTTAGCATATCTTACTGTGCACAGTATCTTACTGCTTATTTTTGTGTGCAGAGAGTCAAAAAAGCCATCAAGGAGAAGACCTGTAATGCTCTTCTTCTTAAGGTATCAACAAATATCTGTATGCATCTTAAGTGCTTAGATGGTCTCTCTCGACTTTTTTGAAAATGTAACCACGGCATGTTTCCACATTTTCTTTTAAACTAATAGGTTAACCAAATTGGATCGGTTACTGAGAGTATTGAAGCTGTAAAAATGTCTAAACGAGCTGGTTGGGGTGTAATGGCAAGCCACCGCAGGTATGAAAATTAGACCTTGTTATATGGTAGGTATCTGGGGTGAGAGAAATTTGGTAATCATTTTTGTTGCTGGATGCAGTGGAGAGACAGAGGACACTTTCATTGCTGATCTCTCTGTGGGTTTGGCTACGGTAATCTTTTGTCAGATTCCACTAGAATTGTTTCTGCTGTGGGTTTTC
This sequence comes from Fraxinus excelsior, assembly GCA_019097785.1. Lineage (NCBI taxonomy): Eukaryota > Viridiplantae > Streptophyta > Magnoliopsida > Lamiales > Oleaceae > Fraxinus > Fraxinus excelsior. The sequence continues at coordinate 10,683,567 of CM032630.1, forward strand.
CTTCGTAGTCTAAAATACTGATATTTTTCTGTGAAAAAAAATTGTCAGGGCCAAATTAAGACTGGAGCTCCATGCAGGTCAGAACGTCTTGCAAAGTACAACTAGGTAACTTTTTTATGTTTTCAAATCATTAATGGCGTGTTGGGTATGTTGGACTAGTTTGCACTAGAGAGGAAGTTAAAATTGTGTATATTATACTGCACAATTACGATGCTGATTAATCCAGTGTAATGAACATTCCTGTATGTTCCAACAACAATTAATTGGACATTTTCCCAGTGATGGTTAATTACCTGAACTTTAGGTAAAGTTTTTAGGAGGTCGCCGAAGTTCAAAAGTTTTCCTGCTAGTCATTTAACTCTATAAATGTAATCTCATTCATCACTTAGTGATTAACGGGAAAACTTTTGAAGTTCGATGACCTCCTGGAAACCTCGCACTAAGTTTAATGACCAATTAGGTAATTAACTAATTTTTATGTTTTTTTTAATCTTTTTCTTTCTTTTTTCTTTTCTTTGTGCTCTTAATCTACAATTTTATTCCCTCTAGAATCGTTAAACTTAGAAAGAAGAATAGTCTTTATCTCGGGGATAATCGACAAGTCTGTCTACTACCTCTTTAAGATCAAAGAGGCAATAGAGGATAGTTCTATGCTTCAGTTTCAATCATCTTTCCATTAAGACACACCCGAATAAAAACCAAAAGCTATTATATTCTTAGCTGAAGATGTGTATAATTTTTTTTAAAAAAAACATAAAGATTGATAAATTATCCTATTGGTCACTAGACTTTGCGTAAGGTTTTTAAGGGGTCACTGAACTTCAAAAGTTTTCTCGTTAGTCATTGAATTTTACAATTGTAATCACATCCATCACTGAGAACTTCAAGAATTTCCTTGTTAGTCATTGAACTATAAAATGTAATCTCAACCATCACTCGATGATTAATGGGGAAACTTTTATAAAGTTTAGCGACTAACGGGAAAATTTGGAAACATTATGCAAAGTTCAGGGACAAATCAGGTAATTAACCTAATTTTGATCATCCATGGTCGTCGCTCGTTCTTTCCTTAACTATGAAGTATTAAGCACGATATTATCTAGGCATCTGATGGTCATTTGTTGCTGCATACAGCTGTTGTGAATTGAAGAGGAACTTGGATCTGAAGCTGTTTATGCTGGAGCCAAGTTCCGTGTACCTGTCGAGCCCTGTAGCGCCCCGAGTTCTGTTAACCCGGATTGCCACGTCATCGTCTTTTGCCCTAATTTCAAAATCAATTTTCGCGGAAATAACCTAATTTTGAAATCACATTTGTAATTGAAGAACTGTATTGACAAGTAAACTCATAGAAATTTAAAATTTAAATATCATATTTTAGAAATAGCGGAAAACGACAAAATGTTATCAATATTCGAATACAAATTTTCAAAGAGATAATAATTTCGATAGTCAAGTTTTTCTATGCCACCACTGCCGGATCAATCACGATCGCCTCCGAAGTCTGCAAATATTGTTAAAATAGCAGAGTGAGTATTTCGAAGAAATACTCAGTAGACTCATCGCCGATAATTAATTTACAGAATAATTGAATACACACTTATGCAAATATACAATGTGATATCATCATTGGTTCATTTTCTTGAAAATCATAGGCTCTTTAAAAACATGGGATGTGGGTAGTCTTTCTTTCTTGTGCGGATGAGGCACATAAGTTATGCATAACATTCTCTTCTTATCTCATAAGAGATTCTCTTCTTTCTCATGCAATTAAGCATATAAGTTATGACAAGCATAACAATATCATATATCTCATATGATAAATTCTCATCTTATGCATTAAAGCATATAAATCACGTAATCCACATAAAGCATGCAATTATAATTTAAACTAATTAATGGTGGCGAATCTACCTCAAAATCTCGAGTTTCGTGAAAATGGTTCGAGAAGTAACTTCAATCTCTTAATTGTCCGTACGTTTCGTCTAGCCAATAGAAAATAAGTTTGAATTAGTATTTCGAACTTTAAGTTTTAAAGTGTTGAAATTAAGTTTAAGGACTTAATTGAAAACTATTGGAATTGAAATAAATGGCTTAAAATGATAAAATAAAGTTTAGGGGCTAAATTGAAAATTTATTAAATCTGAAAATAAAACTTTAAGGGCTAAAATAATAACTTTCATAAGTTTAGGGACTAAACTGTAATTATAATAAAGTTGAAAATAAAAGTTGAAAACTGAAATAATAACTTATATAGATTAGGGACTAAACAGTAATAATAATAAAGCTGAAAATAAAATTAAATGACTAAAATAATGACTTATATAGATTAGGGACTAAATTAAATAAACTTTTAAACTGAAAATAAGAAATGTAAGTGCTGAAATTAAAACATAAACAATTAAGGGACTGAAATGAATAAAACTTAAAACTTGAGGCTTAAATTAATAATTTCTAAAATTAAAAACAAAACCTAAATAAAAAAAAATCACCCCTCTCTCTCTCAACCGAGAGGAGAGGCGACGGGGGAAGGGGCGAAGCCCCCTTCCTCAGAAATCTCACCACCACCGGCCGGCGGTGGTGGCGCCGGACACGGGTGTAGGTGGGGGTAGTTTGATTTTTTGGGCACGAGGTGAAAAAATGGAGGTGTGGATCGATTCTCCACTCAGTTTCGGTGAAAACACGAGGTAAGGTGTGGGTTTTTGTTTGCTTTTCTTGGTTTGGGTTTCTTGACTGTAGTGGAGTTTCGGTTTGGGGTTGATTTTGGAGCAGTTGGTTCATGGTGATTTGGGGGGAAGGGGGTTTTGGACGGCGTTTAGCTTCGGGAAAATGGTTGCTTGGGAGTTTTGGTTTCGATTTTTGTTGGTGTTCCTTCGGTCACGGTATGAGCAGTAGGTTTGATGATGGTTTTGCACAATTTTTGGGCGACGGGTTGGTTGGTTTCGGTCATGGCTGTAGCTTGGTTTGTGTTCTCGGTTTTGGTGGTTCGTTTTGGGGGGCTTTCAGTTCCTGTTTCTGGGTTTCGATTTTTTGAGTTGGAGTTGCAGTTTTGGTGATGGTTCGATGGCTATGGCTACAGTTAGTGTGTTTGAATGAAGCAGTAAGCCGACTGCTTGTGCGTGGTTTCGTGTTGGTTGTGTTGCAGTGAGTGAACGAAGTTTGTTTTGCAGTGAGTGGAATGTTGGGGTTTGCAGCTGGGCAATGTTAGTTGATGGTGAAATGTGAACTGCATTGTTCATTGTTTGAGTTCACTGTTGATGCTAGAAATGGATTTTCTAGCATCAATGATGTCTCACATTGGGAATAGAGAGAATGTTGGAGAGAATGGACAAATTTTCTTACCAAGTGGATATTGTGTGAGTGATGAGTGTGAGTGGAGTGGAGTGGAGTATGAATAGTGGTAGAGTTAGGGCACAAAACCCTAGACGGGTTATTGGGCCAAAATATTGGGCTTTAGGGTTTTCTAATTGGGCTAGACTAATTAGATTTCGATTTTGGACTCAATTGAATGGACTTAAAAGAATTGGGCTAAAAGAATTAAAATTAAATCAGGCTTATGAAATTGGACCATAAATGTTGGATTTTAAATAATTGGGCTTGAATTTAATAAAAATTGGATTTAAATAAAATAATTCGAAATTGATAATAAAATTATTATTCGGGATCGGATTCGATCGAATACATTTGAATTCAATTTTACAACGGCTAGACGAACGCGCTTCTCTAAAAATTAGGGTTAACGTTTTAGCGACACGTTTTTCGAGAAGATTAATTTATTTAATTTAAAAGTTTGCGGTCGCTACCAGCCCTATTAGATCCAAATGAGTCGTGAGCTGAAGATGCATAAGTTTGCAAGATGAATTCTCACTTTTAGCGGAATAATTCTCGATGTATGGTGACAGTAGGATACATGAGACGTGTTTTTGGTTTTTCAATAATCAAAACAGTTTTGTGCTGAACTGAGAAACAGTTGGAATGAGACTGTTGAAACTGCAATACGTCACCTTCATACCTTTATACCGTGAAACTACAATGCTGAAAATTCAAAACATAACCTAGCATTTCTCAATTAGGACAAGTCTAGTGGTACATAATTTTTATCCATAATGGTTCACATGGAAACAGAGGAGAATAAAAATAATTACGAAAAAATGGTACTAAATTAAAGCACTTATGTGAGCAAGGAGAGAGAATTTCGAATTATGAAAAACGCCTTCCTCGCAAAACAAAAATTGCTTTTTCATTTGTACCGAAAATGGATGACAATGAATTTGACAACCTCTCACAAGCGGCGGGCCCTGCATGATTAAAAAATTCCAAAAAAAAAGTATCATTCCATTATGAGTGTTGGTCAATATGTATGTCAATCATTTTCGGTACGAATAGAACGGTTCGAGCAAAAACTACCATTTGGGGAAAATTCTGAAAATTCAAATTCAATTTCCTCAAAATCACGCCCCAACCCTCCCATCGAATATGCAACCGATTATAATTGAAGTGATATAGAAAACTTCATTTCAAATTCTCCAACTCCGCATTCAGTTCATATGTAGGCCATTTCATTCTGATTACAAAATCCTATTTTATGTAGATGGAGAAATCAAAGAAAATTACAACAGAAGCAAATAATCTATATTTTGCGTTTTCACTAAATTAATTCAAAAAAAAAAAAATCAAAACAAATTATTATTTTAACAACACATTGAAGCCCACCCCCCACAACAACAGCGGTTGAATGTGAGTTTTTAAACTGCAGGAAATCAGAAACGCAAAAAAATGACTTGAAGATGGTTTGGCAATTAACTCCATTCGCACAGTTTCAATGATAAGGGATGAGTTCAATTTCCAGAAACCGGTGAACCAGACCCGATTCCGGTCCGGGTCACTCATTTTGGGTCAATAGCATATTACCCGTTGACAAACATATAAACTGTCGGTAATTTAAGAAGTGGAAATTACTCATTTCAAATTCTAAAATCAAATTTCATGTTTTAGTTTTCAAAAATCAGATATTTTAGATATAGATACAGACTTTTTATATTTAATTAAATATTAATAATATTATTATAAAAATTAATTTATATACACCCCACCCCACCCCACCTCACCCCAACCCAACCTAACTCAAATCCCTAATTTCTAACACTCAGCATGACTTCCTCACCGCCCCCAATCTCTCTCTCTATCTCTCAGCGGCGGTGGTCTTCTCCGGTAGCTTCTCCGGCGGTGTTTCTTCCTTCTTCATCCTCTTCTCCCCCTCCCTCCCGTCTCCACCCTATTTCGTAGCTCGTGATGCTGCCCTAATTTGCAGCGGCATCGCGACGCTGCTGCAAATTAGGGCAGCGTCGCTACTGCCAAGTATCGCGGTGCTGCCCTTATTCGCAGCACCGTCGCGCGATGTTGCCGGACTATGATTTGACAAATTACTGATATTAAACCCTGCAGATGGTGGCTCAATTTATGTTTCAAAGTAGGCCTCAACGCAATTTTGGGCAGAGCAATTTGGATTTGGTGCGTTGGGTTTTGTGAATCTGTGGTGGTGTGTTGGGCGATTGTTGCTTCGTGGGAGCTTTGGCGATGCTCGTCGGTTTTTTGTTTTTTTTTTGTGGCCGATAAGAAGTGATGATGCTGGCGGTGGTGTCTAGGGTGTGCGCGGATCCGTGGTGGTGCTGTGCGTACATTGTGTTGTGTGCGGTGGTTGTGCAATGATTTTGTTAGTGGCGATTGTGTTGGTGGGGGTGGTGTTGTCGGTTTTGTGGATCTAATAATTTGTTGTGGTGGTGGCGGCGATATTATTGGTGCTGGAGATTGTTATGGTTTTTGGTTTGCCGTCAATTGTTGAGGTTGTGTTGGCGACGTTAGTGATGGTGGTTGTGATGAGTTGCTGGCTGTGGTAGCAACGATGGAGTATGGTTAGGGCATGTAAGACTGTGGTGGTGGTGTGGTGGTGCTCTATAGTCTCTGTGACCAATGCTGTGACCTGAGCCATGTGCTGTGACCTGAGTCATGTGCAAAATATTCTATGACATATGCTGTGACTATCAACAAAAACATGAGCCTGTGACCTATGCTGTGGCCTGATCCATGTGCGAAAATATTCTGTGACCTGTGCTGTGGCCATTTGAAAATAACATGGGATTATGAACAAATCGTGAGTTATGTGCAATATATTCTGTGACATTTGCTGTGACCATTTGAAAATAACCCGTGATTATTAACAAAAAATGAAAGACATGAGTCACGTCATGTTATCAATCATTAAAAACAAACAACAATGCATTGTAACCCGTGACCTGAGCTGTGACTTGTGACTTATGACTTGTGACCTGGACTGTGACCTGTGACCTGAGTTATCGTCCGAATATTCGCCGGAGTTGAAATAATTATCGGAATCGGAGCAATCGTCGGAAAACTATCACCGGAATCGGAGTAGTTGCTGGACCGGTCGCCGGAGTAGTCGCCGGGATCGGAGTAGTGGCCGAAGCAATCGCCGGAGCAGTAGGGTGGTAGAGGTAGGGGTGGGTTAATTATGTGTGTGTGTGTGTGTGTGTGTGTGTGTGTGTGTGTGTGTGTGTGTGTGTGTGTGTTAAAATATCTGATTTTTGAAATGTAAGAGTTGTTTTGATATTTTTGAAATAGGGTAAAGTAAAAGTAGGAGAAATGAATTTTTCCCATTTAAGAAACTTGCTAGCCCGATTTCTTATAAAATGCCGGGCCAATCTAATTATGCATCTGTTGTAAATTAAAATCAATTTTTTAGTAAATTTTAATAAAAATTGATGAAATGTGTAGTTAAAAAGTTGTGGGCCCCATAAAATGTGTGGTTAAAATTAATTGTTAACTTTGACTTGAAATTAAAATTAGAAACAAATATGGACTATATAAAAACCACAAATTTTCACCTCCCTCACATTCACGATAATTACAATACTGTGAAAAATCGAGAAATAATCCAAATCCTCAATTTCAAGTCGTAATAGAAATCAAGAAATAATCCAAATTTTCCGCCGTCTCCCACTCACCCTCTTGTGCGTCCTATCCCAATAATCCAAATCCTCCATTTCAAGTTGTCATAGAAGGAAGAAGAACATGTAAATCTGAAAAAAAACTTCGTTTTTTTTTTTTTTTTTTTTGTAAACTTTAAATTTTCTCCATTACCACCTTGAAAGTTTTTGGGTCCTTGGAATTTCACCTATTTTGGGAAAAGGGAAGAAAATTCTTAAGATTTGATGGTTTGTTTGAGTAGTTGATGTGCTGATTATTACGTAATAATATTTTAACTTGTTTACTTTTTAATTGTAAATTGGGTTTGCTTATCTTGTGAGTTATCAGACTTGATCTATTTCGATTTTGCGTATTAATTGCAATTTTTGCATCATTATTTTGGCTGCAATCACGAGAGCATGTTTGGCTAAGAAGTTTACTTTCAAGTATTTAAGTTTTTGTTGGTAAAAGTTGTAAATAAGTAAGTTGGTTATTACTTCACAAATATGTAACATTAGCTAATGTATCTGTTCGGTGATTATAAGTTACTTAAAGTAATTAAAACTAACCTTTGTTGCTTTAGCTTATACTAACATGCTAAGAAAGCACTAATGTGCAACATGTATTTGCTAGTTATTCCTTTGATTGTAAGCAAAGAAAGAATACCTGCTCGATTTACATTTGTGTTTGAGTCGCGTTATTTTGAAAGAATGTATTCTGGAATAGTAGATTGATGGAGAATGTGTGGTTGAAAAAGAAGGAAAATTTATTGATGTGATGAAAAATATTATTTTATTGAAGAATGTGTGGTTTAAAATGAGTAGAAGAATGAAAATGAAAATTTTAATGTGTACCAAACGGGGGCTAAATTTGCATATTTAGAGACACGCCAACTAATTAGAGGAATGGGGGTGGTCTCTTTGTGAAGAATAATTATATTCGTACATAATCATTTACCGAATTTTTTACCGAATCGACAAGTGGCGGTCCTCTATTGGGGGGCGTCCGTGGGCCCGGGCGCCCCCCAATAGGGGGCCGCCACTTGTCGATTCGGTAAAAAATTCGGTAAATGATTATGTACACGTAGCGCGATTGGTCTGTGAAAAGAAGCAGTGTTAGCCTTAGCCAATTCTCTGCTACAGCAAGTGATGATACTTGTTTAAAATTCTCCCTTTTTTAACTAGTATCAGCCTGGAACTTAACAGGGCGTGTGATTACACTGTCTCATTACTCGGTTATTCGCCTTCATATTTTCTTCTTAACTTTGACACTGATGACGCGCTAGCTGTGAACTCTTGCAACCATTCTTTAGTTTTTAGACTTTTTAAATTCTTTTTTGCTTTACTGCCATATTCATGTTGCGAGTTGCCGGTGATTATGGAGTTCCAGGAAACCTAATTTTTCAAAGGCATTTCATAGAACACCCTCTTACTATTGTCCACAATTTGATACAACGTCATTAATGAAATTTATTTAATGAATACACGTACTATAAGATCAAAACAATGGTAATTAATTGGCGCTATTGTTTCTTCTTTTTATTATACCTAGTTTTGGCTCATGCAATGCATGGGCTGTATTATTTTTGAGGTTATGTTAGCATTTATGTAATAAATAAAATTAGGAAATGAACTCTGATAATGTCACTGGTTGTGTCAAGCTTATTTCTGCTGTCTTTTCCAATTTCAATCACCTGCCATGGAAGTTTGAATCAATATATGAAACAATGAATTAACTGATTTATTTGTTTCATCACAGTAAAGTTTTGATATGTTACAAGAAAAATTACTTCCAAAGTATTTGGAGAGCGGGTTGGCGATCCTTTTCATCGCCAGAACATCTGCAAATTACTGCTTGTCTCTCGAAACCCTAATTCATCGTTGCTTGCATGTCGATGGGTTCCATCGGCACAACTACCACATCTGATAGCTCCTAGCTCTTCCAACAACTTTAAATCATAACAAGACCAATAATCAAAATATTTCCGACTTTAACAAATGGCTTTTGAGTTCAATTCTCTCTCTTATCACATGCTTCAAGAAGAGTGAAATATAAAAATGAAATGGGAAAGCAAGAATAGAAAGATGTACATCTAGACAAAAAAGGACCAGACGTATTTGGGAAGTTACCTTAGTCAACAATTGTGGCACTGACAGAGATATTTTTTATTGGTAAGAGGACAAAAGATATTTTGTATATAGATAGGAAAAGACCATTACATCCTTAATGTATGAATTAATTGTCAAATATGTAATAATTTTTTGACGATTTATACTAAAATGTCATATGCAAGGTATATAATTGAAAAAAAAAATGGATGGAGGTTGTAGGGGTCGGGGACAACGCCCTCAACGGAGATCGACTTGCCCGATCAGGTCGCGGGGGTAGTGCCCCTCGTGGGGGTTCTGGGGCAACACCCCCGAAAGGAATTTTGATTTTCATGTATATATGGAATTGAATATTTTCTAATATTTTTAAATTAAATTATTAATAAGTGAAATTATATTTATAGTTTGTATGAAATGTAAATAAGTAGAATTATTAGCAAAAAAATAAGAAATAAAAAAGGCACGGGTGCGGAGACACGGAATAAATTCTAATTTTATGTATGTATGCAATGAAGCAAGAAAGTAAAAAAGAAAAAGAAAAAAATGGAGAATGTTATTGGAAAAAAAACTCGGAACACTATACCTCTGCGTGCGGAGACATGCAGGGGCAGGGGCGGACCCAGGAAAATTTTCCAGTGCGGGCGGCATTAGTAAAAGTAAAAAAAAAATTATAGCACAAACATTATATTAAAATGAAATACCTTACAATTATTTTTTACGAGTTTTCATACTTTGATATCTTTGTACAATCGCCTCATTATCAATTTTTAAGAATATATTTTTCTCCACATAAACAATAAGGATATTCATCCACTCATCGGTCATCTCCAATACTTGGTTTCAAAATTTTCCTCCGGGGGGTCTTATTATGTAAAGCTTTAGAGTCCACCCAGTCCAAACTCGCTAAATTTAATAACAGTTCTTTTAAATCAGCCCATTAGCCAATCCATTCCCATCTCACCTCCTTCAACATAACAGACCTAAATTGCCCATCACCATCTCCTTCAATTACACTTGGTTTCAAGATTCTCCCCAACCAGTACCACTAACACTCAACAGAAATAGCAACAATAGTCAACACTAGGGGTTATTCACTTCCTCTTTCCTCCATAAATAACTAATAAGCGAGGTAGTTAGTAGTTACCCAACAGCAACAATAAATCAATAATACCCATTGTATATACTCTACACTGAGTACACTCTACAACCAATATCACTATAGCAAATGCCAGATGAATCCGAATTGAAATTATAGAAAACTTACCTACCGTTACCGACTCGGCTGCTGGGCGTCTGGGCCTGGTTCTGTGGTTTAGGGGACGTGCGAGTCTTCGACGGTGCGTGGATGTAGCCTGTTGGGGTTGAGGAGTGAAGGGCGTGCATATTCTCTCTTGATGCAGGGCCGATGTATTGTGTAATGTAAGGAATTGCAATTTGCAGTGCTTGTATCATACATTTTGGGCCATATAATTGGCCCCCCCTTTTTTTTTTTTTTTTTTTTTGAGTTGCTAAAAAAAATTTGGGGCGGCCCAAAGCCAGTGCAGGCAGATGCCTGCACTGGGCCTTAATTGGGTCCGCCCCTGTGCAGGGGCATACATTCCTCCCCGTGCGGAGGCACCATGCCTCCGCGTACGGAGGCAAATCTCTACACTCGGAGGCTTTTTAATTTTTTTTTCTCGTTGACAATTTTTTTCTTCTTTAATAATAATAATAATAATAATAAATCACTCCAACCTTCATACACAATTCATTTAATTTTCATTTACAATTAAAAAAATTATTTTCTTAGTAACTAATTATCACTACATATTTTTTAACAAATTTCTAACTCATTACAAATTTGTCCCAACAAATGGTGGATGATAAAATGGAGAAAAAATTTGCTTAACAAAATACGGATAAAATATTGATGCTTTCTCCTCAATGAGTCGATTTGTAGATTTTTTTTATATTACCGTGTCATGTCGGTTTGCATATATTTTTTATATATATAATTACATGACTTATTTTTTTTCTTGTCTTCAACCCAGTTAACAATTGTAGACAATGAAAAAGTCTATGGTACCCTTTTGTTTTGAAGAGACGCGTGGATGACAGTGGATAATTATAAAATAAACAGTAAATCATGGATGATAAAATGGGGAAGGAAAATGCTTCACAAATGAATAGTAACTGACGGATTGTCTCTTTTCACAAATAATTATTTAGTTTCGATTTTTATTCGTTTCTTCCGTTCTTGGTTTAGACCCGAGACCCAACCCAAACTCATTGGTTCTCGATTCGGGTATCCGTTCAGATATTTAACTTATGAAGTACCACTCGGTTCGGTTTGGGACTTTTGGACACACCTAGTGGAATTGACATACATATTGATATTTAATCGCTCATACATAAAATTAATTTAATTAGTGGTAAAAAATATCAAAATTTGTTATACAATGAAAATATATTTCATAGGAATTGACCCGTTGATTGAGCCAATGGGTCAACTGTTGACCCACTGCATTGTCCGGATTAGTATTCGGGTCGGGTCACTGAACTTATATTTTAGTTGCGTTTTACTCATTAAACCTTAATATTTTCGAGTCGTTACAAAACTTAAGGCGTTACATTTCATCATTCATTAACCATATTTCATTGGTCACTTTAACTCTAAAAATGTTTATGAATGGTCTCTGAAATTTAACATGTTGCAGTCCTTTATTAACTCAATCACCATATTTCATTACTTATTGAATTTATACATTCGTCATGTTTTACTCTCTGAACTTTAAAATGCTTTTTATCGATCACCTGAAAAATATTTTAAGATTTAGTGAGTAAAACGTGGTAAATATATAAGTACAATAACTAATAAAACATGACGAGTGAGAGATAAAGTGCAATGAGTTAAATTTTATTGATCACTAGAAATCATTTTTAAAGTTTAGTTACTAAGGAGATATGACGAGTAAGTGATATAGCATGAAATATTAATGGGTTGTTCTGTTCGTGTTTCAATTTTGTGTTTTTAGTTTTGAATTCATTTTGAATTTTGTGTTTTGAGTGTCCATTTTGAAATTGTTAAAAACACGTTCTTTTTACCATTTTTAAAAATTGTTTTGAAAAAAAATAAATAAATCCCTAAATGCATTTACTCTCTCTCTCTAACATGTCGAAACCCCATCCTCTAGCCACCGTCTTCATCACGTACCACCACCGATTGACTGCCCACCTCCGAGCGACTTAGAAACATCCCTCAATTTAGTCCAAACAATAATTAATCAAATGAGGGTTGCGATCTCGTTTCGTGCAATCCGAAGAAATCCGTGATTTCGACGACGTCCGTTCAATCTATGGTCGCGGGCCACATGGTGGTCACCTTCCTCTCCCTTGGCGCACCTAACCTAACCATGAGTCAAAACCAATTTCAACCACAGCTAGCTAATTTTATAGGTGAACTTAGGTTTGAAAACTAAAAATTTCTGGTTGTGGTGACTATGGTTGGTGTTGATGATGGTGGTGGCTGTGGTCGGCGATCCACGATTGTGTGGTAGCGATTTTTGTGTTGGTGACTATGGTGGTAGTTTCGACAATGGTGGTGTTGGTTGGTAGTTCTGACGATGTTGGTGGTTGTGATGATATTGGGGCGGGGACGATTGGTAGTGTTTTGAAGGCGGCAATGGTGGTGGTTGGGGGTGATAGTAACTCAAAATAACGAAAATGCGTTTTGAAAATTTTGGCTAAGTTATAACTAAAAACACAAGGAACGAACGTTTTGATTTTCTTTGTAGATTTTAAATTTATTTTCAAAAACACGTTTTTGAAAATACGAGAGTGAACGCGTTTTTATTATTTTAAAAAATCGAAAACAGTTGAAAACGACAGAGAGGACGTGCCTAAATTTTGACAATTACTCCGAAACCATCGCGGTGGAGATATAAGTTTAATGGACATTAAATAATGAAACATTTAACTCGTTACTGGGTTAATTAAAGAACAGCAGAATTTGAAAAGAATACTACGATTACACTGCTAAACGGAGACATTCGCACTTTCCGGTAGAGTGAAAATCTAAAGAGGAAAAGGAGAAATTTAGAGCTCCAGCCATGGGGCTTTAGGGTTTTGAGTTTAAAAATTTGTAATTTGGTAAAATTTGTACGATGGAAATGCCAGGTAGACTATCAAATTATACTTTGTTAAGTCAAACTCCCGACGATTCATTGTTACCGCAGCCTCCGCTGAGCCGGATCGGAGCGGCGGTGTTCCCACCGTCGATCGGTTTGCAGAGGCAGTCGAGCGGGAGTAGCTTTGGCGATAGCTCGATCTCGGGAGACTACTACGCTCCTTCAATTCCTTCGAACCCCGAGATGGCGACTTTTGGACATATTAGCAATGGAGGAAGCGGCGGATTTAAGGGGACGTCAGGTGGCGGTGGAGGAGGCTCGTGGTCTTCAAAGAGCTGGGCACAGCAGACGGAGGAGAGTTACCAACTGCAGTTGGCTTTGGCTCTTCGGCTGTCGTCCACAGCTATCTGCGCTGATGACCCCAATTTCTTGGATCCCGTGCCGGATGAGTCGACATCGCGGGCTTCTTCTTCTGCTGCCTCTGCAGAGACCATGTCCCATCGATTTTGGGTAACGCTTTCTATTACTTTTGAAATAGAATTGCAGATGCTGAGGGGGCTTGCTTTATGTTTTTGAAATTTGAAGTTGTCTTTTGTTATTGCATTTATGAGTGCAGCATGTGCATAACTCGAAACTGTGAGGTTTTGGGAATTGAGAAACGAGAAATGTGGCAGACTAAATTGGCGGGATATGTTGAAATTAATAAAACAATATATAGCTAACGAAATTAGTGGTTTGTCGAGGTAGAATGTTGGACTTGTGGAGTAGGAAGCAAGTGTGCTTCTTTATGGATGAGCATGCTTGTGTAAGCTTCCTGAAAATGAAATGTCCACGAAAAGTTTCTCTCTATCGGTCAGACCTATTATATGCCTCATGAATTAGAAATAATTGCAGGGATCTCATTTTTGGAAAGAAGTAAGATATATTGTACGAATCATACTAGTATTAAAGAGTCTCTGTGACAATCTATTAATGGTCGGGTATAGTCTAATTACTACAATGGAACAAACCCTAATTGAAATGCTGACGAATGTCTAATTTAATGACTATTACGTATATGAGGATCAAGTGTACATGTGGCATGCATTTAGATTAGCATATTTGCAATTTATACATTTGTGTAGATTCCAGTATTTTATTCACCAACAAATTTTCCTACAACAAAACAGAATGAGGATACAGTGAAATTATTTTTCGGGAAAGCATGCCCTGTAACATTGGAACTTTAGGCATTCACCTTTATGCTCGGGCGATCTCTACTTTCTATGGTAGCCAGGCATGGAGAACAGAAATAAATGTGGTAAATATTGCTGGTCAGGGAAGTTGATTTCCTCCAAATATAGACTAGGGCATCACAATTTGGGTGAATTGTGTTAAACTGGAAAATGACAGAGAAATAATATTGGGTCTCAACAGAATTAATCTATGCACAATGCAATACACTAGCTGTTGTCTCCAGGTTACAAAAATTGACTTATTTCCTTTTGGCTTTCTTGTCAATTAGAATACGAGAACAAGGTAAAGATTTGCAGCAGATGCTGGTTTGATTTATCTTGTTAGTCTAGGTTAAAACTCTGTCATTTTTCTTATTTTGCGTCAGGTAAATGGTTGTTTATCATATTTCGACAAAGTTCCCGACGGGTTTTACTCAATTCATGGAATGGATCCTTATGTTTGGACTGTCTGCTCCGATCTTCAAGAAAGTGGCCGTATTCCATCAATTGAATCATTGAAGATCATGGATCCTTCTGCTTTGTCTTCAATTGAAGTCATTTCAGTTGATAGACATAGTGATCCCAGCTTGAAAGAGCTGCAAAATTGGATTCATAATGTGTCCTCTAGTTGTATCAACACAAAAGAAGTTGTTGACCAGCTTGCAAACCTAGTTTGCAATCGTATGGGGTGAGCTTTAGCAGCTCCTATTTTAAATATTACTCGTTAGTTTTTGTTTCTGCCTTATTCTTGTTGTAATCAAGCTTTCTTGCTTTCTAAAGGTGTGCAGCTTCCAATGGCGAAGATGACTTGGTTACGATCTGGAAAAACCATAGCAATGACCTGAAGGATTGCTTGGGATCGATTGTGCTCCCTATAGGTAGCCTGTCCATTGGACTTTGCAGACACCGTGCACTGCTATTCAAAGTAGGTTTTGATCTGTATTCTGAAATATATTGTTTGGTTGGATATGTATAATTTGATGAAGTTGCTAATTTGGGGGGTAAAATGCCAAAGTGTAACCATGGCAATTTTTTTGTCGTAATTGTTATTGGGATTTTCTGTATCACATTTCTCCTTTAAAGCCCCAAATGTGTCCCTGCTAGCAGGAAATCATTGCTCTTCCCTCCACTTACCCTACTTTTGCAAGTGCTTGTAAAATCTTATTATTTTGAAAGCTAGTTTCCACTTTTTCTTTTGAATGCCCATTTAGAGTATTGGATTTCTAATTTGCACTCGAAATATGATTTCTGAAGGTTTTAGCAGACATCATTGGCTTACCCTGTCGAATTGCCCAAGGATGTAATTATTGTACAAGGGATAACGCGTCCTCATGTCTTGTTCGATTTGGACTCGACAGGTATATCTTATGATTTAGAGTAGTGTCAATTTCATGTGTATTTATTCACTGTGTTGAGACAAAAATTAAATGCTACCTAACCTGATGGAAAGAATTACATTCCAAAAGCATCTTTTATAAACTGTGACATTTAATCTGGCAACAACATGCTTTACCGTTTAAAGGGCTACCTTCTTTTATTTTAAAAAGGCTAACTATGGTATTGACTGATTTAGCTAAGACTCTTTATGTTACAGTGTTTGTATATCTAATCTGTTTGTAGTTTATGAGTGGCTGACTTTGATATCTAAACAAGCTGCACTCTCTTTTTTCTCAATTGTTTCGCTTCTTTGAGGCTTATGAGAACTATTTTGGGTTCTGAGATATGCCTATCAACATAATGAGAGTTTTACACAATGGGTTAGATGATGTGACTATTATTCCATTGAAATCACAGGGAATATCTCGTTGATTTGGTGCAGAAGCCCGGATGCTTGTGTGAACCAGATGCATCGTTAAATGGTCCTTCTTCCATTTCAATTTTCTCACCGCTACGCTTTCCTCGAGTCAGACCTGTTGAACCTACAATCAATTTTAGGCTGCTGGCCAGACAGTATTTCTCGGACTTGCAAACGCTTAATCTTGTGTTTGACGATCCTTCAGCAGGTAATCATCTCTATTGTTCTTCGGTGTTCATGTCCTAAGATAACTGGCTTTTAATTGGTAAATTTTGGGACCTGACTTTTACTCTACCATTATACCGAGATCCTTCTTTTTAGGGACCAGTTTTTATTGTGGCATGTTTGTCCTAGTAATGGATTTATATTTGATGTCTGCTGAATATTCAGGTTTTCATTTTGCTTCGCTTGGATTTTGGCCCAACTGCATCTGGCTCTTTTCCCTAATTTCTTTTTATCTTTTCAAGTGTGTCTTTATTAACTAAGCTATTCCCTATGCTATCAAGCCTCGTTTCTTTTTCTTTTAATATTAGTGATTGTTTAATGCTCTAGATTTACTCTCTTCTCTTCCTTCGGTTAGCATAGTTCTTCTAGTTTGTTTTCTCTTTGAAAGCTGAAGGCAAAGTTAAAAGTTGTTCATTGTCTTTGAATATGAGTACGAGTCAATAAGCTTTGAGTATCTGATTATAATTTCCGCCAATATTCCATACATTGTATGCCAAAAGCTGAGTGTCTTTGAGTAGTGCAGTACAAAATTCTTTGATGTTTTCTATTACTGTGAATATGGATGTGATTACAATGTGTGTTGCCTTTCTCAAGATTTTTGGATTTCCATATGTTCTACTTGGCGGTGATGCTCGTTACATGTATGTATAATTCAGACATGTAAAGCTATTATATAGTTTTTTACGATTTACATTGCACTGAATAGTGATAACTGATGACCTTCCTACTAGTGTGGTTTGGTTGAATTATGAGTCAGAAAAGTTTCTCTTTGTGACAGCTGGAATCAATATTGATGGCGATACGATGGACTCTGTATATCCTAAACAACCGGAAGTTCTATACTTGGATAGAATCAGCCCTCAGGCCAGCTCAAGCAATCAAGTTGAAATTTCTCAATTACCACAATTTCCAGTAAATTCCTGGATAAAGGTTCTTGATAGAGAACTATTGATTTCCCAACCATCTAACCCTCATAACATAGTCAAAGACTCAGCCCCTCCAAAGCATATACCCCCGATTGTGCATAATCATGGTCAACAACTAATTGCAAAGCCATATCCTAGGATAAGTCCTAGCAGAGAAGTGAAGATTGTTGAGGGAGGTAAAGTGGTTCCATCTAAATCAAGTGAACTTGCATTTGATTTCGATGGTCTGATCATTCCGCGGAATGATCTTGTTCTGAAGGGGACAATTGGATCAGGTACTTTTTTTGCTGCTTCAGAAGCGATGCTAAGTGCAGACTTCATATTATGTTATCATCTAAGGAGCATTTTTAATTATTATTTTGACTTGTGTATCTCATAAGTTGGCATTTTTTATTTTGCAGGTTCATTTGGGACAGTTCATCTTGCTGAGTGGAATGGCTGTGTGAGAAATCTGTACTTTTTTTTTTTTTTTCTTTTCAAACCAAGTATAATTTGTTCTCTTATGCCCCTTGCTTCATTCTCTCCCTGATTTTGCTCTGTTTCAAATTCATTATTGTTGCAGTTTGGTAAAATAATTTATCATGTGAAAATACCCACTTTCCTTTTATTTGATGTTGACAGTTTTAATCTTACGAAAGCCGGTATTTTTCAGGAAGTTGCAGTGAAGATTCTCATTGAACAAGACTTTCATGGGAAGCGATTCAAGGAATTTTTACAAGAGGTACATGTTAGCTACCTCTCATTTTTCTCGAACTTTTTGATCGCACGATTGATTGATTATTTAGATTAAATTTTTGCTGTGATTAGGTTGCGATTATGAAACGATTACGCCATCCAAATATTGTGCTTTTAATGGGTGCTGTTACGGAGCCGCCAAACTTGTCCATAGTCACTGAGTATTTATCGAAGTAATTTATATCGATCACTAACTTCTCAGACATTAGTTATTACATGTCACACTGTCTTGTAGAGGTTTTTGCTGACTGGTTTTATGGTTTTACTTTTCATACCCAGAGGTAGTTTATATGTACTTTTGCGTGATCCCACTGCGAGAGCAGCATTGAATGAGAGGCGTCGGTTATGCATGGCTTATGATGTGGTATACATTCACATACTTTAATTCATGGCTTCGATGCTTTAAAATATTCACGTCCTCTCTCTCTCTCTCTCGTGCACACACACACACACATTGATCTTTTGCACTTGACAATTTATATTATTTGCACAGGCAAAGGGGATGAACTATCTTCATAAATGCAATCCTCCCATTGTTCATCGTGACTTAAAATCTCCTAATCTTTTAGTTGACAGAAAATATACTGTGAAGGTAAGATACTGAATATGTTTTGCTTACATATTGGTTAATCTAATATTATGTTTGTGAAGCATTTTTGTATGGTGATTTGGTGAGGTATGAAATAGTTTTTTGCTGAAAGTTCTAAAATGTTTGAACATATCAATGATATTTTATTTTTGTGAAGCATTTAAGTTTTCGGTGGTGCTAATGAAATAGAAATCTTGTTTCTCCATGGTAAGTGAAAGTTCAATTCATATGGCACCATGAGCTGCATCTCATGTACGAAAAGAGTCTTCGCCCAGAGGTTTATATGTATATATATGTATGTATGTATGTATATGTATATGTATAATTTCTGAAAATTGACAAAAAATTAATCAGGGATTGTATACTTATCTACCACACGAGTGTGTAAAGAAATTTTGTCCTCAGAGCTTTAGTAGTCATTTTCTTCCTTTCTAGAGCAATCTTGTTCGCTACTTAAAAAATCTCCAGAATCTTCCGTTAACTGTCTCTCCTCCTCTGATGGTCGCTTCAGTCTTCTAATGAAGCCAGTAGATATCAAACATTCATACTTATCCATTCAATACATTCTATTTCTAACGCTTTCTTTTCCATGCCAAGTTTTTTGAATGTCATTGAGATATTTGTTTTCTATTTTTCTAGTTATCGTTATACGTGTGCATATCATTAACTCTTCCAATGTCTTCCACCAGGTCTGTGATTTTGGTCTTTCCCGTTTAAAAGCGAATACGTTTCTTTCATCAAAGACAGCTGCTGGAACTGTGAGTTCATTTGCTTTAAGATACAAAGATCCAATGCCTTAATCTGCAGCTGATCTTGACGAAACTCTTTCTTCGATTTTGATAGCCTGAGTGGATGGCACCTGAAGTTCTCCGTGATGAACCATCAAATGAAAAATCAGATGTATACAGTTTTGGTGTGATTTTGTGGGAGCTGGCAACATTGCAGCAACCATGGAGTAATTTGAATGCAGCCCAGGTTTGTAAATTGGGAAACACGTTCTTGGATAAAATGTAAACAATGGAAAATAAGCCTCATATTTTTGGTGCCGTGGCTAGCCAAATATGTATATCATGTTGGGTTTACAAGGATTTGATATTTAATAAATTATTAAATTAACAAATTATTGGCAGCATCTTATTGTCACACCCTATTTCCACAAATATAAAAATCAATGGAGTAGTTAACTAGTTCCGGTTTAACTTACTCCAACTTATCTCTATACAATATTCAATCTATTAGGTAATTATGTGATGTAAATAATGATATCATGAAACTGGGTAAAAACGCTTTCACATATTATGATGGATTCACTTTTTAATGGATCATAATTTTCTGACAAATTTCCAAGAAGTTGGATGAAAATTAAGACATTACATGGAAGGCCAGATATTCAAGCTAATGCAAGGTGTGTATTAGCCTTGAACACTGGCTTTGTTTTGTGGTCGTTAACCCTTTTCAATTGCTTTCTTGGTCCCTTTGGGCACACTTGTTGTGTGTATAGATGTGTAACCTTGATAGCTGATTGATGTTACCCAGTTATTAACTTGATTGCCGCATTCTTTGGTTTTGGTTTGGGTGAGAGAGAATGAGTGCGTGGTTGCTGGGCACTTGGCCATTACAGGTGACACACATGGTGCTGAAGATGTCCACCCTCCCCTTAAAATGTTGAAAAATGGGAAAAGGAGAAGAGTGCTGGATTTGCTAAAATCATGGTGCCAGTACTGTATTTAATTAAAGCTCCGTGTTAATATAGTAGATGTGATATTTTTCATGATGGCCCTTTTATATCCTTATCAAGTCATGTATATTTGCGCATGTTGTTTCTTATCATTATCATCAATGTACTGCTTTTTTAAAATTTATGAATGATTCTAGAATTTTCTGTTAATATTTCTATGTTTAGCAAGCATCATATTTTTTTTGTATGAACTGTAGTGACATCTCACTTTTGTGATTATAACTGCTCATAACATTCATTATCTTCAGTTCTTATAACACTTTCTGCGCTTCGTCATTTTGTCTTTGCAATTTTTCTAGTCTATATTCCTGCTGTTGTTTGTTATAATGTTATTTCTTTCTGTATTTTGCTTGAATTCATTTAGATGATGAGTCTTTAACTCAATGTCTTCATTATTACAGGTTGTAGCGGCTGTTGGTTTTAAGGGTATACGGCTTGAAATTCCACGTGATGTAAATCCTCAGGTTGCAGCCATAATTGAAGCCTGTTGGGTAAAGTGAGTGATAGAAACTGGTTTCACTTACTTTTGCTATTTATGGGAAAGCCTAAAATTTGTTTTAGTGAGTTTACTGCCGGTTTTATTTCAGCATAAATCCCTTTCCCAATACTCCTCTCCCTTAATAAATTTATTTTCTTACCTACTTGTATATATGCACTGGTATTTCGGAGACACCCAGTTTCCTTTCAAACTCTGGTTTAATTGGTTAACTTAAATATTTATTCAACTCAGTTTCACTTAAAACCACATCAGATACAGTTCTTACTAGACCGGCTAAAATTGAAATTTCCAAACATTGACTAAACCTAGAGTTGGACATCATTTTCTCTTTACTCACTTTGACCAATAATACTGCAGTGAGCCATGGAAACGCCCCTCCTTTTCCAGCATCATGGAATCCCTGAAACCTTTGATTAAATCGCCCCCTACAACTCAACCAGGTCGTGCAGAAATGCCTATGCTTCTGTGAAAGAGCAGGCAAAAGAAATAAGCGTATATTGCCACAGACAAGGTATTGTTTCTCAATCCAATTTCTGGTAGGACGATTAAGATTGTATAAAGTTTGTCTCTCTTGCATGACTTGTGCTGATTCTATGCTATTTTACATCTATCCCAAACTAAGAAGAGTAGAGATTTGGGGTAGAAGCTAAACCGGATCTACTTTTGCTTTCTCAATTAATTTTACTCCCCAATTGTAACTATGCCCCTCTTACTCTGATAGTGGTGTTAATATATGGGAGTCGGTCTAGTTTGCTGGGTATGTGAACTACCAATTCTAGTACTCAGAATTCGATCGGGGAAGAACAGTTCATTTGGAAGAATGAATACATGACATATTAGAGTGCTAATAGAGGGACACATCATTAATAATCAATTTGGAATCAACTATTGGGCTTATTTTGTGTGTCTCGAATTGTGTTACTTTCAAATAATCTTACATGTCCAGTTGTGGTGTCAAGTTTAATGGTGTATCAAGCACAGTACAGCATGGTAATGGTAACCAAAATTTTTAAGCAATGTAGGATCTAAATAAGGATCTTCCCTTGCTCTTTTATAAATATATTTACTCTCCTAGTTATTGCCTAAAAATGCAATAATGATGGAAATCTGCTGTTATATGAATAGCCTTGATGATTTGTCTGAAAGTTAAGTGACTACCACAAGAAAAATGGACGCATAACATGCATCGGAGTCAATATACAGTTTTGTATATTATACCTCTCTGGACCCGATACATTGAGCTGTTGCTCGAGAAATTTGTACCTGCCACTGTTTGCTAACCAAAAACCTGCATTTTATACCTCTGCAGGCATGTTCGCGTAAATATTAGTTTGCATGAACTTTTGGGAATACTAATTTAATGCAACTCAAGAAGATGTTAATCTTCTTTCTCAACATGAGAATATGTATTTTCATTTACGCCATTTGTAAAAACTAGAATGGAGAAGTATGTGTATCAACTTGTTACATAACTAGCAATCATTTCTTTCTTTATCTACAACATTTCGGTGAGCCTATCCGCTACTTTTTAGGTCGTCTTTGACCTTACGATTGGATTTTGACTTCCTAAATTCATTAAGAGTTTGAGATTCCCTTGCTTGACAAAAAGGATTGTTATAACCATTACAGAATAAAAGGCTCCATCTCCACCGACATTTCACCCCTATAAATATGAGTTCCGCTTTGTATTATGTGAGAGAGAGTGGTGTTTGGCTGTTTGCTGAAATTCAAGTGTGGCATAGTTGTGCGTATGTAAGTATTGTAACTCAATAAAATTGTAAAAGTGTCCAATTTTCTTGAAATAAAAAAGCAGAATTTTTGTGTTAAATTCAACACCAAAAGGCGTTACTTATTAATTATTATTTCTCAGCAAAACTTGTTTAAATAATAGTTTATTTTTGCTATATGATTTATTCCTAAAATCTGATCGTCAAATTAACATTATTTTCCCTCAATTTTAACTCTCAGTTTTGCTGACTTGGTGTAATATTAAATAGAATTGTTACGCACAGATAAACTAAGGACCGAACGAGGCATTACGTGGCAATAATGGTGGACAATTAGAGGGTCTCCACGCCTTATATGATGACACGGACTACCCAATTATATAAAGGTGACCCGGTTGAGGTGTTGAAGACCCTCTTCTCCCCAAAAAGCTAGACTGGGCCGACCCCATTGTACAAAGACTCCCAATGTAGGAACCGATCCAAACGAGGCGGTGGTAAGATCCTCAACAGATCTTATGCTGATTGATTGACAAGACAACTTATTGCCATCGTCGCCGTCACACACCTATGTGGTCAAGTCCAAGCTATCAAACTAGGCCAACCTAGGCCTTATGGAAACAAAAGTGGCCTTAGCATTTTTGGCGTGATTGATTGATGCATAAGACAAAAGAGGCCAGTCATGGTGATGGGGCCACGTGCCCTATCATCCAACATGCCTCCCTCACCCTTTTCAAATATAAAAGCTCACAGCTAGTGCCATTCGAGGATAATGCAAGTTTGGTCTATTAAAGTTAGAATTTATCTACTCTATCAGATTTTGGATCACAAATTTTGTACAGATTATTTCACATGAGGTGGTCCCGAGGACCCATCTCATTAAAAAAAACCCCCAAAAATGTTAAAACACCCACCCACCCCCTTTCACATTGCTGTGCCAGGTTTTTACCGACCTGGCACAGTAGCTCGGTTCTTAAAAGTTATATTCTTGCTACATACATTTTTAGCTATCTACTTCCAAGCCGACCTCCTTTTGATTGATTGGAGGTCACGTTCAAAGCTATCACACTCCCTAAATCATTCCTCTAACTTGACTTGATTGTTGGAGAAGACCACGTGCTACCAACAGTCAATCCAAGTGTGCCGAAACCCATCTTACATGGATGTGAGAGATCTTGGGATCTATTGGCCACATCATGGTACATTTTTTGGGGTCAACAAGAATCATTTTGTAGGATTTAACGTTAAAGTTTTTAACCAAATGAAATAATTACAATCGTAAAAAAATAACTTTGATGATCATCGATGTAATTACTCAAAATTTCAGTGACTACTATCATGATAAACCCACACTAATATGATAAATCGTTACTATACAGTAGAATGATGTATCAAAAGTTCTGGTGTGATATTTCATTTGCACCATTTTATACATCCAAACTTCTCTATATACTTTGTTATCTTATTTCATTTCTCAATGAAAAGGTATAAAGAAAACAAACATTCTAGGTTTTGGCAAATATGTGACTTCTTTTCTATAAACTTTAGGATTTACAAATTGTAATAAAAAATCTTGTGTATAATTATGTTTTTCATAATGTTCATATATATATAAGTGGCTTAAATCACTTGATAAGTGTATGTGATCTCGTTTAATAGCCAACAACGTCTTTTGAATTTTTTTTATTAGTGAACATTTTGTTTACATATTATCAATGTAAAAAATTGGATCGATCGGTTCGGTTCCATAGTTAGATATGGAACCAATGGTTTCATTACTAAAATTCTCACTAGTACTCGATTCGATACGGTTCTTTTCAGAATCGAACCGAATCATACCGCGCCCACTCCTAAATTCCTAATTAGTTTGCACTCGTATTGGTCAATATCCGTTTTGCGTCTTTGCTCAATTTTAATCCAACCCTAATTCAGACATCTTGATCATAAGACTTTCTCAATCAACATTCATTAATTGTTATTTTTTCTTTCTCGTATATTTATATCAAACAGCCGGATAGTTTGCTCGTTAAACGTAGCATGGAAGGTGAACACTGCTTTTAATATAATTTTTTATTTTTTAGGATTGAGTCAAAAACATCAATCTCATACTGTGTTAGGGTCTTTCATTACCATCAATTCTCTAGCAATATATTTATTTGTTATAGGCAGAAAATAATATAAAATTTTATTTTTTATTATTGCTTTCATTATTTCCATCTCGCTTATATTTAGTTTCAACTTTTTTTATTAAATTGTAGGAAAATAAAAGTTTACTACAAGATCGGGACGTTGGAAATGACAATTAATAAATTCATGAAATTTACTTCTTTTTTTGTTATAATTGTCGAAATTAATTTCTCTTTTCCAATTTTACTCTTAACATGACATCCATTAAAACAAATATTTCTTTTTTCAATCACATTTTCATAATAAAATATTCTGCACGTAACCCCAAATTTTTTCCTACTTTTTAATCATATATTCTCCAAAAAACTGATTTTTGTCATTAAAAAAAAAAAAAAAAACTCATTTTAATGATGGTCTACCATTGAGATCTCTCACTCTAAATTTGAGCATAGCTTCCACTGCCTAAAAATGCATAAAAACAATTGTGTCTGAAAATATTTTAAATGTTTATTGGATAATGTGACATTGTGACAGTAACCTCACTTCTACATAGATAAATGTTCATTCCATTTTTAGATGAATATCATTATTTTATTACTCAGATATCAAACTTCGTCCGACTAATCATGAGGGGTGACGACATTCCTCTGGTTCTCCACCCAGATAAATCGGATGTAATTACAACTTATACACAATTGAGCCACACATTCGAAAAACGGTTCTCTCCCCTATGAACCCCCAATTTACGACATGCAGACTGGACTGCCATAGGGATTACAAATCACACTATGATTTTATCTCCACGGGACATCTGTCTTTCAACATAAAATATTGTCTTCCAGTTATTACGGTGATTCAAACCTTCGATACTCTCATACTTTACCAAAAAATGGAAAACAAGCTCAAGTAAAATCTAAAATTCTAAAAAAAAATAATATTTTAAAAAATAGAAAAATAAAAGTTTGAAAAATAAAAGTTATAAAAATTTCTAAAAAAAAACTAAAATTATGAAAAATAAAAATAGTTCAAACTCTTAATAATTATTTACATAAAAATTAAAAAAAAATTAATTAAACACAAGTAATAATATTCTTAGTCCAACTCATTAATTTTTTTTTAATATTTTGAACACAATTTATTATTTTACTTTTTGTAGAGAGAAAAAAATATTGTAAAATTCATCAACTTCAATATGTGTGTGTGTGTGTTATGTATGTATATATGTTACGTGGTAATATATTAACAAAAAATTATCCTTTTTTTTTTTTTATTAAAGATGAAATTTCAAGACTAAAATGTAATAAAATAAATTTTCAAAATTCTCAAACCAAATGTATTTTCTAATTTTTTGTTTTGAGAAATAATTTTTTAAAATGACAAACAAGCCACATTTTTAGCAATCTTAAAAACAAACCATCAAGATAGAAAATTGAAAATGAACTAAAAACTAAAAATTGAAACACATACCAAACGAGCCCGTAACCTCGGTTTGGATTCAACTTTATAAGTTGTTTATAAGTTCACTTAAAATTAAATGCATTCAAAATATTTCAATTTTCAATGCTACATATATTGACCCATTAAATAGTATGTACAAAGAAAATTGAGAAAAATAATATAATATGTTGGAGGGAAGCTAGTGAAAATAAAAGATAAAAAAAAATAATAAATTGATATTGTGAATGATAAAGATAAAAATCTTTTGACTATTGTCTATTTATTTTTTGCGCTCAGAATAATCAGTTTATGAATGTTAATGGATTTGATTTTGTCAATTGTTTTGTAGGAAGAGAAGGGTGTGGTTGGGGACCTTTGAGACAGCGGAGGAGGCGGCGAGAGCCTACGATGAGGCCACGATTTTGATGTCAGGCCGGAATGCTAAAACAAACTTCCCTTTCGTGGCTAGCCAAGATGCAAATGATAATAGTTCTCCATCACCATCATCATCAACAACCACATCATCTGCAAATTCTCTTTCGACAATTCTTAGTGCAAAACTATGAAAGTGTTGTAAAGGGTTGGGTGCGGTTGTGGTGGTTGTATTGTGGTTGAGTCTGTCACCGATCTGCGCGTGTGGTTTTCTCGGTGGTGGTGATTTTGGTGTTATTGTTGGTTGGGCGTGTTGTGTGTGTGCAGTGTTCGTCGTGGTGGTGGTGGTGGGGTGCGGTTGTGGTGATATTGTGGTGGTGTTTTTGTGTTGTTAGGGAGTTTTAGGTGGGTGGTGGCAGTGTTTTGTGTGGTGGTGGTGTCTGAAGTAGTACTAGTGGTATGTGACCAAGTATTTAACTGTGACCTAAAAATCTGACAGTATGTGACTAAAAAATAATCTGTGATTGAAAATATGTGACCAATGAAATGAACCATTTTTTATCTGTGACCTAAAAATTATATAATCTGTGACCGTAAAAAAATCTGTGACCAATTAATTTGGAAATATGTGACTGTGTGACCCATAAATTTTGATATGTGATCAACTAATTTGAAATCTGTGACCAACGAATTAATTGTGACCTATAAATTTTTTGAACTGTGACCGTAAGTTGTAAATATGTGACCAGAATGGTCACAGGAAATAGTCGCCGGAATAATTGTCGGAATCGGAGCAGTCGCCGAAACGATCGTCGGAGAAGAGTGGTGGTCGGAATGGTCGTCGAAATAGTCACCGAAATGGTATGGGTGGTGCATGTGGGATGTGTTAATTATATTATATTAGAATTAAATATTTAATAATAAATTGATTTAATAATTTATTATTTCATAAAAAAAAAAACCTGATTTTTGAATTTTCAAATTATAAACCTGATTTATGATTTGGTGTAAAGTAAACACCTTATTTATGATTTTTTTTCCCTCATTTCTATCCCACATGGTTTTATGTGAGCTCTTCGAAAAACAAAAGAAAATAAAGATTAAAACCAACCTACTCCCACCCACACGATTTCTACCCTTTGATTTTTGATTAATTACAGGTCTTGCCTTATTTGTACGAATTGGGCCAAGTAAAGCCCAGTCAGACTTATACTTTAAGAGTGAAAATATTCGTATAAAATAATAAAAATATACATTAAATAAATAAAGCTATAGTTAATTACTATGAATGAACAAAGTGCCAAATTTTTATTCTGATATTGGCATAGTGATGAGAATAAAACAAATAACACGTCAACATTCAACTATTGCACACCAAAGATACTTTACATGGAATTTTGCTGATAGTCTCGATGGAATGGAGTGCTTTTTCCATAGGATGATAAAATTTTCAGATAATGCTATTTATCATTGCGATAAAGGAACATTGATGATGTAACGTTTATATGGAATAATGAGATTGAAAATATTACTCAAAATTTTCTGCTACTCGTGGTCCATCCTTATTATTCCATTTTGAATCTATTTATTTTATTTTCACGTTTTCTATTTAAATCATATTTCATAATAATAAATGGGTGACGGATGAATTTTTAATTTTTTTTTAATCTCCGCCCCATTTCTCAAAAATCTTTAAAATGCTGGGAATGATAACGACAAATCCGACACTGCCATGTTGCTTCAAACTTTTAACGCGACTCCTTAAAAAAACTCTTCTAAAAAAAGCATAAACCCGACCAAACGGGTCATAAGTAAGAAACTATTCTTCACTCCTTTAAGAGGTGTATTCAATTGAGACTTTTGAAAATTTTGATAGATTTTTTTTTTAAGTGATAATTTATGTGGATTTTATGAATTTTTTAGAGATTTGTATAAAATTAGTAGAAATTTTTTGTAAACTTTTATAAACTTTCATTTTAAAACTTTTAGAGACTTTTGTAGAATTCAAAAGATTTTTGAAAATTTTCATTTGATATAAAATTTAGGGTGTGTTTGACACCCATTTTTTGAAGATAAATTTTTTTAGAATAGTGATTGATGGGAGAATATGTGGTGAAAAAGTTATGAAAAGTTTTAGATTTATGTGTAATATTATTTTATTAGAAGAATGTGTGGTTGAAATGAAGTAAGAAAAAAAAATGAGAATGAGAATAAAGTAGAGAATGGGTGTTAAACATGGGCTTAGGTGAATCTAATACAATATTATGAAATTATTACATACGATGTGATACTTCTCAACATTCCCTATTCTCCTTCATTTTCCCCTATATAGTAAAAAAATATTTTTAAAAGAATAAAAATCTAAGGCTTTAATTAAATAAATAAAATTATTATACATATAAAAAATAAATTTAATATTCAGCATTATTAATATAATATACCTTTAAAAAATAAATAAATAATATATTTAAATTTATTTATAAATCAATCTATCTAAAATTTTATAATTTAATTAAAAATAAATATTTTTCAGAGAAATGAATTTATGAAAATACAATTTAATTCTTTCATAAACAATATAAATAAACAATAAGAGATAAAAAGAAAAATAGAAATTAATATAATCAATATAAAAAAATAAATTTTAATCATAACTCTAATGTTCGTAGAAGAGAAAATAAAAGAAAAATATTGAAAACAAAACACATGTTAATTTTTTTTTATTTATTTTTTTCATGTGAAAGTTTCCCAAAATCTTGTGATTAATGAGAGACAAATTTTGAAATTTTATTTTACTATTTCCTGTTTAAAAGTTAGTACCATGTAAACTGTTATAAAAGTTACTAAAAGTTATAAAAATTTAAACAATCGCGCTATGGGTACCTTTTGCTTCACCCGGTAGGTTACCTGGTGACGTGGCTCAGCAAATTCAAAATTTAAAAAAAAAAATAAAGGAACACAAAACTTGACCCGGCCCAGCCTAACTAAACAACCCAACCCGAAAACCCTTTCCCACCGTCATTCCCCACATTCATTTTCCCCCAAATCAGAGAGAGGCAGTGGAGGCGAAATCGATCTTCGAACTCCAACATCCCGTTCATCTTGACCGGAGTAAAACGCCTTTTGTTACGACTCCGACGCACTCCCTTGGGTACCAAAGAAATCGCAGAAAACCCTTGGGTACCAAAGAAATCCAAAGAAATCGAAGTTTCCCCCAAGTCGAATAATTTCAGTTTCCTACCAATTCGATCGCAGAAAACCGTTGGGTACCAAAGAAATCGAAGTTCGAAGTCCCGCACTCCCTCCTCTCGACCGGGAGCAAAAGGCATGAATTGAACAACTTCAACAATTTGTTCGATTTTACTGTGATCGAAAACGGGTAAACTGCTGGCTATATTTTATTTATTAATTTATGTATAATTAGTATCATTTATAGTTGGTAGCTTTGAATTGAAGATTAGACAGTGCTTTGTGGATGTTGGTGAATGTAGCTGATATCTCGTTTTTTCGTTTGAAGTATGGCAGGGAAAAACTCCGGTGTCCGTCACAGTTGTCGCGAAAAAGGACACTTCTTTGCGGATTGCTTGAAAAAACGGCAGTGCCCGCGGTGTAAGGTTGGGTTTGTGAAGTGCTTTGAGGTCGAGAAGGAGTCGAAGAACAAGGGAAAACATTTCAACTGCTGTAGCGCCAACTGCAAATATTGGGAATGGGTTGAAAATGGGGACTCAAGCGGCAGGGAGTCGAGCGGGGGATCAAGCAGCGTTACCGTGAATTCAAATAATCACGCGGCAGTCGTAGAAGCTGAACCCTTGTCCCGCCTGTTCCATACTCAATGTCGTTTAACCGAAGACAAAATCATTGACATTCAATTGACTGTGACAATACGCAATGCCAACGAAAGTGCAGAAGTGGATAAGAAAGGGAAGGGACCAGCCTGATTTGCGTTGTGTAGTATGTGTTTTGTTACGAGTCTTGTTCTTCTAGTATGTGTAGTTGGTGTTCAGTTGGGTGAATGTTGTTTTGTAGGTGGTTGGATGGTGGTTTGGAGAATGAGTAAATAGTTGGGTGAATGTATTGTATAGAGAACAAGTAACTGGTGTTCAGTTACTTGAATGTTTTGGTGACTGAGTGACTAAATTGTAGGATAATGTAATGTAGGCTTTGTGGATGTCTGTAGTCATGTGAATTATGCAATGTCTGTAGTGTAGGCTAAGGATGGTCTGGAACTGAAGCAATAGCATTCAGTGTGTAATTCCTTCCAAGCTAATATATTTTGAAACTTGACAGATAACATTATTTCAATTGAACTTCATTGTAGATCTGAATAATGAATATGGTAGATACTTTTAGCTTTGAATGCACTTCCTGAAACTGAGAGAAATCCATTTCTACTAACAGTAAACCTCAACTCCAAGTGTACACCAAGTAACCATCAACCAGTTTAACATCATAATAAATAATTGTAATAAATAATGAATAACACAGAATAGATTGCCATCATCGAAGTAAACAATGAATGTTGTTACAAACACATGAAAATAAACTGGTTCTCCCAATGATTGTTGCTACAAACACATGAAAAGAAACTGGTTCTAATGCCTGAATGAACTAGACTTTCCAATTGTTGAACAAGTACTAGACAAGATCCTTCCATTCCCTAAGTGATGCTCCAACATCTCCATTGTCACACATATTTGCGCCACTTTGGTGAGGTACAGGTGGATAGTATGACATTACATTTCCTACAGTACACACGATAAGAGTATTAATGAAATTATAGTAGTAAGACAACGAAATTCTAAAATGATTAACACATACCTTGATCATGAACGATCGGCACAACATCTCCCCCGCCACCTTGGTGAAGTACGACTGGGTAATTGTAAGACATGGCATTCCTTACTATTACACAATAAAGTTATTAACTAAACCAGAGAATGAGTTCAACAAGATACCAAAACGATTAAAAAATACCTTGATCATGTGCATGTACTATTGGCACAACATCTCCAACGCCGGCTTGGTGAGGTGCAATTGGATAATAGTAAGATAGTGCATTCCCTACTGTAAAAGTCCCTACTGTAAAATAATAACACAATTAAGGAAACTAGAGAAAGGGAGTTCAACAATATTCAACAATGATTAAAAAAATACCTTGATCATGTTCATGTACAATGGGCGGAACACCTGCTAGTTTACTTGGACATGCCTTCCGTCTCCTTTGCGTACTCGAAGTTGGATGTGACTGCATAATCGAAAGAGAATTACTCATCCCTTACGTAAAATTAATTTTATTCAAAAAAAAGTCATGCTATTTGTAACAAGTAATACCTTAGCTCTAATAGATGATGTTTCCAAGGGACTTTTGATTCGAAGTTTTTTCGGCGCCCCTTTCCTCTTCGCGCATTTTGGGTCCTTTATCTCTGCATTGTCGTTACGTTGTGACGCTCCACCATCCGACGATAATTGGAATACATGTTCGGACACGTCATTACTTCCGCAAAACGATCGCGTCTTCTGAAATGATTTCTTTTTGATTTCTATCCACTCTAATACATCACGGGTTTGATCGTCGTTCCCTATCGCCATGTCCGCTAGTGAAGCAAATGATTGACACATGTTATCATATCTCAACTGGGCAGGGGTGCTACTCAAACCATCATAATTCACTACGACCTTCGTGTGGGCCCTCCTAACATCCCTTCTCCATCTCCGTAATACATAGGTGTCCGGCAATGCAGTGATGTTGTTACGGAGAAGTACAGCGATTGAGTGCCTGCAAATTATACCGCGAAACTCAAACAAGTGGCAACTGCAACCAATTTCGCATCTCTGCCTCTGAAATGTTACGGAGTACTTCTATTTCTTAACTCGAGTTTCAAGTATGACATCCTCCAATACCTCATAAGTTGTCCCCGAAACCCCATCCGTTGAAGATATGAGGTCACAGTAAACCTTTCCAATGAATTCATCCTGAACTTCTCGAAATTTTGAAATGGTATAAACTCTTTGAAATTGCTTCTCCAACTCGTACTTCGTTGCGGATGGTACCATTTGTGAGTAGGATTTAAAATCTGCTTGAAACTCCTTCTCTATTTTATTCCGCAATGCTCTTTCATATTGTTCAACAAATTGTTTCAGTGACGTCTTCGAGTGCACATAACCATCGAAGAACGCATTCATACTCTCACTTCGCTGAGTAGTCGACATACCCGCCCAGAAGCTGCTTTTTAAAAAACAAGGTACCCAACGACATCTGTTGGCATACATTCCTGACAACCACTCATTAGCATGCAAGGAATACTTGTCCACCATTAATCTCCAACCTTCTTCGAATTCGTCAGTAGTTTGAGAATCGTATACAAGTACGTGTATAGCTGAAAAAATATTGCCTTTATCGACATGGTATCCAAACTTCTCAGGCAATTTCTTTAATATGTGCCATAAACACCATCTGTGTTTCGTGTTCGGGAACACAATCTGAATTGCGTTCTGCATAGCCCTATCTTGATCAGTAATAATTCCAGTAGGAGGTTGGCCATGCATACACTGAAGCCACGTCTTGAAAAGCCATATAAATGTTTCGGTATTTTCATTCGAGACCAGCCCACATCCAAGGAGTATTGATTGTCCATGATGATTAACTCCAACAAAAGGAGCAAACGGCATGTCGTACTTATTAGTTAGATACGTCGTATCAAATGTCACAACATCGCCGAACTCTTTATATGCTTGCCTACTCCTATTGTCTGCCCAAAAAATATTTCTCAGCCTCAACTCTTCGTCTAAGTCCATACTAAAGAAAAAACCTGGGCACCTTGCTTGCATGTTCGAAAAATAGGCTTGTATTGCTGCGGCATCTCCTTCTCCAAGTCTTAACCGCCTAACTTGCTCAACATAGTTTCGGCAATCTTTTTCCACGCAAGTCATATTCTCATACCCCCCTGCCTCCACGACTGCAGAGTTATAACTTTTGTGCAACGGAATCCCTGCCATATCGTTCACTTCAAGCCGTCGTTTAACATGGGCACTCAATTCTCGGTTGCAACGATACAATCTGGACTTCGAAGGACTTGTTTTATGATTGTGAACGAGATTGACTGTGTTAATTTTCCACATTCCACATGCATCTGCAGATGCTGTGACCCTAGCCTTGCAGCCTGTCTGAATGGTAGCTTGAGGCTTCAAAGAACCGCGCGTAACACGAGGCCTTCCACCTTCTCGGCTACATGTAAACACAACATATCTTACAATTCCAGCATCATCCTTTTCTGAGTTTCTCCTTCTAATCGGAAATCCTATGTCATACGCATATTTTTTGTAAAAATTATATATTTCCTTTTCATTGTTGAACTTCATACCCACCTCGGGTGCAACCACACCGTCTACTCGTTCAATTACATCATCCACAACATTCGCGTTGTCCAAAATGTTATCGTTTTCAGACTCTAATAGAAGTACATCATCCACCTCCTCCGAATTTGCCTTCCCTGCAGTGAGTAAACGAATTACAAGGTTAATTTTCTCACCTTCAGCGAAAAAATGCACAATTTCAGCTCAACAATATTACTATTTCCCCTAATTAGTATTTCAGTTTCACGGAAGAAACATTTAAGCTATCTTACAATTCCAACTAATTTATGTTTACTAAACAAAAAATCCAAATCACACAGAAAATGTGTAACAACATTTAGGTGTTCCTCTACAGACACAATTATCCCATTTCAGCTTTTCGGCCAGAAAACTAGAAGCAGTCGTCGGCCAAATGGGTATCCCATTTCAGCTTTTCGCCTAACTAAACATAACTTTCCCGTAATTGTTGTTTCACAGAAGAAGCCGGGTAAAAGAAGTCACAAACATACCTTCAAAATCCATCTACTACTTGGCCGACGACTGCTACCTGAACGGCCGGCAACTTTAGTGAAATTCTTGGCGGTAATCTTGACCAGATTTGGTGCAGGTGTTTGGCGGTAATCCACGCTTTCTCTGTTCGTGTTTGGCCGTCTCGTATTTTCAATTTGTTTTAAACGGTGACCCGGCCCATTTAAAGGCCCTTTTTTTGGATTTCGCTGAGCCACGTCACCGGGTAACCTGCCGGGTAATGGGAAAGGGTCAAACAGCAAAATCCAAATTTAAATACCTTAAAACTTATAGAGATTTCTAAAAAGTTTTAATTAAATACCCTCGTGACTTTTAGAAACTTTCTAAAAGTTTATAAACTTTTAAAAAGTCTCAATTAAATACATTAATACTTTTAGAGAGTTTCTAAAAATCTATATCGAACATTCCTAAATTTTTTAAATCCTAAAAAGTTATTAAAAGTATCAATTGAATACACTCCTAAATAGGAGGATGCGAGATTTGACGTTAATATCTAGGGGGATACCCTTCGGCCAGCTCAAAGCCAGGCCCAGTGCCAACTGCCACGTGCGCTCCCTATTGGAGCCCCCCGTGCACCCCCTGTCCCTTGGGCATGATTACAAAAATCAGGTGTAAAGTTTACACTAATTTAAAAATCAGGGGCCAAACTTTATTTTTCAAAAATCAGGTAATATATAAATATCCTAACCCTAATTTTTTACCCAACCCCTCTTCTCTCTCTCTCTCTCTCTCTCTCTCTCTCTCCCCCTCTCCTCTCCTCCCTTCTCTGCGTTCTCCCCCTCCCCTCTCCTTTCTGCCGAGCAGCAGCAGCACCGGCAGCCGCTGCTCGCAGCGGCTTCCGGCGGCGGCGGTGGTTTTTTGTTGATGGATTTGTGTGGTGGCGGATTGGTGGTTGGATGTTTATATTTGTTGTTGGTGGCAGATTTATTGTTGGTGGTGGCGGCGGATATGTCGCGGTTCAGTTTTCGTCCGTGTTTTGTGATTGGTTAGTTTGTGTTGGTCTATCTGTGACTTGTGACCAAGTATTTGTAGTGTATTTAGTCTGTGACCAAATGTTTGGTGATCTGTGACCAATCAATCAACTGTGACCTCAAATTTAATAATCCGTGACTAAAAATTAATATGTGACCAATTAATTTAAAATCTGTGACCTCAAAATAATATGTGACGTAAAAAATTTTTGATCTGTGACCTCGAATAATCAAATTTAACGATATGTGACCATTAAATAAATCTGTAACTTATAATTATGAATCTGTGACCATTAATCACAAGTTGTGACTTTATTATCATTATTTAATAAATATTTTTAATTAATTAAATTTATACCTGATTTTTGAATTTTCAAACTATTTACCTTATTTTTGAATTGAGGTAAAGAAAATACCTTAAATATGAATTTTTCCCCGTCCTTGCCTTGCTTTGAGCCTGGCCAGCAGCATATCTATCTACGGTCCATTTTTCTCCCCAACACTATAAAATCCGCGCCCAGATCGTAACTTTCCTTCGTACTTGTATTTATTACATCTCGCTTAACAATTTTTCTCGCTGATTCTTCGATTTTCTCGCTTTATACCAGGAGTAATCATGTCTAGCTTCAAGGGAAAGTACGCTGGTAAGTTTTTTTTGCACTATTTATTTGTCTTTTTGTATTACTATTTTTTTATCAAATTTAAGTGAATTACGACTTTTACTTGATTTTTAGAGCTGTTTTGTTGATTTTTTGTTCGATGTTTATCAGATCTGGAAATCATTCTGGGGTGTAATTTTTTATTATTCGGGGAACGGAGTTCCATTTCTGATCTAGAATTTGATGTAGTTCTTATCTATGAAAAAGTACGATTTAAGTATTAATCGATTTTAGAGTCCATAAGCATGAGTTAGTAGTTGGATTTATCTATGCGACTATTACTGAATTATCTGTTAAGTTGCTCATTTTTAATTTTTATCGTTTCAGACTCTTGTTTTTCTGCGTGCTTAAGGGCATCTCTAACAGTACAAATTGGTTTTAAAAACTGTTAAAATCTACTCAAATGGTACACCAAATCATCACACCAATCTAGTGTCACGAATAGTGTTACACTATTAATTTGGTGTAATTTTTGAACTTTTTCATTTAACCCATTTTGGCCATCACTTTATGTTACGACATATTGTAATTCCTCCTATATTACAACATATTTTTATTCATCCTATACTCTTTTTCTATCCTTTTAGTATTTAATGATTTAACACAAAAAAGTTAAATGTAATGAAAATCACATAGTTTTAGTTTAATGTTTTATTTTACTTTAAATTTTATTTTTTAGATATCCATGTTGTTCTAGTGCTCATATTTCTTAATTTTTAATTATCAAATTTAACTTATGAGTTTTAATGAGAAATTTTATTTTAATGTATTCAATAGTTATTTTTTATTACTTGATTAGAATTTACAAATAAATGTTAATTTAAAATAATAATTAAATATAAATAAAGTTAAATCATTAAATAATACAAGGAATTAAAATTTTTTCGTAATATAAAATGAAGGGCAAAGTGGAAATATCGAAAAACTTCAAATTGGTGTGTTGTTTTTGATTAAAAAAAAAAAAAAAAAGAGCTCTGATACAAGCAGAATGATTGAATAAAGAAGGAAGGGGAATTGTATGATTTTATTCATCAAGAGTCAAGAGATGCCTTTAAAAAGGCTGTACATTAAACAGAAAACAATAATTCCAGAAAATAACTCCTAAAGAATTGGACAAACAATAACCAACACAGATTTTTATTCAACAATCACTCCCTTAAAACTGAATTTTGTTCAATTATTCAGTTTAACAATAATTATTCATTGTGCAAACACCAAGCATCTTTCTTCACTTCAGAAAGACAGGTAGCTTGAGAAACTTTGTGAAAACATCAACAATTTGATCTACACTTTTGCAATAGATGAAATCAATGATTCCTTCCTTTGTGAGATCTCTTAAAAAATGATATCTTACGTCTACATGCTTACTTCTTCTATGTAAAACTGGATTTTTTGATGGCTTGATTGTTGAACTATTGTCACAATAGATTGTCGGGGCTTCCTCTTGCTTGAAATGCAGTCCTTCAAGAATCTTCTAAGCCAAATTGCTTGACAAGCAC
Organism: Fraxinus excelsior; assembly: GCA_019097785.1. Classification (NCBI taxonomy): domain Eukaryota; kingdom Viridiplantae; phylum Streptophyta; class Magnoliopsida; order Lamiales; family Oleaceae; genus Fraxinus; species Fraxinus excelsior. The sequence goes on from CM032630.1 coordinate 10,721,153, forward strand.
AGGCTGTTGTAGCTACAAATTCTGCTTCAGTTTTTGACAAAGTAACAATTGCCTGCTTATTTGAAAACCATGAAATAGTTGTTGTCCCCGTCATAAAAAAACATAGCCAGATGTGCTCTCCGTCATCCTGATCTCTAGCATCGTCGTTGTCTATAAAGCCAATTAAATATGTCCTCTCTCCCTTCTTATAGAGTAGACCATAATCATTTGTGCCCTGCAAATACCAAACAATTCTTTTGGCAGCAAGAAGATGCATTTCTGTTGGGTGTTCCATGTAGCTGATAATAAGGCCGACTGCTTGCACGATGTCATGCCTTGTTCCTGTCAAGTACATTAAACTTCCCACGACCTGCTTGTACACAGTGTTATCTAATTTTCTTCCTTCAGAATCTCTAACAAGCTTTGTGCCTGCTTCAGTTAGTGTGCTTACTGGGTTACAATTTTCATGTGGAAACTGTCTAGAATTTCTTGTAGATACTTCTTCTGAGAGATAAAAATGCCACCTGCAGATTGATGAACTTCTATGCCAAGAAAATAATGCATCCTTCCAAGATCAAATATGTTGAATTCATCCATCATAGATTTCTTAAATTTTTCAAACATGATCCATCATTTCATGTATAAATTAAATCATCTTTATATAGACAAACAACGAGCATCTTTTTAGCTTCATCTTTTCTAATAAAAAGTGTGTGTTCATAAGGAAAATTATGAAATCCTTCCTTTAGCAAATAGACTTCTATACCATGCTCGCTGAGCTTGTTTTAATCCATATAACGTCTTTTTTAATTTATACACTTTATGTCCATAGCCAATCATAACATATCTAGGGGATTGATCTATAAATCCCGCTCCTCCAAGTTTCCATGTTAGAAGATTGATTAGGCATCAAGATAGGCCAAGCATTTTATGTTGCTAATGAGATAAGTAAGCTGATTGTATCATGTCTTCCAACAGGTGCAAATACTTGCAGTCAATCCCGAACTCTTGCTTGTAGCCTTTAGCCACCAATCTTGCCTTGTATTTATCAACTTCATTTTCTTTTAACTTTGTTTTACACACCCATTTGACACTAATGGTCTTCTCTCCATTTGGAAGATAAGTCAGCTCCCAAGTGTTATTCCTTTCTATGGCTGCAATTTTTTCATCCATAGCCCTCCACCATTTCGGTTGTTTGGATGCATCAGTAAAGGTTACACTATCACAATATGAGAAGATGGCAAAGTGTGAAAGTGGATGCTCAGAATGATCAATATTTGTTACCTCATAATCGATCATCCATGTAGGTCTCCTTTTGAACCTTTGCGATCTAGACTCTGCTGATATTGTAGGTGGGCTTTGAGCTATTGTTATTGGTTCATCTTGTTCATCTATTGGTTGTTGTGAGTTTATCGTAGGTTGGGTTTCTTCTTCTGCATCAAAATTTGCAAGAATTTGTTGTTGAAGTTCATCTCCATTCCATTTTCAAATTTTTTCTTCATCAAATGTAACATCTCGGCTAATCACAATCTTTCCAGTGCTTAGATTATACAACTTATATGCTTTGGATGGATTGCTTACCCTAAGAAAGATGCACTTTTCTGCCATGTCATCAACTTTTTCCCTCTTTTCGTCTGGTATGTGGGAATAGGCAATACATTCGAAGATTATGAAGTTCATCTCCATTCCATTTTCAAATTTTTTCTTCATCAAATGTAACATCTCGGCTAATCACAATCTTTCCAGTGCTTAGATTATACAACTTATATGCTTTGGACGGATTGCTTACCCTAAGAAAGATGCACTTTTCTGCCATGTCATCAACTTTTTCCCTCTTTTCGTCTGGTATGTGGGAATAGGCAATACATTCGAAGATTATGAAATTCCCAACGATTGGTTTTCTTCCACTCCATGCCTCTTCTGGTGTTTTGTTCTGAACTGCTAGAGTAGGGCTTCTGTTTAAAATGTGGATGCTCCAATTTACAGCTTCAAACCAAAAACTCTTTGGGACTCGACTTCCTACCAACAAACTTCTCACCATATTCATGATTGTGCAATTTTCTTTCTGGCACACCCCATTTTGTTGTGGGGTATATGCTGTTGTTAGTTGTCTTCTGATGCCATGATTTTCACAAAATTCAGCGAACTCATGTGAATTGTATTCACCTCCACGATCTGTGCGCAACAATTGTATCAAGTTTCGTGTTTCCTTTTCAACCATAACCTTATAGCTCTTGTATGCTATAAGAGCTTTAGATTTCTCCTGTATGAGGTACACCTAAGTTTTTCTACTTAAATCATCGGTAAAAGTGATCAAATATCATTTACCTCCATTGGAAGCAGGATTAAGTGGCCCGCAAATATCGGAGTGCACAATCTTCAATACCTTTCTTGCTCTTTTTGTCCTTCCTCTTGGAAATGGATTTCGATATTGTCTACTAGCAATACATTCTTTAAACACTTCTGAGGGACATTCAAACCGTAGAATATCAACCATCATGTCTTTTTGCTGAAGCGAATGCCATAACCAAGCTTCATCTTTCAGTTTTGCTGAAAAACATGACTGTGTGACATTGTGGAGATAGAGTGGGAACATTCGATTCACTGTCATGCTAACTTGAGCAATCAACTACAATTTGGCGTCCTGAATTCTACAAACTCCATCTTTAATAGAGATCTCATAGCCACTCTCTTGTAGTTGCTCGATACTTAGCAGATTTGTCTTCAATTCTGGAACAAATAAGACATTGGACATAGTTTAAGTGGAATTTCCCTTAGTTTGGATAATTACATGTCCTTCTCCTATAACCCAAACTTTAGAACGGTCTCCGAACTTGATATCATCTCGGAATGACTCGTCTAAGGTCGAGAAGACTATCTTATCTCCACTCGTGATTGCTGCAACCAGTGTCCAAGTACCACAGATTCTTGTCGGTCTCTTCTCTCGTATGATAGGCCATTAGCGGAGATATTTCCTCCTCCTTTTCTGCAAAATTGGATTTTTCTCGATTGCCTTTAGACACGTTAGTTCGACATTCACGTCCATACCCGTGGCATCTATAACACTTTACAATGTCTTTGTCTATTGTCTTTGATCTATGGTTGCCCAAATGAAATCCACCTATGCCTCTTCCTCTTCCTTGAGAATCACTAAATTGGTTACTATGTTGCTAATGCTGGTTTTTGTAATCCTTATATCCTTTACCTCTTCCTCTATTAGCTTTGTTTGAAGCCCAACCCATGACCAGCCTCTTCCTCTTCCTTGAGAATCACTAAATTGGTTACTATGTTGCTAATGCTGGTTTTTGTAATCCTTATATCCTTTACCTCTTCCTCTATTAGCTTTGTTTGAAGCCCAACCCATGACCACCTGTTGACGCCTTGAATGCTGGTTCATCTTTGTCCTGCTCATTGATCTTTTGTTCATGAATAAGCAAAGGCTTTGGAGTTCATCTACTGAAAGATCATCAATATCTTTGGACTCCTCTATTGAACAGACAACAAAATTAAATTTTGGAGTCATGGACCGAAGTAACTTTTTGACAATAGTAACGTCTTCTGTCTTGTCACCATGAATCCAAATGTTATTGGCAATCGTCATTACTCATGAGAAGTACTTTTTCACAAATTCTATTCGAGTTGTTTCGAATTTTGATCGAAGAGCTTGTAGCTGCTGCCTTTTCGCTCTTGCCGAACCCTGGTATTTCTTTTTCATAGAATCCTAGAATCTTTGCAAAGAATAGTTTCCAAGATTCAACAGTTGATGGCTTGAAACAAATAATTCTTGGCCTTGAGATCCTTTAGACATTGGCTTTCTACTTCTGTTGTTGCACCAACCACTTCTGGTATTCCTTCAGGAACTACTTGCCAATACTCCTTAGATCGCAGAAAATTCTCCATTAACATGCTTCAATGATCATAACAGTACCCATTGAAACGTGGTATGGCTGGTTGCACAAAGTTTGAAGACATCATTCACTGCTACTGCAGAAAGAAAACAAAAACAAGTGAAAATGAAAGAATGTTGCTGCAGCTCTCACTTTCTTCACAACAAGGGTCTAATACCACTGATAAGAAAAACAGAGCCCTGATACAAGCTGAGCAATTGAATAAAGCAGGAAGAGGAATTGTACGATTTTATTCATCAAGAGATGCCTTTAATAGGCTGTACATTAAACAGAAAACAATAATTCCAGAAAATAATTCCTAAAGACTTGGTAAACTCCTAAAGAATTAGACGAACAATAACCAACACAGATTTTTATTCAACAGTTTTAATGTACCATTGGAGATTATTTTATACCAAATTTACCAATTTGGTATATCGTTGGAGATGCCTTTACAATAATACTCAATTCAATTTCCTTGTCTTAGCTATAATAATTTTTACTGAAATTATTTTAGTGGTTAATCCACTGTTTAAATGGTATATGTTGCAGGAATATGAACTTTTGGGAGATATTTTTTTATATAAAGTTTGACTCAGATCCTTCTGTCTGTTGATTTCGCCTTTATTCCTGGTTTGATCCATCATTTCTGAGACAACAGATGGTCTTATTAATGGTTGTCATGATGTTTCATGGAAATTCTTTGAAAGAAAATCAAATAATTTTCTGTTGCGATTAAAAAAAACCTGAAAAAAAAGTTCTATTTCTGGCCTTTCAATTGATCCAACTACGACAGAGCTGCTTTTTCTAAAACTCTTGCATCTAGGGACTAGATCTATTGTGGCCTCAGTTAATCATCACTTGCATGTTCCGTCAACATTTTGTTTGATATTCACATAATAAAATGGTGTAGTTTAGGATACAAATGTTTGATATTCACATAATAATGGGGTAGTTCAGGATACTTGACCGAATAAGAGTATGGAGTCACAGTAATATGATCTCTGGACTATTTTGAAATTTGCTTGCATAGTTATTTGTGCCTTAGCCCTCTAGTTCGTGTATTTTACTGGTGTTCTATACAAAAACTTGGGTAATGCAATACTGATCAACTTTTTATCTCTGTAGATGAACTTATTGCCAATGCTGCGTACATTGCTACGCCTGGAAAGGGTATCCTTGCCGCTGATGAGTCTACTGGCACGATTGGCAAGCGTCTAGCTAGCATCAATGTTGAGAATGTTGAGGCAAACAGGAGGGGTCTACGTGAGCTTCTCTTTACTGCTCCTGGTGTTCTTCAATACCTGAGTGGAGTTATCCTTTTTGAGGAAACTCTATACCAGAAGACTGCTGCAGGTATGTAGTTTTGAGATGTTCATTTTATAATTTCATTATAATTCGACGTCAAATTGGATTTTTATGTTTTTGCATTTTCTGTTTTATAGCACTTATAGATTCACACTTCTCCAACTTGAAATAAACAATAATTATATCTTGTACCGTAAACAAAACTTGCAGGTAAACCTTTCGTCGATGTCTTGAAAGAGGGTGGTGTCCTCCCTGGAATTAAGGTCGACAAGGGTACTGTTGAGCTTGCTGGTACCAATGGTGAGACCACCACTCAAGGTCTCGATGGCCTTGCCCAACGCTGCCAGCAGTATTATAATGCCGGTGCTAGATTCGCTAAATGGAGAGCTGTACTCAAGATTGGTCCCAATGAACCATCACAGCTTGCTATCAACGAAAATGCCAATGGTTTAGCCCGTTATGCAATCATATGCCAAGAAAATGGTCTTGTCCCCATTGTTGAGCCAGAGATCCTTGTTGATGGTTCCCATGACATTAACAAGTGCGCTGATGTGACTGAGCGTGTTCTAGCTGCTGTCTACAAGGCACTGAATGACCACCACGTCCTCCTCGAGGGAACTTTATTGAAACCTAACATGGTGACTCCCGGATCCGATTCCGCCAAGGTTGCACCAGAAGTGATTGCTGAGCACACCGTTTGTGCCCTGCAACGTACAATGCCTGCTGCAGTTCCCGCTGTGGTGTTTTTGTCCGGTGGGCAGAGCGAGGAGGAGGCAACTCTGAACCTTAATGCCATGAACAAACTGAAGACCAAGAAGCCATGGACCCTCTCTTTCTCATTTGGACGGGCTCTCCAGCAGAGCACACTCAAGGCTTGGGCTGGGAAGGATGAAAACATCAAGAAGGCTCAGGATGCTTTGCTTACAAGGTGCAAGGCCAACTCAGAAGCAACCCTAGGAACTTACCAGGGTAGTGGTACATTGAGCGAGGGTGCCTCCGAGAGCCTCCACGTCAAAGACTACAAATACTAGGTCTGCTATTTGCTTTCCTAGATTTTCTACCTACTCGTTGAGAGAGTGAAGTCGAAATTGTCGTTTTGCTGTATTCTCAAATTTCAAATTATTATCTGTATTCCATAGTCTTGTTTTTAGAAAAACTAAAATGGTGAGATTTGATGGCATTGTGCCAATAGCAGTCTCTTTGCATTTGCTGCTGTTTCTCGTTTTTGTCTGTTGGGATGTTTTCTTTGTTGGGCCTGTTTCTTTTCAGAGCTTGATTATTTTGGACTTTCCTGTTCGAAATTTCAACTGATATCAGTTCTGACGTGGCTCATATTGTGGTCGACGTTGCAAATAAGTGAACGAACCTTTTATATATTAAAAAAAAAAAAAACGAGTTCATTTGGAGTATTATTGGATTTAATTAAATTTCATTGGATTGCTAAATGCCATATCTTAAATCTTGTGTGATTAATGAATACAAGCTGCTAGTCTAACCTGAAATACTATGGTAAAATTACACTAGCATCATGCGAACATCTGAAAGAGGGCTGTTGAAAAAGAGCAGTTTTTCCGTTTGACAAGATTTTTGAAAATTCAAAAGTAGTTTCTAAGACTAAGAAATTTGTTTTGAATATATTTCGATAATTTTATGGAAGTGTTTTGTCTTAGAAGAGATTTTAGAGTTGGTTAAAAATAACTTCTTCATCAAGCTCTTTTACGAAAAACAAAAGAAGTTTTGTTAAATGAGCTCTTAGACAGATTAATATCTTAGGATTCGTTTGATTGCAAATGTGGAAATAAAATATTTTATAGGGAATTGATTTTTCTAGAAATTCTTTTACTGGTAATTGTAATTGTGTTTGATTGGTATAATTTTCCATGGAAAATGTTGAAAGTTTGGAGTTCGTTTGACTTTGTTTTTTAAGGAAATTGTCCATTAAATCATTGGGTCTAGAATTTGTTCCAATTGCCCAAAAAAAAATGAAAAAAAATAACCATACAGAATATCATTCGTTTGGCTTTGTTTTGCATGAAAATTGTCAATAAAAGTGAATATATATATATTTTTTTTACCATTGTGCCTAGAATTTATTCCAATTGCCAAAAAAAAATTAAAAAAATCTAGAAAATATTTACTCACCAAAATATCAAAAATTTATTTTCCTCAAAAATATGGAAAAGTTGGAAAATATTTTTCAGGGAATATTTTGCCTATCAAACACTACAAAAGTTAGAAAATGAAGATTTTTTTTCCATTTTTCATGAAAAATTAGTGCTAAGGGAGCCTTAGTGCATTTGAAGTATGAGATTTTTATGATTATTTTATTGCCGTTGAAGACACCGGACATATATTAAAGTAGTTATTCTCAAAATGTTCAAATTAAGTTACTGAGAAGAAACTAGAATTAACTTTGGTGTTGTAAAAATTCGGACCATTGATTTTTAAAATAGATTTTTAAAACGGATGCACATGAAATTGTCAATTATGTATTGTCAACCAAATTTGTAAAAAAATATATAGTACAAATAGCATCATTAAAGAAACTTTGACACATTTTTCAAGTGTGTCAGTGAGTGTGTAACAATAACAACTATCAAAACAAGAAGAATTCTGCTTGTACAACAATAGATGACAACCTCGGGAGGTGGGGCTCGTGATTAAAATTAATCACGGGCCCCACCCCCTTATGAGAGGTTTGGCATTCATTGTTGTAACCCAAGTGTTGTACATATAACATTTCTCATCTAAACAAATTCAGATTCTGAGAAGATTTTAAGTTGATCCTTTGAGTCTTTAATTGCTAATAATCGTGTCTTGTGCATATGGGGAAAACTAAACCATAAGTTTTCAATCTATTGCTTCAAGTTAGTTTTCAAACTTTCTTTCAATATAAATGCAGAATCAGATCCCCGCTATAGAAAATTGTTCTAATTTAAGTTAAGTTGTCACGTAATTCGAATATTTAACATTATGAAGCAAGATTTTGGTCCTAATTTAAAACGATGTCCAGAATTTTTAAATGAAACATAATTTTACGAGGATCATGTAATAATTTAACAAAAATGTAGACGATTTTCATTAATGAATACTAACTATGCAAAATGAAATAGTGAATACCAATTTAGTCGAAAATCAACTTGCAGGCTCAAGGGGACCAATAGATTGAAGATGAATATTGCAATTTTGCTTTAGGCAGGAGTCACCAAGACCCCTACGCCCACCAACCCTACCCCAGTCCAGGTAGGAGAGTAATTTTTTGTCAGCTTTGGGCAGTTTGTGGATAGGTTAAAGAATACTACTAGGGCTGCAAGCAACCTCTCTATCTAAAGTAAGTTTTGAGTTTGCTTACGTCATAAATCATTTTGCATGGTTTTCGTACTTGTTTCTGCCATGCACAGCAACACTCATCAATCCAATCCGCATTTATATTCTCATTAATTTCTGGTAAATTTAATGGGTAAAATTTTCTTCTGATAAATAAGGGGCGTGTTTGGCAGTCAAGAAATTAAGAAAAAAGGAAGTGGGGTTGATTTATAAATTTATAATCCTTTGTCTTTAACTGTATCTTGATATTGGTGATTGTGTTACCAATTGTGGTGTCTTTTCACTCTGACTGACTTATTTCCAATTTTTCCTGCATATTTCTATATTATCCACATTTTCATCTGTATTTCCCAAATTTGTTCTGGCTAGGTTTTGGAATGCTAAAAATCTTTTGCAGTCCTAGAAAAAACTAAAGTTTCTTGTTTGAAATATGAGAGGTTGGTGAGATTACAAATTTAAGGAACAAAAATGAAAATCCTTGTTGAAATTGCAAAAAGATAAAAGGCCCCAATTCAAATGAAACTAGGCTCCTATTCGGTTCAGTTAAAAAAAATTAAAATATAAGTTAAAATCAATAATTAATTTTAATATTCCACATTCAATCAATTTTTATCAAAATCTACTAAAAAATTATTTTTTATCTAAACGAAAAACTTTATTACACATTGAACCAAAATTAGACAAAGTCCCGCGTCTCTTTTGTCCCAATTATTGTAGCATATATTTCACATAATACATAAGGGGCACCTACGATGAGTCGATATCATCATCACCTTCGTCTAACTTCTTACCCATAGTATTTAGAGTTCCAAACTCAATGATGGTAATTGAACAAGAGAGTTGCACTTGTTCAGCGTCTTAACCCAACATCTTACTGCACATATTTTTTTATATGGTATCTTGAAAACGCTCTCTCACATAGAGGATAAATTCAATATTTCAGATGCAAAACTTGAATTTTAACATATTTTTCTGCCTCATACCATATTGCACCTCTTTATTTAAAAGCTTAAGCTTTAAGGTGGAGCGTTTAAATAGTGACAACATCCAATTTTTCATGGCAGATTAACTAAGCTTGAATACATATAAGCTTAATTGCAGGGATCATATAAGTTATTATTCAGACATTCATACTTGATAAATAATCAGTTGCCTGCTCACATTCTTAAGCAAATACATTAAAGGAAGAAGATAAGTTTTTTTTTGCAAATATGACCTTAGAATTATAAACTGCATGCAGAACAATCAACAAATAAGCCTAACACAACAACGAAGTGAAGCAATAAAAAGCCACCATAGTTAAATTTCTCACCTCCCAAGTTACAAGTCAAGACAATACGTCTTCCTCTTTCATCAGCTGCTTATAATCTCTTCCTAAATTGATCAGAAACAATTTGATGCAGATTATATATCTTGAATGTGATTTTCCTACCCTAATTTGTTGAGTTTCAGTCCATAATTCTCCCACATGTTATGATCATCCCCCATAAAGTACCTAAAGCAGCTATCATTCATTGCATTTCCTGTGTTGCTATTAGAAGGTGAAGCCTCATGCCCTAGTCCACTGGTATTATCACAAAAGGCTCCTCCATGATTATTGCTTATAGACTCATTATTCTGACAGTAATATAAACAGGGTTTTGGATTCTCCTTTCTTTTCTTGTTGCACTTGATTACATAATTATTGACACTATCCCACTTTTCTTTGCAGACTAAAGCACTCCTGTCATATCCAAAACAGGCCATTTTTGTTGCTATTCCTTCCCACAGAACTTCTTCTGAAATCCCACCTTGTTGAAACCTTGAGTCCAAATTAGATCTCAATTGGACTAACCTTGTAATCTCACATTCTGGCCAGATATCTCCCTTTTCATCGTTGGTCTGGTTTTCGCTTAGGCTTCGAGTTTCTGCTGCCATCAATTCCTCAGACGGTGAAGCCTTAAGTTCTTTACCAGTAACGTTTCGTATAGCTTCCATTAGTGCAGCATACCGTGCTTCGATCCAACCTCTTTCATTAGTCCAGAACTTGTGCTCTTTTTCTATTCTATCTGCATCTTGTTTCCTCCATTCTTCCTCTCTTATCATCCTCTTTTGTTCTTTGTCCTCAATTGTCCTCATCATTTTCTCCATCCAAGCCTCCTGTTTATCCATCAATTTCCTCATTTTTGCATCAATGAAGTCTTTTATCTTTGCTTTCCATCTCCTATTACCCCTTTTCTTCTGCCTATTAGCACTCGAGTCATCATTTATTCCTCCATTAACATCTCCTTCATCTGATGAAGTAGTATCAAAATCAGAAGAATTGGATAGACTAAGGCAAGTATCTGAGAGCTTTGGAGCCTGATAAGCTTCTTGCTGATTAGGTGTTAAAATGTTATTGGTGGACATATTGTATCGAAAAGTGCTTCCGGCAAGATGTGTTTCCGAGACTGGGACTGTATTGCCGATTTCACCATAAAGCGCTTCGAGCTGGCGAAAAAATCTGTAGTGCTTGCCATCCTGTCTACCAGCCTTGCCTTCTTTAGTCTTCTTGTAATACTTGTACAAATTCTCAAACTTCTCTCTGCATTTCTTGCCACTCCTCTGATATCCATGTTCCTCAGACATAATCCTGCAAAAAAACATATAATGGATAAATTAACTCTGCAATATCAAGAAATGAAATTGGTGTGATAAAATTATGAACCCTAGCTTTTTTTAGTAATAAATAGTCCAAAATCTTCATGCAAAGGATAGACAATCTCGTATAGTTTTATTGATTCTGAAGTGAATAGAAACAACGTTAATTTGATATGACTATTCGAAGTTTTACAGAAAGTGGTCTGAGGAATTTGAAAGAGCTGTTTCTCAGTCTTTTCAAGATAACAAACTAGAAAATTATTTCTAAAACGTCCAAAAATTTAGCCATTTTCTTGAAACAAAACCCTCGCTTTAAGATTCATAGAAGTAATTGTGAGATGTCTCTTGCCTCTCTGTAAAATGCCAGAATAAAAGCAATACCTGAATCTCAAACAACTGTGCTCTGTCGTTCTCTATATCAAAATTCGGAAAGTAGGACGAAAGTTCGTCGTTCTATCGAGTTAGTTTTTGGCGATACATCTTTTGTCAAGTCCAATGTTGGAGGACAAGCTAAACTAAACTGTATCGCGAGGGAGGATAAGAGGGATCGTTCTCAATTTCAATTATAACAAAGTAGATGATGTACATAAAACAGTGAAAACTGAAAACGGTGGGGACACTAAGCTTTCAAAGGAGAAATCCACTCAACAGCCCAAACTGAACTGTATCGCGAGGGAGGATAAGAGAAATCGTTCTCAATTTCAATTATAACAAAGTAGATGATGTACATAAAACAGTGAAAACTGAAACGCTGGGGACACTAAGCTTTCAAAGGAGAAATCCACTCAACAGCCCCACGTACCAAAAGAAAGGAACTCAAGAAAATAATTGAAGTGACTCCCACCCCAAGAAAAAAAAGTTTTTAAGGGTTTGTGACTGTAAAATGACATGTAGAAGATGAAAATCTTTGGTGAGATTGGTAAGAATTCAGTTGTTTTCTTGCACAGGCAACACAGTTTGACAGTCAAAAAAAATAAAAAACGAAAAGAAAGAAACTTTAAGTTATATATACCTTGAGACTTCATCCCACAAAGGACCCTTTTGGTTGGCCTCCTTGAACTTGGGATCGAGCCTCGATCTGATCTCAAGAAGAGTAAGTGTCTCTTGCCTAGGCCACCGCCCAGTGCCACCATCACCACAACCATTAAGCCCAACACCTTCCAACTCAAACCCACCAAAGCCACCAGCACTACTAGACGAACCACCACCAGCAGTAGTATTACTAGTTGTAGAATCAGACCTAAACGCGGGCTGAAGTCCAGGTGGTATCATGAACATGTCGTACTGCTGCGGCTGCGTCAACCCGGGATGGTGGCCGGATAACAAGTCGGCTGCCGGAGAAATTGGTGGAAAGAAAGGCCTCCGGTTCATGTATTGCCTCAGATCGGCCATTCCAGTTTCATCATCCATGACCATACACTCACTACTCCTTTGTATTCGAAGAGAGAAGGGGCCTACGCTGAAAGGAGCGACAGACCCGGATCGTGTTCTTAACAAAAGAGGTTTTGAATTTATTTAGAGGACAATGGACCCATGTCCCTGCTTCAACTGATGCAATGTAAAGCTTTCTTTCTCAGTCTTTTTCTCGTATGGTATACATGTACATGATACTGATAAATTTATGAATAGGGTAAGATGTTAAATGTAGAGATTAAAATTAGACCCCGTTTGTCTTCCATTATTTCAAAATATTGTTTGCTACAGTAAAATTCTCCATCACACATTTACTTAATAAAATATTCTACATATAAATCAATAAAGTTACTTTAAATTTCAACAACACATTATTTCATAAAATACTATTCATTATTTCATTTCTTCTACAATAATGGGACACAAAGTGACAAACACGCACACTAATAGAAATTGATAAAATGCATTGTTGACAAGTTGTGAAATCCATAAAAATATGTTGTTAAAATTAATTGATTAAAATTTAGATTTAATCTTCACCAAACATGGGAATGATATTGTATTGCATAGAAATGGATTGTTCAGCCAAGTGTACACAATTAACACATTTTATTTTATTTAAATTTAACTTTCAACACACTTTTATCCTTATATTAAACTTCTATCAAAGTCATGATGTGTGGGCACAAATACATAGCCCTTGTTTGGTGTAGTAATCAAGTCTTTTGTAGATTCAGATAAAAATTGATAGAACGTGTGATTAAAAATGTGACAAAAGTTGCGAGTTCATGAAATGTGGGGTCAAAATCTTAATTTTTTTTTTTTTATCAATTTTTTAATCTACACCATATATGGGCATAGTTTTCATAAATGACTAAACGTCTCAAACGCTACGAGTTGATATCTTGGTAGCATGCAAGTTGAAAGATGATGTCTAATAAATAGAGACGTAAATTGAAAATTGGTTTCCAATGATCTTCAATCTATAACTAAATAATGCTATCTAGGTGTCTTTTATTTTCTTAAAATAAAAACAAAAACACATCTGAATTTGTGTAGCAAATATAAATTTTGCCGAGTTAATCTTTCTAACACAGATTCTAATTAAATTTACATAAAGCTTTTAACACTTTTTTTTTTCTTGTCACATTGGCTTGATAATGTCCTTATAATACTGGAGATAATTTTTTTAAATAATATTTTATTTTTTGCTTATGTTGCAAAATTTTTGAGTAATCTATTGAAGTATTGGAGTTGCGCTCTTATACTTGAATCAGCAATGACTTTACTATCACATAAATTAGTGTTAAACATCACTTCTAATAAAGTAAAATGTTCTATGTAGTTTAAAAGTTGATAAAAAATTAAGTGAAACTTAATAATTAATTTTAATTACATAATTCACGTGACACACGATTTTCAATCTGATATGTTATTAATTTTTATCGAATTTTATTAATTTTAAACTAAACCAAACGGGGACTAACTTTAGTCAATTTAATTATTTGAATTTAAGGCCGTGTAAAGTGAACAAAGATGAGGCAAATGTCAAAAAGTGAGAAGATGAAATAGTGCACAGTGGACTGCTCTTCTCTAAGCTTCTACAGTTGTTTTAAATCTGCTTTTTTGACTGCTCTCTTTGAAGTTCTCAATGGTCAGAATTCACAATGGACAACAGAAGAGAAGAGGGTCTCTCTCTAAAATTGAATATTACCACTGTCTCTTCTGTATAAAAATTTGACATCATTTAACAAATGATGATGTTTCTTAAGTTGACTGTGTTAACTACTGCTTTGGAGCTTTAAATATATATTCCTTTTGTTCCTACATCTCTACCTCTACACTACCTGACCACCATTTTTTAATTCTTGATTTTCAACAGTGTAATCTCATCTTTCCAAAACGAGAGAATTTTTATTATTTTTATTTGTTTATCGGGGCTCGAGGGAAACCAATATTTCCTTGTTAACTATTTATTTGTCTTTTTTTATATTGTGGGGGCTGAACTCAATCAAAGCTACCATTTTCTTGGTTGAGAATGTGCCACAGTTACCAAATTCTAAGTGAAAAAGAAAATTAAAAGACGAATGATTTAGGTAGTTCGCTCTCTATGTGAGAGTTATGATCACTTACTACTGTAAGATAAATATATTATGTTTCTTAAGTTGTGTCGCCTAATATATATGCACTTATTACATCAAATTTACCTTATGTGGAATGCATTCGAGAGGGAAAAAAGTGATCAATATAATTAGACTCTACACACTGGATCTATATATTACCAGGTATCGTTTATAGTTGTTTTAGGTCCTTATGGAAGTTCTTCTATGTCGTGGATAAGAATAACACATGATCTCGTATTATTACGAGTAATGTAAAAATTTAAAATAAAAAAAAAATACAATTTAGAGTAGCTCGTTTTTAACATGAGATCGATCATCCATCGAAGAAAAATTGAAGGTATAATTATTAAGGTACATACATGAAGATTTCCATGGCTCGTTGCCTAAAAGACAAACTGGTGACATTTTCAGATTCAGAGAGCAGCTCCTGGGACAAAAATGTGGAATCAATATTGGGTGATGAGGGGCCAAAATAAAAGAGAAGGCTAGGGGCCATTGCCGTATATGTACTATAGCCAAAAAAAGGGGGATAATGCCTCAAGTCTATGGGGCATGTACTATTGTCCAAAAGATCACTCATCTTTCGAAAATTATGAAGTAGTTTAGTGGTACACATACTGATGTGAAATAGATGGTTTGATTTGTTATTTCTAATAAGAAAATAGTTTTTTTCTCTTGGACTATTTATGATGTCATTTTTCTATCTTTTTCAGAAAAAAAAAAGTATTTTTTATTACCCTTGCTAAAATATAATATACAAAAATGAAGTTAATAAAAGTTTATAACAAATTCCAAGATCTGAAAACATAGAAAGAATAAAATGAATTGTGTATCGAAAACCATCTTGAAATTGGATTTTTTAGGCGGAGCTATTGTAGTATTATGTATTAGTATTTGATTAAATTGAAGGTCAACGAGTGTAATTTTGTTTAACATGGAAGAAGAGACTTCAATTCAGGGTGTGTTTGAGCCACATTATTTTGAAAGAATGTATTCTAGAATTAGGGGTGGACAAAACTCAAACCAACCCGTCTAAATCGCCCGAAGAAGGCGGCTCGGGCCGGGTCACAGGTTAATCCAAGAAAATCAATTTAACCCGACCCGACCCGACCCATTAATAAAACCTCCACTAATGCAAAGAAAAAAAAGTAATATTTTTCTTGTCCCATTTAAAATTTGTTTGAATGGTAAAAAAAAATAAAGTCGATTTCTTGGCTTCCACTCTAGCTGCCCAAAGATTATATAAATGCATCTCATATACAGTAGACCTATCACATTGAACACTTCATTTTCAAGCTATATATTTCTACATATTTATCGAATTTTCCCCTACTACTTTTCCTTAAGTTATGAGGAATTTCCATTTTCGTTTCGTTTTTGAGACATCCCTTCATGTCCTACTAGTTTGAATACGAGTCAATTCTCGTTGGATTGTGTAAAGTATTCGATTTTTATTTTATTTTATCTATGATTATTCCAAGTTTATAATCTAACTTGGTTATGCTATTAAAAAGTTGTTGTAGTGGATTAATGATTGATCTTTCCCATTTATTGTTAAACTTTGATTTGAAAATAAATGCAGTTTTAATTATAGGTACGAGATACCTCTATTTTCTTTCTTTAGCATTTTTTATTTATGCATTTTATGTGGTTGATATGTTTTTGTCGGAATATACTTGTATGATTTTTAATGTCTAAACCAACCAACCCAACCAAATTTGACCGAAACTTGATTGGGTTGGGTTGGGTTGAAATACATAAATGGGTTGAGTTGATTTGATTTTTGATCAAACCGACCATATTGGGTTGGGGTTTGGTTGGGTAAAAAATTGACCCAACCCAACCCACGCCCACCCATATCTAAAATAGTAGATTGATGAAAAATGTGTGGTTGAAAAAAGAAGGAAAAATTATTGATGTAATGAAAAATATTATTTTATTGAAAAATGTGTGATTGAAAATGAGTAGAAGAATGAAAATGAAAATTTTAATGTGTATTCAATGTTCAAACATTCACACTTCAAGAACCTAATGTGGATGTGCAATTTTAAAACAATTGAAGTTGCATATACATGCAAAAAAAAGCTGGATTTAGTGTCAGAATGTTTAATGGTAAGTGTATGAACTTGTTTGGAAAACAATTCGTTTGCTATAAAGAATGAGAAACAAATTACAATAATAAAATAAAATAAAATTTAAGCATGCAGTTCAATGGAGTGATGAAAGAAATTAACTGTGGTTAGACAGGATTTGACGCAGAACGAAAGTTTTAAGGTTTACTAGCGTAATCCCCAACAAAAGAAAATTGTAAATCTCAAGAAAATAACCTTAAAAAAGGAATTATATTATTCAGAAAAACAAATATCCTTTAAATAGTCTATGAAAACCCTAATTTAAGCAAATAGACTAAAATAGATATCCATTCAATTTAAAATATATATATATATTCAATTGCCCAGTAGACTGCCTTAAACTACAAATTTGACGCTGAAAACGACATCAACTGGGGAGCCCCGAGTTGGCACGTTGTAGAGCTCTCCGAGACGTTCCCAAAAACATATTATAATAGAAATTATGACACTGGTGAAAAAAGTTATGTCTGTTTCTTCGAAACAGCTCGTTTTGCCAATTTTCGGTCCAATTCTTCTTCAAACTTTAACACCAATTGTCCTACATCAGTCCTCCCCACATGTGAAGAACTCGACCCCAAGTTATAATCTGGATAAAGTAGAACATCATCACAAAATTCATAGAGATCAGTTATATTGAAAGTGCGAGATATGCTTATATCATTATCAGCAAGCAAGTCGATCACATAGGTGTTGTTATTAATCTTTTTGATCACCTTGTACTGTCCATATTTTCTTGGCTTCAATTTGATACAGAAACCAACTCGGAACCTCTCTTTACGTAGAAAGACCATAACCTGATCGCCTTCAACAAATAATTTCTTATGTCTCTTGACATCCGCGGCAACCTTATACTTCGCATTCTTCTCCTCCAATCGTAATTTCACTCCTGCCTGAACATCACGAACCTGCTCAGCCATGTTCTCAACAACCATACTTGTTCCAGCAACTTTGGGAAGTTTTGCCAAATCCAAAACATGCTTAGGCAGCTGCAAATATACCAGAGCAAAAGGAGATTTACTAGTAGCAGTGTAAACTGCATTGTTAGAAGTGAACTCAGCTTGAGCCAATGCCACATCCCACTGTTTTGGCTTGTCTCCATAAATACTCTGAATCAAATCTCCTAGCGTACATTTCAGCTCTCAATTTGGCCGTCAGTCTATGGGTGTGCAGTACTATTGAACTTGAGAGTAGTATCCATCCGTCATCACAATGTAATCCAAAAATGGCTAAGGAATTTCGAATCTCTGTCAGAAGTGATGGACTACGGGACTTCATGTAAACGAATAATCTCACGAAAGAATAATTGCGCCACATGAGATGCATTTGAAGTCTTCCGGCACGGGATAAAATGTCCCATCTTGGAGAACCGTCAACCACTACAAAAATAGAATCGACTCTACGCTGAGTTCGTGGAAGTCCTAAAACAAAGTCTATCGACAAATCCTCCCATATGCCATTCGGTATAGGCGCATGCATGTAGAGACCCGTATTCTGCGCTTGCCCCTTGGAAGTCTGACACACAAAACACTTGCAAACAAAACTACCAATATCGCATTTCAACTGAGGTCGGTAATACCGCTCAGCTACTCCACTGATAGTCTTGTCATGCCCGAGGTGATCGCTCAAACCACGACTATGTAACTCCCTAATCAGTTTCTTCCTCAAAGAACTCCTTGGAATGTATACTGATTGCCACGGAACAGGTAATCATCAACCAAATGGAACTCCCCTTCTGTTTGTTTCAGAACACACTTACCCCACACCTCGGCGAAATCTTCATCATCATCATATAATTCTTTTGGAACTCAAATCCGATAACCTCTTGTTGCATTGTTACCAGCAAACTTGCACGCCGACTCAAGACATCTGCTACTTTATTCAGAACTCCAGATTTGTGTCTTAAAACAAATGGAAACTTTTACAAATAGGTTGACCACCGAGCATGCATATTGTTTAACCTCCGCTAACTATTCAAATACTTTAATGCTTGATGATCAATGTAGAGAATGAATTCCCTCTGAATCAGATAGCGCTCCCAATGTTTTAGAGTACGAACAATGGCATAAAATTCTGATCATAAGTACTCCATTTTCGACGGGCATCACTTAGTTTTTCACTAAAAACGCTACGGTTTCTTCTATTGTGACACAACTGCTCCAATCCCAATTCCGCTAGCATCGCACTCCACTTCGAATAATTTGTCAAAACTGGGTAAAGCAAGAACAGGACTAGTGCACAACTTCTTTTTGATTACCTCAAAATGCCTCATACCAATGGAGATATTGTTCATACTTATAAATTCATAATCTTTCCCATTTCTAACCAATGTGGGATTTTGGGCGCACTCCCAACAATCCTCCCCTCGAACAAAGGACCATCGAGCCTCCCCTCAAACGATCATCCATCCGTCCGCTGTCTACCACTAGGATTCTCTACTCTCCTTTTCACTGTGTTGAGGTCATGACACGTTCGTGAAGCATTCCGAGAGCACTACCTGACTCGAGAGCTTGCTCTATTCAGGTAACTCCTCTTCATCGTATTAGGGTCATTACACGTCCGTGAAACATCCGGAGCACACCGCATGTCAAATAGAGCTTATCTATGAATCCCATCGCGAGCAAATCGAGGCTCACCACCTTCGTTCGGCATTTCGAGGAATTCATCCACATGGCTAAGTCTGGACTTGTCTCTGATATCACTTGACGTAGAACGAAAGTTCTAGGGTTTACCAACGTAATCCCCAACAAAAGAAAATTGTAAATCTCAAGAAAAAAACCTCAAAAAGGGAATTGTATTATTCAGAAAAATAAAGAGCCTTTAAATAGTCTTCGAAAACCCTAATTTAAGCAAAAAATCAAAATAGACATCCAATTAATTAAAACAATTAAAAACGCAAAAACAAAAATACTTCAATTGTCCAGTAGACTGTCTTAAACTGCAAATTTGAGGCTGAAAATGACTTCAACTAGGGAACACCAAGTGGGGACATTGTAGAGCACTATGAGATGTTTTCGAAAACATATTATAATAGAAATTCTGACACTGGTGCAAAAAGTTATGTCCGTTTCTTTGAAACAACTTGTTTTGCCAATTTTCGATTCAATTCTTCTTCGAACTCTAACGTCAATTGTCCTACATCGGCATGTTTGCAAACAAGGTTTTAATTCGACAATTAGACGGAAATTGGATGTGAGGTAGGGGTGTACAAAATACTGCCAAACTAGCCATATTGAATCGAACTTGCAATTTTGAAATTGTTGGCTTGGTTCCATGTGGACCATTAACGTTTCGATTCAAAATCGGACAAAACTTCAAAACAAATCAATTTATGTCTCGAGAATTAAAATCGCTTGAAATCAAATCTAACCGTTTACCCAATTATTTTTTTGAAAAAATAATCAACTAACTTACTTGCTAGTAGGCTTCTATTGGCTCTTACAGAATTAACGATTTATAATAAAAAAATTTTTTATCTATTTCAAAAAGAATGAATTTTGGAAGCATAAAATGTTATCACTGAACTTTTTATTATTTTATCTCTTTATTTGTATTAAGACAGATATCTTAATATTGTAACATTTATATTTATGTTGAGATTTTAGACTAGTATAATTTTATTTTTTCAATTGTTTCAAATATGTTATTTTTGTGTCGCTAAATTGTAGTTTAAAACCAAATCGAACTAGAAAAAGGTGGTTTGGTGTAGACAATGAAAATGGTTTGGTTTGGCCTGGGTTATATTTTTCCAAATCATTTCAATTAATTAAATTTGAAAATAATTCAAATTAAACTGTGTTCACCCTAGTATTGGATTCTCAAAGTATTGGATATATAGGAAAAGACATCATAAATTATGAAGGAAAATGAAGAGATTTGATGCTGAGTTGTTGAATGAAAAGGAAAATAATAATGGTTTATTTGAGCTTGATAGAGACTTCAGATTGCTTAGGTGTGTTGAACTGATTCTTACTCGATGTGGTATATAAAGTTAGGACCAAGTTCTAAAAGAATTCTTAGTATTATATTGTTATAAAGTGTTCAATCCAGTTGAATTATCCCGCTACCCCATAAACTGAATACCTATCATGAGCACGAGCATGATCAACTGGATTAGGACGCTCCCTCTAGGCGTTCTTCTATTGCTCGAGACTAGCATAAAATTGTGGACATATGTTGCCTCGTCTTCGTAAACTAAAAAGTAGCAATATGAGCATTTCACTCAAGCTTGGCTTTGACTTGGCGAATCAGACAAGTGTCAGTTCCATTTCCAGAGTAATTGAAGCGTACAAGGACGAATCAGCTGTCTTTTACATAGGCGAAAGACATCCATTAAATTAAAATTCATTTTTTTAAATATATTTTCAATCACACATTTATACAATTAAACTCATGTTTGGGCTTCATTCAAATTTAATTTTAGAAAGAAAAAAAAATTTAATTGTGCTTTTTTGGAAAATGTATGGTTAAAAAATTTAGGTTTGTAATATTATTTTATTAAAAAATGTATTAAATTTTAATAGAGTCCAAACGGAGGCAAAATATCTTGCACGTAAATTCAAAAAAATTTCTTACTTTTTAACCGCACATTTTCTTAAAAAATCACTATTATAAAATTCATTTTTCCCAAAAAAAATAAAAAAAAAAAAAAATGAATGGATGTCAAATGGGGCTAAGTGTGAGATGATGAAAATTAACAGATACTAATAAACATCAATAAAATATGGTAAATATCTAAAGGAAATATCCACGAGTCTCCATGTCATTGGTAAATAATCCACTGAGAAGAAATCAAGACGCAATCACCTCAGTTTTTGGAATTACAATAGTTATAAACCACGTCGAAATTATAACCAAAAATTAAAAAGCAGAATTAAAAGATGATTGACAACTTTCATATTTTTCATTCTAGACCGTCAAACAGAGTGCAATCAAAACTAACGATCTTGATCTGGATTCCTACTTTCCTCGGGCTTCACAGTTCATTACTAGGGGTCCGTTCGGTAGAGATTAAAATCAGATTAAAATTAAAAAACTAGCCGTTATTGTTGACTTTTATTGGATGAGTGGGACCCAATAACAACCATATTTTCAATTTTAATTGGATTTTAATCCCTACCGAACGGGGCCTAGATTTCTAAAGAAATAAATCAATTACTTTTACCAATTTATTTCAATGTACACGAAATTCAAGGCTCGACATAAACAAATAAATATAGAAATTCGAAATTTTTGAAAATTTACTCAGAGTTCATTGTTGCGACATGACATACTTGTACACTCGCGAGTCATAAACTCCAACTTCAATAGAATTGTCACCGTCAACAATGTTTCATCGACTCAATTGTTACTTCTTTTCATTAAGACTTCAAGTAAAAACTCAATCCCATAAATTCATGTAATCAAGAAAGTCAAACATCAATGTCATTTTTCTTAACATTGAGCATTTAACTTTTTTTTGGTTATGTAGTAAACATATTTTACTTAGCTTATAAAGAAATAAAATTTACTTTTAATAAATTTTTATTTTTAAGAGTAATTAAATTACTTTTCTATCAAATTCAAATGCAAAATATTATTATCATTAAAAAAATCTAACTTTTAAAAAGTTAATCTTTACTTAAGCAAAACCGTGCTTATATTAAATTACCATGACAATCATTAAATATGTGCCTTTTGTGGTCACAAAATAAGGGAATCCAATACGTATCATGATTATGGGATTCTGATGTAATAATTGCTCCCAAATTTTGCGTAATGGTCTTCTCTGGAAGAAAGTCACTGTCATGTCATCATAAGTTTTTACCAAATTTATGGTTATGCAGTTTTAAAAGTTAAAACCGGAAAGAATAATCTGATTAAAATTAGATTTTTAATAGATTTTAGTACAAATTAATGAAATATTTGATTGACAAGTTATGATTACTGGAAAGTCTGTTGTTAAAATTAATTCTTGATTTTGACTTATCAAATATTTTTAACACTGCTATTATATCAGAGTTGTTCTTATACTAGTATTTAGAGCGTATGTAGGATATGAATTAGACTAAATAACAATAACTTAGTCAATTCGGGGTCGTAGCAAATAATGCGGTGAGATGAATTTAGATCTAATTGTTCGTTCCCAATTCAATTCCTTGAAGATGAATGTTGTTCATCTAGAGTTTAAATGATCATCAATCTACGTGGTGGAGTGTCACATTGTTCAATATTGAAATTTGAATATACTTTTATACATTGACATTCCCCCAGTTTCATTTAGATGAAAATCAATGTTTTAGTAAATTATCTAGTCTTTGTTGAATTAAGAACAATACAACCGGCTCCATGCAATTTACTTGAAAGCCCCTGCCATTAATGAACAATTGCTCTCTAGTCCCTACAAATCCTTCCAATTTAACTTTACGAGTTTATCTAAGGGTCCGTTTGATAGCATGGAATTTCATGGAAAATGTCGCATTCAAGGAAAATGAATTTTACTTTGACCGTTTGATTGCAATATGGAAATGAAAACCGAATTCCAAGATACAATTATTTTAAGCTGTATTTTCTTTGTTTTCATGGAAAACGAATTCTTATGAATTTGATTTTTATTTTCCAACTAACATGGAGTTGAAATTCCTTTCCACCTTTGTCTATCAAACGGATCCTAAGTTCTATGGTACGGTTAAGCGAATTTGGTATTTTCAAATTTCAAGAATTCATGGTAGAAGTGGTTTGGACTCGTGGTTATTATAGGATGAACATCATATTGTTTTAAAATCATAACACGTGGCTAGGCGTGAATGTCAAATTTCAAATTTTACGAACATAGGTGAGGCCTAGGCATAAAAAGTACGTTTTCTTATTTTTAAAATTTTAATCATTCTAAAAATTATTTATTAATTAAAGGGTAATTGGCGCAAAAGGTCCCTACCTATGATGGTTATTGTGGAAAACGTCCCTACGTTCGATTTTTTGGTGCATAACGTCCTTACCTTTGCATTTTCTTGCACAAAACGTCCTTTTGACCAATTTTTAATATAAAATGACCGTTATACCCTCTTATATAAATAAAACAAAAAAGGAAAGGAAAAAAAATAAAGAATAAATTGCAATCTAATTCAAAACATTTTTAAAAGTGCAAATCAATCCAAATAAATTATTAAAATATTAAAAATAATCAAAAATAAAAATAAAAACCTTTTATTTGGAGGCTGACGGAGTGGAGGAGAGGGATAGGAAAGAAAAATTGTTATTTTTTTTTTTATTATTTTTAATATTTTAATAATTTATTTGAATTGATTTACACTTTTTAAAATGTTTTGGACTAGATTGCAATTTATTCTTTATTTTTGTTTTTTGTTTTATTTATATAAAAGGGTATAATGGTCATTTTATGTTAAAAATTGGTCAAAAGGACGTTTTGCGCAAGAAAATGCAAAAGTAAGGACGTTCTGCACCAAAAAATTGAACGTAGGGACGTTTTCCACAACAACCGTAATAGGTAGGGACGTTTTGCGCCAATTACTCTTAATTAAAATATACATACAATACATCTAAGATTATAAAATGCCACACAACTGTTTGGTGGGAATTAAAATTATGTTTTTAGTAGATTTTAATAGAAGTTGATAAAATATGTGATTAAAAAATTGTGAATCCCCGTGAAATATGTGGTTAAAATTAATTTTCAAAATGCTAAAATATATTATTTTTCATAATTTTAACTTTCAAATAGACAAATCCTACTTAATAAATTTAATTAAACACGTAGCAAACAATGAAAAATAAATAATCTCTTTCACACATTTTATCGAACTCTTGGAATGCTAGAATACGATTTTACTACTTAAAAAAAAAAAAAAAAAATACTTCTAAAATGGCCTTTCAAACACTAATGTACGAGTAAACCGTACACGAACAAATTATTATTCAACAACTACACCAAATGTCCAAGAATATTTATTTCAAAACCAAATGAACTAATTTGTGTATTGTCTTCAATCATCACAAAATTCAAATTTCTTGCTTGAACCCGTTGAAGAATACAGATTGGATTTGGAGCAGTCGAGCTTCACCGTTTTCTAGTTTTCTTTTGGCAACTGTGTTTTGTTTGAAATTTTCTAATGTATTTTCATTTTTGACTTTGTGTACATATAAAGTCATTTAAAAACTAAATTAAAGTAAACAAAATGCTTTTAAAAAAGAAAATAATAATAATAATAAAGCGCTTAGTCCCATGCTAAACAATCAACTTAGCATTTGATTACTTATGTGCGCTTTTTAAAACACCGATACATATGTAGATAAAAATAAAATTTGATCAATTTATAAATAGTTATAACTTTGCCAAACATGAACTTACAGTAGACAAAAGGTTAGCCTTAATTTAAATTATTGAATTTGACCCAAAATACGTTGGGTTTTTTATGGACTATTTGAAGAATTGTATTACAGGGATCAAAGTTGGACATTGGAGTCTTTCGAACACCAATTTGGGGGCAAAGGTGTCACTCAAGAGAAAAAAAAAAACGGATTTTGGACCCGAAACTCAAAGCCTGAGCACCATTGAAAGCTCTGGCTTGTCACTCTCTTAGCGCTGGATTTTCGCCTCGCTCGATAGGGGCTAGCCTGCCACTCGAGCAATAGTGTTATTCCAGGAAATATTGTTTTCATTTTTTTGGCTAACTTTTTTATCCTCTTTCTATGAATAATATTTTCATTTTGGTCATATATATATTCCACGTGATTATTGACTTTGAATTAAGTCTTAAACTTCATTGTATAGAATTAAAATATAATTCCTTGTATCTTTTCTCTCCTTATGAATAAAATCTCCCTCATCTGCCCATGGTTTTTTTCCACGTTAGTTATTTTGTGTTTTTGGATGTGATCTTTACTACTTTATATTGTGTCTTGTAATCTTGTTTTTTTTTTCTATTCCTAGCAAGTGGTATCAACATACATAACTATTGTTCGGATTCTAGCGAGTGGTATCAAACTTTAAGTTTTGATTTGTTCGAGGTTTTTGTTCTTTTGATGGCTATAATGAAATTTGATATCTTGCTTTTGGATCGCAACAAAACTTTTTGTTATGGCAGTTTTTTGGTTAGATGCTGAAAGATAAGCAATATAAGAATAGAGTTATATGTCTAGGAAGGTTCGAAGATCACATTTGATGCAACTGTCACTAAATTGAAGATTAGACCTTAGGAGAGGTTCGATGAGGCTGATTTGGTTGCTTATAGTTTAATAAGTGTTGAAACAAATGTAGTTGATTGCGATCATGCTGCTTGTTATTCAAGCAATTTTGGAATTGAAGAACCTTCCACTAGCTCAGGTGGAATTAGTTTTTATGTTGTTGCCCGTGATTTGAGCAAAGTTGGTACCCAAGGTAATTCTAATCATAAGCACTGCTTGGTTCTACAGAGTCTTTGGATAAATTTTATCAAATTTTAGGGATTTAGGTGGATTTTGAGTTTAGTTCAGTACTGTCGGAATTTAGTTTGGGGTCTTCATTGAAGAATACGTTTTGGTCAAATTTAGAAGTTATGGATAATCTTGCTTTGCCACCCTTATCAGCGGTGTCATTGTATTCAATTGTTAGAGACATACTCATTTGTGATATTAGGCCTCCACATAGGTACATGGATGTTGATTTAATTTATGCTTTGAATGTGGTTGAAGGCATTGATTTTAGCCAATAACCTTCTATTGAAGCAGTTAGTTATGTTGATTCTGTCACAAGGTATGTTTCTACCCTATTTGGTAATTTGTGAATTTGTCGCTATTGTGATAATTCGAGCAACTTTGGTACCGAGGTAATTTTGCTGAATAGTGCTTAGATTCGATTGATTGAGTTTGTCCTAATTAGATTATTGTGGAAGAGGCGGAGAAATTTTTGAGTTGAAAGTTTTGGTGAAGAGTCATTGGTTTATTCGTCGTAGTGGAATTTGTCTCTATGTGGAGAATTTTGAAGATTGTTCATTGCATCGAAATTTGGCTCAAAGTAGAGATTTGCTGAAATTTGATCAAAATTCCATTGAGTTTTTTATGGACCATTTGAAGAATGGTATTAAAGGGACCAAAGTTGGACATTGGAGTTTTTGGATTACTAATTTGGGCTCCTGGTGCCATTTAGGAAGAAGAAATGTATTTTGGACCCGAAACTCAGGACCTGAGTGCCATTGCAAGCACTAGCCCGTCGCTTGCTTTTTGCTCGAGCGTCGTGTTGTGGGGTGCTAACTTGTCGCTTGAGCGACAGTGTTAGTCAGGGAAACATTATATCCATTTTTTGGTTTGTTTTTATCATCTTTTCATTTATAGAGCCCGTTTGGTACCGATTAAAACCCAATTAAAATTGAAAATATAGTCGTTATTGGATCCCACTCGTTTAATAAAAGTCAACAATAACGACTAGTTTTTCAATTTTAATCCGATTTTAATCTCTACCAAACGGGCTCTATTCATTTGGATTCTATATATACTACATGTGATTATTGACTTTGAAGTCTTAGACTTCATTGTATAGAATTAGAATATAATTCTTCGTACCTTCTGTCTTCTTATGAATAAAATTTTCCTCCTCACTCCGTGGTGTTTTTATATGTTAATTTTTTGTATTCTTGATTGTGATCTTTACTACTTCATATTGTGCCATGCAATCTCGTTTCTTCTATTCCTGATAAGTGATATCAACGTACATAATTGTTGTACAAATTCCAACATAATTGAATTTAATGTTACATTTCTCAACTTTCTATAAACCCTATTACTCAATCAAATTTAAAATTTTCATATAGCTTATAAATATGCAAAAGAAATGAGTGTATCTGGTATTGAGTTATTCCATTACAAGAATTCTCCTTGTACAGAAGAACTGCTGCTAGAATTAATACAGATGCTGATATGGTTTGTATATCCTTTTTTGCCATTATCCAACAGAAAACTGTCAAGTGTTATTTGCATTAAGTCTGACAACATTTTTCTTTACAATAGCAATTCTCATTCCATTAATAAGTTGATATTTTTTTATGAAACTCTAACACTCAATATATTATCACTACAGAAAAATCTCAATTGAATAATTCATTCCGCTCAAATTAGTTCAAATGTTGAGCCCCTGATTTGTAGAGATTAAAGTTTAGAATACAAGACAAAGTCAATTAATTTTAAAATCATATTTCATGGAACCAAAACTTTTCAACTACGCATTTCATCAACTTTTATCAAAATCTTCTAAAAATTAATTTTAATATCTATCAAATAAGGGCTTAATCATATTCCAAATTTCAAGATGTCCATTGAAACTTGAAACAAGCTACCATCCTAAGAGAACATTTAGCCCTTGTTCAAGCCTCATTTTTTAGAAAAAAAAAAAGTATTTTGGAATAGTTGTTTTTGGAGAATGCAAGTAATAAATATGAAAATGATTTCGATTTACGTGTAAAATTATTTTATTGAAAAATATATGATTGAAAATGAGTTTTTGATAGAATGAGACTCGTACAAAAGCTTAGCCCTTGTTTAATTCCCATTTTTCTCTCTTTTATTTTCAACCTTGCATTTTTTAATAAAATAACATTAAGCACAAATTCAAAACTTTCCTTATTTTTTAATTACATATTCTCTATCAAACCAATGAATCATTATTCTAAAATGCATTTTTGGAGAATAATGCGGCTCAAACAAGCCCTTAATTGTGAAAATGCAAAAAATATTAAAGTTGACATAACAAATCTCGACATTATACTCTTGTAAATTTTCAGGGAATAAAGCGCACAAGCTTAGTGGTGACAATGGGCCGAGTTGAAATGGCTCGGCCCATCTACCCAAGAGCTTGACAAGTAGAGCTCGAGCTCAACTCGTGCTCAAGGGCCGAGCCCCTCGGCCCTCACGAGCTCAAATTTCTTTTAAAAATTTTTTATTCACATTTTTTGCGAGCCCTCAAGCTCGAACTATAGGCTTGTGGGCCCACGAGTCATTTGCGAGCTCGACGAGCCGAGCAGACTCGTCCCAAAACGAGCTCGAACCATCCATGAGTCAAGCTTTGATGAGCTGACGAATTATTCGAACCTTTTGTCACCCCTACCCAAGCAGGTTGTCCTCCCATCTAGCTAGTTTGCCACTTACAAGAATTCAAACAAGCACATCCTTCACAAAAATGCGGCTTTAAAAATGACATTTTTCATCGTTGATGACTTGAATTTTGTAGTTAAAAATCTTTACCAACGGAATCAATTTTTTGGTAAATCTAACAATAAAAACCTCCTTTTTTTTTCTTTGTTTTTTTTTTTTTTTTTTTCTCGGGGTTGCTAAAGGAGTGGTGTGACCTTGTGAGTGAGTGAGAGGTGGGGAGGGGGGGGGGGGGGGGGGGGGGGGGGGGGCACAGAGTGATGTAATGAACTGATGACTTGTTCGAAAGGAAAAATGGGTAAGATGGATCAGAACATTGCATGTACACATGACATACGTCTCCTCCACCTGCACCATATGCCACGCCGATTAAAGCGCTGTCTGTTTCGCCCCATAAATGAATTCATCTCGTACTGCAATTGATGCACCAACATTTGTCCTTGCTTGCACTTTGGTTCATAACCTTATAAAGGAAGCATTTGCATTCCCAGCATTTTAAAAGTTGCATATATCACCTGTTTTTCGGGGGCAAATTGGCAAACAACTTATAGCATGTTTAAATGTTCTTATTTCTATTGTGACCTTGTTTGAGCCCCATTTTGGCAAGCAAATGTGTTTTGAGATATTGATTTTTTGAAAAATATGTGGTTAAAAAAAAAAGGAAAAAATTTCTATTTACGTGTAAAATTATTTTATCGGAAAATGTGGTGTTGAAAATGAATTTTTGAAAGAAGATGTAGAGAAAATAATAAAACGGTGAAAAGGAAAAAATATATTAAGTCCAACCTTCGCACTGGTCTCCACCAAAACATCCCAATCGCCTCCAACCATAGCACCCCCACTATCCGTCGAACTAAGATCCTTCACTTAGAGGGAGTGTGATTCTGTTTGGTTCAATTTTAAAGAGGACCAGAACCCAACCAAAAATCATGATTTTTTGTAACGGAACCATTTGTAATATTTGAACAGAACTAGAATTGAACCAAATGGTTTAGGTTTGATTTGGTTCAATTTCAAAACAATAAATTTCAAATAATTAATGCAAAATAGGCAAGAGGGTTGATTTTTTTCTTTCTATAATGCGTGAGAATCAAAATATGTTAAGGGAGTGTTCGATAGATATTAAAATCGGACTAAAATTGAAAAATTAGTCGTTATTGTTGACTTTTATTAGACGAGTGAGACTCAATAACGATCACACACACACACACAAACCTTAGTTAGAATTGCTTCATGATTATCAGCTTTAGTTCTAGGAACAACAATTGGCCGATACTTAGAATCGAACCAAGTTGATCAGTTCAGTTCGATTCTAATGGTTCTAATTCTTTTGCCAACCCTACCTTCACGAAACGTTTCCCAAATGCATCGATCCTTTGGGATGCGATGGCGGTGTTTCTTATAGAGGCGAGGGCATAGGCCAGTGGTAAAAATGAAGACTTGATCTTTCTCTTCATTTTGGGCCACCACCATAATTTTTGGTTATATCACCTTTAAATATTTTTCTTATCACTATCACTATTCTGTAGGCTAACTAAATTGCAAATTTTATTTATTTATTTATTTTTTGTGAAAAGGTTAAAAACAATTACTAAGAAAAATATGCAAAAAATGAATTTTCTTTCTACACCACGTTCTTTTTTTAATCACTTTCAACTACGTGAAATAAATTTTACCATCAGAAAAATGTAGTGAAAGAAAATACAATCCTGTTCTATCACATGACATCATTTCATTGGACGTTTAAAAAAATAGTTTTTTACCCAATATTTTTTATTTTTTTTTTAACAACACGGGAAATATCACCTATAGTGTAAGGAGTGAGTGTACAAATAGCATGATCAAAGAAATATATGTGTATTTTAGAGCAATCATGTTACGTGTATGTTCTGATTTACATTAAATTTGACATTCTTCCACATTACATCTATCAAAGTCATTGATTTCTACAATACACTATTACATCACTGTCCAATTTTTGACATGTAGGAGAAATGTCAACGAGATTGTAAATGAGAATGTACGTACAACTTAATTCATTTACGAGAGAGGGTGGACAAAGAGCGGTGTACCGTTTATTTGTGTTTTAGACATAGGAAGGTGTACTATTTATTTATTTCTTTATAGAGTAGGCTATATTGGTAACATAGTCGTAGTATATTTATCGAAAATATTTTTTAATTATGGTTTATTTATAAAGTGGTGCGACAAATAAAAGTTGTCGTGATAATATATTTACCCTTCTTCTTTATTCTGGGCTAATTATATTTTGGAAAAAGTTATGATGGCTCCGACATTTCAGTTATTATGATTCTGGATTTCCAACCTATTTCAATCGGTAAAATCAAAGTCCCCATGTGAAAGAAAAAGAAAAAAAAAAACCATTAACATCAATGTTAAAATTGCAAGAAAATTTCATATAATTTAAAGTTAGAAGGTGAAATCGTCAAACTGACTTTAAGTCACTTGAAAGTTATGACTGATTTTATAACGTCGTCGTTGATAGTTGTGTTAAGATATAAATTCACAAATTTAAAAGGTTGAACCTGAAAACTCAGCTTTCTATGGAGCCAAAATCATGCTACATGGAAGGGCGGGAACCACAGTCCTGATTTTACCTTTCATTTTTTATATGGAAAATTGCAGTTACGATATCAAACCTTTCAACTTTTTGCAGACTTTGCTTAAATCTTTATTTTGTGTCAACCACGGTACCAAACATTTAAACAATTCGCACCCGGAGTCCAAATGGACAGTTTTCGTCCAGTTGACCACGAAAATCATTAGTTGACCTCAGAAAAAAAAAATTATAATTTCTACCAAATAGGCAATGGCAGGTTTGGAATTACACACAATTTCCATCAAATACATTAAAAAAAAATTGAATTAAAAATCAAAAAAATATTTTTTTTAAAAAAAACAACTGTTCATCTCTCACCCCACCCCTCATTCTACCAATTGTTGTCGTTTACAGCTGCAACAACCACCAAATTTATAGCCACCACTACCTCGCCTCAAAGAATCGGCAGAAATCGAAAACTAAATAGGTTCAGGCGTGCGGAACCACCAGACCACTACCATCATCAAGCCAAGGAGACCAAATGCATTTCAGATCTGGAGACGAGGACCACATCCAACTACAACGACAAGCCAGATTTGAGGAAATAACCACCACCACTACCACTACACGCCATCCCCTCCTGCAAACCACAACCACCAAACACTTCTACCACAAACTCAGAGAACCTCCACCAAACTGATAGTGCAATTTAGCTAAATCTCTTTATTCTATCCCATATCCTTCAAATCTATGGTCAATTCCAACTCTAGTAGTAGCAATTGCAAAATCAGTAAATGAATTGCCGCACAAAATTCGAAGGAAAATTTGAAAATCGAAGAAAAAATGCCTTGCCGTTTATAGCGGAATGGTAGTCGCAAATTGAACTCAAGAATGGTAGATGGTCATAACTTGAGTTATTTTCATATGCAGACGAGAGTAGCTTGCGATTACATGTGGAGGTAGTAATCGCTTCGATTTTGAGGCGAGGTCGTGGTGGCTTCGATTTTGATTTTGATTTCTCATTTAGATTCCATTTGACAATGAAGAAAGGGTAGCAGAGGTGGTGGATTCGACGACGGTGGCGATGGCGGTAGGCGAATTTGGGCAACGATGGGTAGTCGGGTTGGATTTTGGGATAGGGGTAGAGATTTTGATGAGATGAGATGGGGCTAGGCGGGTTTGATTTAATTATTTGATTTTAGTTTTTTTATATGAAAAAATGGAAAATTATCATTTTGCGCTTTAAGAATTAGTCAACAATTGATCAGATTTTTAATTTTTGGTCAACTAACGGTTTCTGTCCGTTTGGACTCCAGGAGCAAATTGTTTAAAGGTTTGGTACAGTAGGTGGCACAAAACAAAGGTTTGGACAAAGCCTGCAAAAAGTTGAAAGATTTGATACTGTGACTACAATTTTTCATTTTTTTATATCATCGAACTTTTAGCTGGATGCCAATTAGGTATTTATGTAACGCCTTATACATGAAATAATAGAGTTGCACAACAAAAAATAATTTAATAACCCTTAGGAGGGAAATAACAAGATTCATCGTATCTGTGTCGGATACTTCAAGTGTTTCCAACGTTGTTCATCGTGAAGTCCTACAACAATGCAAACTTTGTAAACACAATGATCAATATGGTGTTGAACATGCATGCATGCCGACATACTCAATTGTGTACTGAGCATTCATATTGGATTGGTACATATACCAAAACACTACACATCAATCATGACATGACATATAATCTCAAGATGCAAGCGATGACACACATAACCACTGTATGCAGCTCAAAATCGTGCTTCTTAATGTCACCGACATGCCACACAAGTATCCAATTGTATCAAAAAAATTTAAGTAATCGATGTCATACAAGTAAATCACGTAGATATATACCTAGATATTTTGTACTGAGATTGAAGGCTCCATTACTTGCCTTGTATAAATGGATTTTATGTTAAAACTTGCATAATTCGAGTATTCGCAAGTTAATTACGACAATACCACTTAACAAGATCAACTTAAGGGTCAACCACGATTTAAAATGCCAAAAATAGGATTTTGGGAGATTGAGGGGAATGTGGCACCTTGGTCTATCGAGAGTAATGCTATCAAACCCTATCACCAATCTACGTGACAATGGATCACATTATCGAATATATAAAAATAAATTATGATT
Organism: Fraxinus excelsior; assembly: GCA_019097785.1. Taxonomy (NCBI): domain Eukaryota; kingdom Viridiplantae; phylum Streptophyta; class Magnoliopsida; order Lamiales; family Oleaceae; genus Fraxinus; species Fraxinus excelsior. The sequence goes on from CM032630.1 coordinate 10,754,796, forward strand.
TTATAAAACTATATAACAGCGACTTCACTGTCACATATATTGATGCTTAGCATGAGACTTAATAACATTATTCATTTTTTAAACACCGTCATATCTTGCCTCGTGTAAATTCGCAATGGGATGAAGATGGTACCTTCCTAATCTTGTTCAGCTTTATTGTCATCCCTAATCTTAATCCTTCACGTTCTGCTTCTAGGTAAGCATGCCACCTGGTTCCCAAAAAATTGATCATGTATAGAATCTTGTACATAATTTGTCCTCTTGGACTACAAGCGCAACCTATACGAAACATCACAATGTAATTGCTCTTTTCTAAAGATTGAGACCAAACTACACTATAGACTAAAAGTTGAGAATCTTTGCTATTAATTTCACATTAACACGTGAGTTTAATTTGTTGCCCAATCCAAATATTCCACTTCCAAATGGAATGGATATTAATATTATATTAATAAAAAAAAAATTTGTGAGAATATATAATTAAGATTTTTAAAAATTATGTGTTCCGTAATGATTGAAAAAAAAAAATATATATATATATATATATATATATATATATCATTCCCAAACAAGCCCTAATTAAAAGCATAGGAGAAGGAAGAAAATTAGAAAGGCAGAGGGCGGGCAAATTATTTGTATGGAAAAGTGGGCCCACGCACTCAACTGGCTTATCGTACGAATCAGGATGGTCGGGAACATGATATGATGGGTGGATGAGTTATCACCTGATTACTTTTTAAATAGGTACAACAAACCCTAGATATAGACTAGGGTACGTGGACGGTGGTGTTTTATTGACTTTGTTTTCTTTTATCTTAAAATTTGTTGGATTATGGTACTTGTACGAAGAAAGAAAAAAAAAAAAGGTAGATATGGAATTACATGAAATGACGTGAATGGAAATTTTTTCAAATTGACATTATTTTAAATTAACAAATGTTAAATTATTACGTGACATTATGTATTCCAATATATAAATTTTTATGTACATGTAGTAAGATTCAAATTTATTTCTCTTTCTGAAATGTCAGTTGTAATTCCTAAATAACGTTTTTTGTAGAATTAAGAAATTTACAAAATACCCCCTCCTCACGTATAAAATTTATTTACACTACACGTAGTTTGTTAATAGCACTCTTTGTATTGCATTGTGCGACACTTCTAAACTTCTCAAGAGTTCAATCATGTTACACGTACAAAGTTTCTTGACATAAAATCTTTACAAACAATACATGTCGTAACATCATTGACAAATGAAAAAACAAAAGGAGAGAACAGTCTAATTATATTTTGTCACGTCAGCATCGGTACACATTCCGCTAATCTTTATCGAATTAATATTAGCAACCCCGTAGCTTAATTGAATAGATCATTTATGTGCCGTACGGTGTCTCTATTGGACTATGATTATTTAATTTTACCGACGGGTAGAGTGGGGACTAGAGGATATGAGGGTATCTTGTGATTATGATATGGGGATCTTGATGTATTGTGGGACTCGCATTAATGTGTGATGGATTTTGACCCCATGCATGGAACAAAATTCTTCCAAGGATACTCAATAATTACAAGGTGGGGTTACTCACTAATAGAGAAAATTAAAAATTAGACTGCAGTCCCTCGACCATATAAAGATTGTTTCCATTTTTAACTCTTTTTTTTTTTTTTTTAACCTTGTTCGTGTCCGCACTTAAGGTTACTTCGAGTCCACTTGAGAAGATGTTTAAAAGGAGTTTAATGAAAAATTAATTTCAAAAAGATGTCGGACCATGAGTCCATCCAAAATGAGTTTAACCATAAGACCATCGTCATCAGTAAACATCACTGTTGCCCAATTGAAAGGAGAATCCCTAGTCCGCACCTTCCCAATAACCACTACCAAGGAGACGAGTGTCACCTCATACGTCAACATAGTGTCTCACACTTATTAGAAGCGAATAATAGTTACTTCGACAACAGATTGTCATGACCTATATTACATGCTACGTCTTAGATTAAATGATGGTCTGACAAGGACGAATTCGATGTACGGTCAAATCACTTCAAACGTGGGTGACAAACTCTTGTTCACATGCTTATAAATAAAGACAATGATCCCTTACAAAACTCTCTAATATTCCGTCGTCATTATAGCGATTAAGCACAATTATGTTATTCAAATTCTCTTTAGTTGATTTATTATTATGACGTTAATTTTATTCATCAATGAATGAAGATATAATTAGAGAGTGCAGCTTGAATAAAAAAAAATTCATGTAAAAATAGAGGTTAAGGACTCAAACGACACATTATTCGAAGGGGAGGGATCTCTGTCGTAATTTCTGTCAACAAAGTGATAATTTAGGGTTTAAAACGAAATGCCATTAGTGGCACAAAGAAAAGTGTAGAAAAAAGTTAGTTAAAATGGTCAAAAAGAAAATTGATTGTTGGCAGCAAAACATGAGACAAAGCGGGGCTGAGTTTTGGTATTATCTTAACAATTGATTGTAATTTAAAGTTGTCTTATCATTATATGGGAGTGAGTTGTCAACCTAATCATTGTACTTAAGAAAGCTATTAGCATTGATTAATGTTATAAAGATGGAATGTCTTTTTTTGTTGAAAAGATATCAATTTTGAATCATCAGGCGGGGGGCTAGCTGGACACGTGTCTATCATACAAAGGCGGACTTTTTTTTTTTTTTGATAAGGAAATGGAATACAGAGACCACAACAACTGTATGGTGCATATTCTGCCGTGTTCAAAACCAATGAAAGATTGCAATGTATTGTTCTGCAAAAATTCTGCCAATTTTTTTTTTTTTCTGTACATGTAGGATAATTGAAAGAAATTTTATGTATAAATAGATTAAAATCGTGTTTTGCTTGTGTAAGATGTCTTAAGAGCTAAATTGTTGCAAAAAATAAAAAAATTGTACCCATCTTATTGTTATTATGCTTGATTCCATATGTTAAAAAAAATACGGGTAGTGGATCGTTCATGTGGGATGATCCGACCCACAAATTATTAAAAGAGTTGGAGGGAGTGATTTGAATTTGAAGTTCAAACATAAAATTCCATATAATCACTCTTAACTCCCTATAACCTCCAATGATTGTGCATTGAAAAACAGAGGGAAAAAATGGCATAAAAAAAAAAAGAAAAAATTCGTATGAAAATTTACACCAAAATTTGGAAATCCTTAGAACCATATTTTGGACATGAAATCTCACAAAAATTGACACTTAAATTATGGATAATAATCAAATTCCATTGTGAACGGGATTGGAACCATTGGAGAAAAAGAAATGCAGATTGTTGAAGTTTAGGAATACAAGGCGATTCAACCATTAAAAGATCTTGGAATTCATTATTTCAAGTAACTTTCTTGACTCGAAATTCATGTTAAAGAATGTTGAGAATTCTTACATTGGTATCAAAGCCGTAAAAGTTGTTTCCCTTGCATACCATCTTGATGTAAATGAAATTATTATGTTGAGAAATACATGTATGCCATTTTTGTAGTTATGCCAACGAGCCGAGCCCCGAACAAAAAAAAAGCTCTGGCTTAACTCGAACTTTTTTGGGCCGAGCTTTTTTTGGCCCGCGTCGAGCCGAGCAAAGCCCGACCAAAAAATGAGGCTCGGCCCGGGCCTTAGCGGACAGAGCTGGCTCAGAGTTTTTGTTTGATTTTTTTTTTAAATTTTTTTATATATTGCTGCCTTTCCAGATAGCTAGAAAGAGCTGCCTACTCTTTAAAAAAAAATTTAATTTATATATATATGGGCAGGCTCGCTTGGGCCGTGGGCCGGCGCGGGCTCGAGCCGATGCCCAAAATGACGCTCGGCCCCCGAGCCGATGCCCCCAAAATGGCGTTCTGCCCCTAGCCGGGCCCGACTCATGGTTTTTACGAGTTGAACACAAGCCGTTTGAGTTGCCGAATTTTTTGTCATCCCTACATTTTTGTTGAAACTTGAAGCATTGTTAATGGCATGTCATGAAATATGCAACATAAATTCACGAAATTTTTACATCATATTCCTTATATGATGTATATCATATCTGCAAAGTTTAAAAATTTTTGGTTTTGTAAATTTGGAGAAAAATGAAACCCCAAATAAAATTGCAGAAATTTTAAATATTTACTTTCATCTGCTCGTTCGTCTTCATGCAGTAAGATTTGTATGGTTAGAAAGATCTTTTCATAAACTTTCCAGTCATATACATAACTCAAATTTTGGACTTAAAATGAAGAAGTTGTGAGGATTCGAAGTTTTTGGATTGAAAATCTGATTTTTTGCATTAAAATCGGTAAAACCCGAAACTTAATCACATGATAATTTATTCCACACTGTGTTTCATGATAACCATTTGGTATGGTTTGATAGATCTTCTCGATACATTTCCAACAGTATAAAAAATATAATTTTTTACCTTGAATTGAAGAAGTTATGGCCTTTCGAAATTTTGACAGAAAAAAATTGTAGAAACCTGAATTGTTGTTATGGAGGTGAATGATTCCAAATTCAATTTTGAGAGAACTGCATAGTGGTCCCTTAAATATTCCAAATGCAATTTCGAAAATTGCATGTTGCATATTGATTCCAAAATTATTTTTTGGAAGTTGATTATTCCAATAATAATTTCGAAAATTGCAACTGGATCCTTGATTATTATAAAATCAAAAATATTTTTTTATTATAAAAAAAGATCTTTTTGGACTTAATTAAATTCTGAAAATTTTATAAAAATTAAGTTAGGTTATGCGATCCGTCATGACTTTTTTTTTTTTTTTTTTTTTTTTTTTTCAATTTTGTACTCAATCAGCTATTGTTGATTATATATACACTTTTAGTATCTTTAGAGGGAATGCTAGTGTCACGCGTTTTATACAACGTGAAATATATCGCAAGTGTACGGTGTCAAGTTTTGTAATATAATATTGAAGTTAGGATGTCGAATCCACATGAATTGTAATTTAATTTCCACCAAGTATTATAATTATGTAACTTCTATTTTATCTAGACAATTAATGAATGGTTGATTGATTATTTTAAACTAATCCAATGTAAAATGTTATAACAAAATTGGAGAATATAAATTTATCAAAATGAGAAAGCCCAGGAAATGATATCACCTAACTTTCAATCATAATTCAACGACTTCAAATTATTCCAATTGATTTTCCCATATTTAAGAGCAGGAATCCTATTGTATTTCTCTCTCCTCTCTATTCCGAATTAAAGCCTATAATTTATCAAAGTCCAGATTCTTTTGAAGAGTAAGCTTCATAGACTTTATACTTTCTCTCAAAACCTATAAAACCTAGTTTGTGTTAATCATATGATCACGCCTAAATTCCTCTCTTTCGAGTGCCGAAATTGACTAGCATCTATTCATCCAATTATTGATCAGGTAATTGAAAGTATTATACTCATAACACAATTAAATATATGTGGGGAATCCAAAAGAAATAATTATAAATTCATCAAGCCATAATCTCAAGTGGCTACATCAAACCCTAGCTAGATTATTTAGTTCATGAACAAATTCATAAAATCGAAACAATCTATAACGGAAAACATAAATGAGAAGGTAAGAAAAACTCTTTTTGGAGTGTTGCTCGAAGTCCCCTTTGATATTTCCACGCTTTGTTCACTTGATTTCTTCAATTCCTTCTTCTTATTGTCCTTAGAGATTCAGCCGTTTTGTATTTTTTTCTCCTCTTCCAACCTCTAAAATTAGGTCTTTATGGTGATATTTATAGTATTCACAAGTTTTAAGACGGAATAGGGTTGGACCGGGCGGAAAATCTTCTAAAATTTCCATTTTTTCTCTTTCTCGAGATCCGGCGCCTGTATTCTGCTTATTTTCAGCATTTCGAGCGCCCAGAGCACTTTTCAACTCATTGATACGCCTAGAAGATGATGTAATCATATTAATAACACCATCCAAATGAGAAAAAAACGAATTAATATCTTAGACATCCCTAATTACAGAAACCAATGTAAGTTGTAAACGGTGGGCAAAACAATTGACATAGTATGCACATGGACAATCTCTAAGAAATAATGCATGTAGTCCATTCAAAGAACCACGCATATTATTAGCACCGTCATACCCTTGGCCTCTCATGTTTTGCACTTGAAGGTTGAAACGGACAAGATCATTAGAAATCTAATTCTTAAGATTTAATGAGGTAGTGTCACTAACACTTTTGATTGCAAAAAAATATCTTGTCAAAATTCCATTACTAGTCACATACCTCAAGACAATGTCCATTTGTTCCGTGCAGATTCATCCCGTGCTTCGTCAACAAGAATACAAGACTTTGCATCCCCAACTTCGTCACAGATTCTTTGTCGTACTTTATTGGCCATAATGTTTAAAACCTATTTTTGAATGTATGGAGACGTGTATGTAGCATTTTTTTGGAGATTACCCGACACAACTTTTCTTACTTCTATATTCATTTTTCCAAGGCATCCACCATTTCAATGAAATTTCCATGATTCATTGAAGATGGAGATTCGTCATGACCTCTAAATGAACAACCTTGACGTGCTAACCATTGAACACTCATAATAGTGGTCTTTAGATGCAAATGATTTTTCTGTTCTTCCTCAATTGATGCAGAATGCATTATCTTGTCAATATGTTGAGTTGGTATCATTAGATCTTTAGCTCTTCTCTTACCACCATGATGATACGATGAAGATGTTGTACCAATATGAATAAGAAATGCACATTTACTTCCTTGGTTAACCATCTTCCAATTATCAAATCCAACGGTAACCAACGATGAAATATTAGATGGAACACTACAATTGAGAAAAATGACGTAATAAAAATAATACGCCTTATGTGTTGAAGGTGAATATTCCAATCAAGGAAACCGTGGGTACCAACGCTCCTAAAATCGACGCTTTTGCTTTCCACATTCTTTACTCTGATAGTGCAAACGTTTTGGTTGATAGGGTTCAGCATTTAGATAGGCTCGCCTAATCTGATCGCGTTCATTAAATTGATGTTCGCATATTTGCTTTCTTTTTCTTGGGTCCCGTTCAATAGAATCAAACGGTTCCGAATTAAAATTAGAATATGAAGGCCGTTCAACTTCAGGAGATAAAACTTGAGTACCCTGATATTTGTTGCTTTTCGAAAAGAAAGATAACATGATTCTTCATTTCTTGGAATAAGGTCGGTCTTCTTACATATTAAACCGAAAATCATAAAGATATGTAATAAGCACAAAACTCTCATTTTGAAAATTTAACGTGAATTCCTAAACTAACATTTCCTAAATAAATTCCTAATTTAGCACAATCTTTAATACACCATTCAAGCATCTTCACCAAGACAAAAACTAGAAAATACAGCACAATTATCTCTACTTCTACATACATTGACAGAAAGATATACATATCCATCAACATATTCAACACCCAATTTTGTCAAGCATTAACAATTCACATACTCACAGTATCACATGTGAACAAATAAAAATCACAGGATTCACAACTAAATGAGTAGATGACTAAATCACAACTTTTATCCCCAATTCTCACTCAATCGCGGTTAAATAGAAATCATTAAAATACATCAAATTAAGTAAAATTTTACAAAAATAAACAAATTGATCAAGAAATTAGAGTCCAAAACAATTTCACAAATAGCCAAAGAAAATCATAAAATAAAATTGTATTACTGACTACTGAGAGAAAGGATTTTCAAATTTCAGTTACCTGAAGGGCCGACTGCTGATTGACGATTGCTGAAGAAGGTGAAGTGGTGAACATAGAACACTGGTCACTGAACAGAGAAGTGAATTGGACAATCGGTGCTGCTATTGCTGAAGAACAGTGAAGCCGTAAGCGGTGCCGGTGAAGGAATCCAACTGTTCGAGTTCGGAGTCTCCGATAGACGAAATTCAAAAACCGAAAGAGCGAAAGTTCTAAGAATCTGAAACCTCAAGGCTCAAATCGTGTTGATTCTGCTGAAGAAGAAGACTTCGGCGGACGGCGATGGTCTGAAATGAAAATGCAGCCCCCGTCACAGTGTCGCCGAAATGGAAAGGCTTTGGGTCTTCGGGAAAACTGAAAATGAAAAAATATGGGTGAAAAAAACGTGAAAGGGTTTGGGTCTTTGGGAATTAATTGGGTTTTCAATTGGGCTCAAGTAAATCCTACTGGGTTTGAACAATGGGCCACAACCAATTTACCTATAATTTAATGCATCTGAGCTTGGACTACATTGGGCTACAACCCACCACTGTGTCTGCCCCTGTTAGTGCCATCGCCACCATCACCATCATCACAATGAAAATGACCCACAACTCAATGAAAATAAGGCCCTGTTTGCTATAGATTAAAATCAAAGTTTTAGCATATTTTGATAAAAGTTGATGAAATGTGTGGTTAAAAAGTTGTAGGCTCATGAAATATATGATTAAAATTAATTATTGACTTTGATTTTGAAAAAAAAATTTAGATTAAGATTTCTACCAAATATGGACTAAATAAATAACAAAGTTAAAAAAAAAAAATGCACTCATCTTTCTCCAATTAATTTCACCCCACACCTACTGTCAATCGTTAGAGATGTCAATTTGGCTTGCAGGCTTGAGCGGCCCATGACTCGACTTGTAAAAAGTCTGAACTGACTCGAGCTAAATCTCATTTTTGGGCATCTACTCGAGCCCTACGAGCCGCACGGGCCTACCCGTACGATTGGCCAAAATGGCTTGTTACAAAGGTCTTTTACGACCTGTGAACATGTGCCACTTAGCTACCTACAACTACATGCAACTTGTGTGCAAAAGCAGGCGGCTACAAGCGGCCTGCATGCATGCAAGCAGCTATAACATTGCATGTAAAGGGGCAGTTGCAGCCTATTTACATGGACAGTTGACTCGACTCGAGCTGAAAAAGCCCAAGACATTTTTTACCCAAGTAGCGACTTTTGGCTCACGAGCCAGGTCGACTCACCTCGTTTACATCCCTACCAATTGTTGACACCATAAGTAACCCATTCCAACCGCACCATTGTTAACTTTATGAAAAGGAGGATTTCGTTATGTAACACCAAAATAGATATGAAGTTGAAAGACTGTCACATTTGTGGAGGTGGTGGCAGAGATGGCTGAGTGAAATAACAAAGTGAATATGTTTTATATATTAATTTTTCCTAATTCGTTTATTTTATTTTTAGTTTTTTTGACGAAATTATTTCATCAAGTAGAAACAAAACAAGAACAATCGCAGTCCATGCTCAACTAACTTACATTTTGGACGGAATTAATCCAAAAGGACCATTTATCCCAAGAATGCAAAGGTGAGGTCTATTCAGGCCAAGTTTGAAAGTTTTATACTAAAAATGCGATATGACAAACTTTAGGTACATATACGCCAATTCCCCTTAAATTAACAGTATATCTACATATTTTTCGCATGGTCGCTCCATGATTACCACTATGACAAGTCATGAAAATGTATTAAAAAATGTCTTTTAATCTTTTATAAGATAAAAACATTGTTATAAATCTTCAGGGAGTGTCGTAACTGTCGCATAGAGTATGGTTGCTAATCAAACAATATCAGCTAAAAGTTTTGTTGATTCAGAGCATGTTTGAGCCACGTTTTTGGTGTAAAATGTATTTTAGAATAGTAGGTTGATAAAGAATGCGATGTTAAAAAATAAGAAAAAATTTTAGATTTGCGTGTAATATTACTTTATTAAAGAATATGTGGTTGAGAGAGAGAGAGAGAGAGAGAGAGAGAGAGAGAGAGAGAGAGAGAAGTATATTTTGAAAAAAATGAGAATCAAACAAGGGCTCAATTGAGATAAATTAAAGTTTAGTTATTCAATTGAGATTGTCGCTGATAGTTTAGTGATCACAAATGTAATTCACCAAAAATAATATGTAGGAATGATGAGTATAGTATTTATCATTATGATGATGTGACAATCTAATATTTCTCACATTTCTTTCTTTCTATATCTCGTAAAAATGAACTGTCCAATTTCATTATTCCATATTTAAATAACATTATTCAGCAATGATACGGTAGACCAAATTCAGGTAAAAGTTGGGTATGGGCTTGAATCGGGGCTGGATATTGGAACAGTCTAACCTCATTAAGTCCTCTTGGACTGCATCAACAACTTGAATTCAACAAAGACTACTTTACAAATTTGGAAAATTTCATAACTAAAATAGTTTAAAAATACAATTTCAAAATTAACAAATTTGTAAAAAAGAAAATTCAAGAACCAAATGGTACGTGACATTGACCTGTTTTGATAAATGATTGTGACTTATAAATTAAAATTAAAATAGATCACTTTTTTTTTCCACACAATTTATAGGTTATAATCACATAATAAAGTCACAATTATAAAATTTATAGGTCACAATCATTTTCTTTACAAATTACCCCTAATTTTTGAAAAAAAAAAAAAGAAAAAGAGAGGAGTTATTGCCTAATTAATGAAATTAAAACTTAAAAAACGTGATTTCAGGTAATTTTCTTTACAAATTACCCCTATGGCCCTCCCCTTCTTTCTTCGATCCAAATGTTTGTTTGCAGTTCCATTGTATTGCTCTCATTCTTCAAATAGATGTAATCAACATGGGACCATAGCAATGCCCAGTTTGTCCAAGCCTTTATTTTGTCCCGGCCAAACTCACCATGTTCTATACGGAGGTAGGTCTTGCCCAGGGGTGGACCTATGAAAGGATGAGTGGGTGCCGTCGCCGTCACTCGATTTTCAAATGCGACTTTTTAAAATTCAAATTTTCAGATTTTTTTTTTGGTTTCTTTCCCAATTTATTTGAAATATTTTTTTTACGTAATTGTGTGTGACCCCCACTGAACTATAATCATGGATCCGTCCCTGGTCTTGCCGGACCTTAATCTCCTTTCAGGCACGTGCTCTCTCTCGTTGTTTTAAAATAAACTAAAAACTTAAAATCGGGCCTTGTACTTTACTATTAGTAGTATGAAATTATAATCTAGTTGGTAAATAATTTATAATTAATATAAAGTTAATGCAGTAAATTGGGTGTGTTCTTGTAGTATGTGACTACATATGAATGGCTGAAGTTATTTGATGGAGCACTTTCCACAACCCACTAAATTAAATTGGTGCATCAGAGCCCAAACCAACACAACTATTGCAGAATGTAAACTTGTTCTTAGGGATCCCTACCCGATTGATGATGTCTAATGTCTACACTTTCAAATTAATGTCTGCTACACTATATTCTTAGTCGGTCCAAACCCAGTAGACGTTCTACCTCACCTCATACACATATTCTCAGTCGACTCCAACTGATACTTTTGTCTATCTCACATATTGAAATTTGTATAATTTATAGAAAAGTAACTTTTAAACACAACCAAACATGCTCTGAGCACAACCCGAGCATCTACTGGTCACAAAGCAATCACCACGATACGAACTACTGTTGGTTTCCATAGAGCTGTATGAAACAAACAGTACAATATCATTAAAACTGTTAACAGTTGTACAATCAATAGAATCTGTTATCTGGGGAATTCCCCTTGCTAAAATTAGAAACCCTTCCATCGAAACCTAATCGAACTGACAAGAAAATCACCGTAATACAACCAAATCCACCCGAAAAACAACCAACATATATATAAATAGAAATAACATTCTTAAATATATTACACAAACCTACTTAATCACCAACATCAGGCTATGTGTGGCGTTTCTAAGTTCTTGCTCAGCTCCTCCAACTTCTTCATTCTCGTTTTCTCGCTTTCACTTACCAGCTGTGTACCATTACCAAAAACAACGATAAGTATTAATCGCAAATTGATTTTTTTTTTTCTGAAAATAATTATAATCATAAGCGAATAGGGTATCTTTATCTACCTCCATCAATCTTGTGATCAACTGTACTTTTTCTTTGTTCTTTTCTTCGAAAGCTTCGAGGGCTTCTTTGTACTCCCTCTCCTATGATTTCAAGAAATTAATCAAATCAAATTTACTCGAACAATAACCAGAAATCTTCAGTAGTCTAATATTCAAGAAAGTACTATCTATTGACATATTGCACCTTCTTCTGGCATGTTTGTCCAAGTGGTTTTAACTCCTTGTTGACCGAATCAACCTTCTTGCGAACCAGTGAAACTTCCTTTCTCATCGGATCTGATAGGGAGTCGAGTTCCTGATAGAGTAGTTTCAAGAAATTTTCAAGAATGAACTTTTGATACCCAATTATGCCAGCCTTGACACTTCCTACATGAAATTTTATATTTTTCACGATCTATATACTTGCTACTGTGCAAATTAATCTACACTTTCAACAAACAAACATACATACACGAAGAGCACGACCCAGCTAAAATTTAAAGATAGATAGGACAAACTATTTATTGACTTCAACGTACACCTTTGCCTGCTCGTAATTTAAATTTGTTCAAGCTTTTGGACAAGACCGTGCAACACTCAGATTCAGGTATACTGTGGAAGAGACAAAACCCCTAAACTGAACTAAATTATTATCTTATAATTTCATTATTTTAAACAGATGCCTCAAAATCATGTAAATGTATACAAAAGAATAAATAAATATATTATATATACCTCCCTGATTGTAGCCAAACGCCTAGTTTCTTGTTCAATTCGACCCAACTGTGCTTGAACTCTCTCCTTAACCTCCATTTTCTTCTTCTCAATCTCCTCTTCTTTAGCCCTAAATGTCAAAAGAGCAGATTTCGACATTTCTTCCTCTTCTTTTGTCATGATCCCAGTGAAACTCAAACTTCCTGAAATCTGCCTTGTTTGCATCAGGGACTGTTGGGTTTCGATTGACTTCTGATTTTGCATAATTCTTCCCCAAAAAATAAAAATAAAAATACTTCTTCTTCTTCTTCTTTTATCTTTTGCTTTTGCTTTGGAACGACTAATGATGAAGGGCTCCCACTTTGTCGCCCGTTTGCAGGTCTTAAATGGTTAAAGTTTTCAGGGCAGGCGGGCTTTGGTAATTCTTTGTGACCCACAGGAGAAGAAAAATAATTAACAAGCTTTTTTCTTGTTTGATAAAGATGGAGTATGTGTTGCTACTTGAGCGAATGAAATGGTCCAACTGCCAACCACTTCCAACGGATGGATTTGCATTTTTCTCTTTGGATACTTTGTTTTATTTAATTTAATAATACAGAAAAGACAGAGAAGTTCAAATTTTTTGATAGAAAATAAATAACAATTAGATTTTTGGCGTGAGAGTATCGAAGTTGAGCTAAATAGTTATGTTCTTAGATTGTTCTTGTGAGGTTTAAATTCTTGAATTTTGTCTTACACGCCCGTGGCCGTTTGGTAGAGATTAAAATCGGGTTAAAATTGAAAAATTAGTCGTTATTGTTGACTTTTATTAGACGAGTAAGACCCAATAACGATTACATTTTTAATTTTAATTGAATTTAAATCAATATCAAACAGACTCTAAATCTATCTTTGGATCGATTCTCAATTTTTCAAACAAACCAATCAATCCATTATATTTGGTAAAACTAACTTGTTGAGATATTTTTTTTTTTTTTTGTTTTTTGTTTTTTTGAAATTTATATTTGTTTGATCTTTTTGAAAACAAGATTTAATTTATAACATAAAATTTAAAATATATTTCAACGTTTGAAACACGAAAAATTAAAAGAATCAAATTCCTCCTTCCAATAACAAATCCAACCCTCCCAAATAACTCTTACGGTGTGTTTGAGCCACATTATTTTGAAAGAATATATTCTGGAATAGTAAATTGATGGAGAATATGTGGTTGAAAAAGAAGGAAAACTATTGATGTGATGGAAAATATTATTTTATTGAAAAATGTGTTGTTGAAAATAAATAGAAAAATCATAATAAAATTTTTAATGTGGTTCAAACATTGACATTCAGAAAATGGTAGCCCTTCGTCTCAATGACTCATAAATTAATCTGTAGATTTATTTTGTTGTTTTAATTTCTCAATCGTATTTATTTTTGCTATTAGTATTTAAGCTTGTAAACTTAGTTCACTTATTATAGAGCTGTTTGTTGCAATCTTTTCGTTCTCAATCACATTATGTAATTATCAGTTCATGCTATTAATTTTTTTTTTTTTTCTTTCTATTTTTACCAAGTCAATTTTTTATTTGTTTGGATTTTATTTTGTAGTGAAAAAAATATTATAAAATTCACCAATTTTAAAATATATTACAAGATAATATTATTAACATAATTTATTTTATTTTACTGAATAATCAAAATCATTGAATAAAATGTCATAAAACAATTTTTAAAAATTCTAAACCAAACATTGTTTTTTCAATTTTTTGTTTTGAGAAACAGCTTTTCATAATGATAAATAATATGTGTTTTTTACACTTTTAAAACAAACTCTAAAAACAGAAAAATGAAAATTAATTCAAAATTCGAAAGTAAAAAGTAAAAATTGAAACGTAAACCAAACGGGTTCATATGATTCTCAATTGAACCTACTTGTGGACCAAGTTTCGTTTACATTGTTCAAGATACAAATTTTAAACTATAATAACGCCGATTTCCAAGTTGATTCTTGGTTTTTCGATCGAATTGATTGAATTAGTTCAACTTTCAAAATACTAATATTACCTTGAGCTAATTCATCTAATTAGATTATACAGGTGTTTGATGTAGATTAAAATTAGATTTTAAGTGAATTGTGATAGAAGTTTTTAAAATGTGTGGTTGAAAAGATGTGAGACCCATGCAAGATGCGATTGATATTGATTGTTTGATTTTGATTTGGATTAAAATCTAGCCCAAACATGCCCATATATTAATTTGTATATGTTTCAAATCATTTCTTGCTCCTATCTATTTTACAACCACACATTTCATTAACTAATATTAAAATTTACTAAAAATATGGTTTTTATCCAAGCCAATAAGACTTAATTTAATTAGAAAAAGTATAGGGTTGTTTGAGCCTCCTCACTTTTTCTTTTTCTTTCTTTATTTTTTGGTGAAAAAATAAATTTTATAATAGTGATTTTTATTTTTTTTTTGAAAAATATGTGATTAAATAGTACGTCCCTGTTTGGTACACTTTAAAATTTTCATTTTCATTCTTCTAATTATTTTCAACCACACATTCTTCAATAAAATAATATTTTCCATCATATCAATAATTTTTTTTTTCAACCCACATTTTCCATCAATCCACTATTCAAGAATGCATTCTTCCAAAATAATGTGACTCAAACACACCCTATATTTAAAGTGTGTTTGGTAGAGATTAAAATTGAAAAGTTAGTCGTTATTGTTGACTTTTATTATGCGAGTGAGACCCAATAACGGCTATATTTTCAATTTTAATTTCTATCGAACACGCCCTTATTTTGTTATTCGTTGTCATGATCAACTAACTTTTGGATTCCTCCAACGTCGGATGTGCTAACACAATATTTACCCACAAAATATAAATAAAAAATAAAAAAATAAATGGTATATACATTTGGCATGCAGTATATTTCTGCCTGTCCATGAGATGGGACTTTTGACATGGGATATTTTGATTACTAACTTCAACCTTGCTACAATGTTAGACTAATTTGTCACATATCTTGACAGAATATCATTTATTTAATTTTTTTTTTGATAACCGTGAATGTTCGAACCAGCTTGCACGCACCTCAACTAATCTCACGGGGTCCTGAAATTTACAGTCGTTTCTCACCTCAGTGGCCCTGAGGGGAATATCATTTAGTTAATTTAAAAAAAGAAAATAAAAGAAGAGACAATTTTTGCAGCAATCAATTATTGCCCCACCTTCATTTGTCATCCATATGTCAAATTCATTTGATTGTCAATATTTTTTATGAAAAATATATTTTTTCCATCTAATCTTTTATTTGTGTACTGTTTGATTGTCAATTTTTTGCATGGAAAATATTTTCGTACTTTGATCACGTAATCATATTTTTCCTTGGAAAAGATTAGAACTGTTTTTATAAGGAGGCGTGATTTTTATTTTCCATATAATTCACTTTTTCTCTATCTTCTACTCATCAATAAAAAATGAACAAGTATAATAATTTTTTAAATTAAAAAATAAATCAATCAAACATATTTAATTATAATTTTCATACAAATAATTTATATGCAATTGAACTGCTTATAATTTATATTCTTTTCATACAAATCATACTCGCAATCAAACACAATTTCATTTCAGGTATTGTAAAGAGAATGGTAGTTTGATGACGTAAAGGGAAGGTTCAGCTAACTCACCTAAATAAAACTAAATTACAGAAAATAAAATGTGAAATCCGCAAGAAAAAAAGTAGATGAGTACGAAATTGGGTACTCCACCTGCAAGAGCCGTTTAGCTAACCTTCTTACGAATTTGATGAATAGATGTATATATCGTATAAATATTTTTAAGCATAACTTTTATTTCAGAGCTAGTTTGAAATAGTTTTTTCAAGTGAAAAACGATTTTATGGAGAATGTGTGATTAAAAAGTAAGATATAAATTATGAATTTAATAAATTGTGTGGTTAAAAATAATTTTTTGAAAATTTTGATTTTTCAAAAATCTCTTCCGAACAAGTGCTCGATCTTATTGAAAAATGTGAACTAAAGATTAATTTCACCCGTCACTACCGAACTTTTCCCCTAGTGTCACAATGTCCACCAAACTTTCTAACGTAAATAGCACTGGTTCCCTAACCTTGAATATTTTGATGATATGGAGTCCCAAAACTTTGACTTTTAGCACTTGGTGTCCCGCTTTTTTAATTTGCTACGCTCCATATTCATTTATAAAGGAAAACATTAGTTTGACTGTTAGATGACCAAATTTTGATTAAAATGACAGTATACCCTTAATTTGATTTAAAACAAAAAAACGAAAAAAAATGTAAAAAGACACAATTTTTTAATGAAACATAAAAAATTTCGAATGAAAGAACTTTGTAGTTTTATCTATTTCCATCATTAAAAAATTGAATTTTGTTTGAATTAATGACGGTGATGACCGCGGTGGCAACAGCTACTTTGAGCATGTTTGGTGGGTGGGGGCAAGTGCATTTGTTTTGGGAAATGAGTATATGGTGTGGATAGGTAGGGCTAAGGTTTTTTTTTTCCCCTCTTCTGTCTATCTCTAATTCTATTCATTTGTTTTAATTCAAATTATTTATATTCTTTTCTTTTAACAAACTAAGTGTACAATGATCATTTTAATCAAAATTTGTCATTTTAATGGTCAAAGTGACATTCTCCATTATAAAAGGATATCAGATACACACATTTGAAAGAATTCGGACTTCGAGTGTAGAAATCAAAGGTTTGGGGACCTATTGTCAAAAGGTCAAAGGTTAGTGCCCCCGGTGCTATTTGCCCGAACTTTGTAAGAAACAAATTAAAGTATGATTTCATGGTAACATTGGGTTGAATAGTAGCCATGGTGAAACAAATTAAAGTTTTATGGCCATCAGTGAAATTGACCGTGATGAGGAAAAAATATGATATACCCGAGCTCGAACTACTTGACCCAAACTCGGGCTAGTAGGCCCGATCTTGGCCCACTCCAAATGGGCTAATTCCAAGGTCGAGTTCATTATGAGGTCAGACCTAAGAATACTAATCCTACTTAAGCACAAACTCCTAATTTATTACAAATTTTACCCTAACATAAATTGTATACTTCTAATAAATGCAAATGCTTAAGATAACTAGAACTACATGAAGTTAAGTCCTTCCGGACTCCCCCTCCAACATCTATAAATATATAACCTAGTCTTATTATTCATGTATGTTTTTTACACAATTTTACAGCACATCTTTTTCCAAATTCTCTCTCTAACTTAAGCATCGGAAGGGCTATGAGGACACACATCGACGCCTTTGTTTCAGGTATCGGAAGACCTCGTTCGTGCTCGTTCTCAATTGTCAAGCTCGAGATCAACATGTACAATTTTTGGTATCAACATTGGCGCCGTCTGTGGGAAGCGCTACCAAAAGCCCTAAACACATAAATCCACAAAAACTTCCCCCAACTCCATCTCACTATACAATGTACCCAATCAACTAGCCCTAACCTGATTTGTCCAGCAACCCCAACCCAACTGCCCATATAATCTTAACCTTACTACAACTTACCCAGCTAAACACAACCAAGCCCAAATCCATAACATGGTTTGCCCATTAAACCCACAATTCCTCTTCAATTATACACCAAGAACACCCCCGTAACTCCAAGTAATCCAATCGAAAATCCACCTCAAAACTCGATGCCTGAAACTCAGTCAAATGCCAATAAATCTCCATCTGGCTACCTTACTGGTCGGAATCTGCCACTGGCTCACTCCTTCCTTCAAGAAGAACCCAGCTATGTAAACAATTTACCTCGAACAGCAAACAAAAGCCTTCAATTTCAAACTAAAATAGCACAGTCGCGAATGTTGCGATAACACACCGGAATCTGCCAACTTCCGGCTCTGTTGGGATGACCCATGGCGACAGACCACCTGGACTGGGTGCGTCTTCACCTAGCACACCTAGTCTAGCCATGGGTCTCCCCCAATTTGTCCTCCATCAACCTGAATTTGACCCAAAAGCTCACGTAGTCACGAATTCGTGACAACCGAAACTAAAAATTGTTAACTCTGATGCCTATCTTTGAAGCCAGGATGAAATTCTTCTATTTAGTTGAGATTTGATGTCACATATTGAGTGTGGAAAGAAATTTCATAGAACTGCTCGTCAATTAGCATTGGTTTTATATGAGTTTGGATTTTGGAGATGAGGAAAATGATCTCCAAATTCCAATATTATGAGCGGCAGAAGGATTATGATAAGATGGTTTTGAAGTTGAACTCATAAGCTACAGGAAGCAATCAAAAATGGTCCTTACCTTGCAAGGAAGCACACTAGAGCTCATCGGTGATATATGATTTCGCAATTGCTCACCTGTTATAGTAGGTGGAACAAATTATTATATCCAGTCTCTAATATGGAATCATTTAGTGGCTTTTATCGTTTAAAAAATATCTTCAAAGGGTAGGTATTTTGCCCAAAATCTCTGTTTTTGCTGTTACCATTTGCCCGTTTCATGCTAATTCATTATATCATAAACTGTGTGGAACTAGAACTAAACACTCATCATATCATATGTGTTATAGATTAATATTATGTTTCAAAGCCTTATCGGGAACAACTTAAATAAATAATGTTCTTTTATAAATGTAAATTTTATTACATTAACTTGATTAAGTATTTTCAACCCCCTACAAAGAATCCTGGATCCGTCCCTATTATGCTCGATGAACGACACGGTTTAAAAAAAAAAGCCTTGTTGGGCCACGACCCCCGTCGGGCCACAAAAAGCCATGTTGGGCCACAAAAGCTATGTCGGCCCCTTATGGCATGCTGCGAGTGATCACCTCAAAATATTCCATGAGTACTCTTTGAGACATGCTAGGGGCATGATCTCACCAAAGCTTTACCACGCGCAAACACCACAAAACCTTGTCCCGTGCAAGAATCATTGCGAACACTTCATACGTTTAGAAAAAAAATGAGTCCTAAAAATCATCAAGTAAAATGATCGATCTTAAAAGCCCCAAACTTTCTTTCCTAGATCTATGTACTCGAGGGCCTATCAACACATCAACCTAGCATAAGGTCATGCTCCGTGCATACAACTAGTATACTAAAAACAATATGAGATCGTTCGCCGACTAAATTTCCCCAACCTCAACCACCATGCATTATTTATGAGACCACCAATTGCAAATGGAACAAAGACTTGAACTTGTTGAGCTTCTCTGCATCTCACATCGCAGCTCAAGTACGTAACTTTTAGCTGCGATTTGGATGCACGGGAGCCTGTGATGAGGAAAAAATATGATAGGTCTGAGCTCGAGCTACTTGACCTGAACTCGGGCTAGTAGGCCCGATCTCGGCCCACTCCAAATGGGCTAATTCCAAGGTCAGGTTCATTATGAGGTCAGACCTACGAATACTAATCATACTTAAGTACAAACTCCTAATTTATTACAAATTTTACCCTAACAAAAATTGTATACTTCTAATACAAAACAAACACCTAAGATAACTAGAACTACATGAAGTTAAGTCCTTCCAGGACTCCTCCTCAAACATCTATAAATACATAACCTAATCTTATTATTCAGGTATGTTTTTTTACACAATTTTACAGAACATATCTTTTTCTAAATTCTCTCTCTGATTTAAGTATCGGAGGGGCGACGAGAACACAGCTCGACGCCTTTGTTTCAGGTATTGGAAGACCTCGTTCGTGTTCTTTCTCAGTCGTCAAACTCGGATCAACAGGTACAATTTTTGGTATCAACAAACCGATTAAAAAAAAGTTCCGCATCAGTTAAACATAACGATGGTCTTGAATTTCCAGAAGAATTGAGTAACAAATCATCTTCGTAAATTATAACATTTTGTGATGAATCCTTATGTTCTCAATAATTGACATTAGAGTCATTTTGAAAATTAGTCATATAAATGCTTAAGTTGAATCTCCCAATGTGTGTGAAAGATCAATTAATCGAAATGGTCGATAAATATGTGATTGGCTCCTAAGGAAATTGTAACCATGAGATTGTTTCCTTACAAAGTGTAAGTGTAAGCGTTGATGGTGATTGTGATCGTTCACGGCTTAAAGAAGACATCAATTGATGGGGACAAAATGATGTGGTACTACGTTTGAGGGCGATATTGAATAAAAAGTTACACAATAATGTCCAATATCAACTAGAAATGAGAATGGTCTTCAATTATAAGAGAATTGACGATTCCTGATAAGTTAATCTTTTAAGCTGAAAACATGTTACACCATAATCCGTAAGGAAGCCACATGGGCAGACAAATGCCATGTAAGCAAGTGTCAGCATGCTACGTATTCCCCTATGGTTCTCATCTACCTAGGAAGAACCAAACCACGAGCTTTGCCCTATGAAGTACTACGTCATCCTTTACGGTCTTCGCAGTAACATGTGGTGGTGCTAAGTCTTGCATTGAACAAGAGCCGTACTTTTGTTTTGCGGGGTTTGAGGCGAACTTCAAAATTTGGGGCTCATAAATCATAGCAGACAATCCATTTTTTTTTTCCATTTATAAGAGTCCTGTAGAATTAAATTTGTTAATTTAAATTCAACAATAAAGCAATAAATAAAAATAAAATATTCAAAATATTTATGTTGCAGTCAAATAACAATACAAAAATGTAACAATCACTTAAATATAACTCGTTGGGCAGTTTTTAAGGCAAAAATATCAATCAATTTTGTATAATCGAGTTGTTCAACCAATTTGAGGTCTCTGGAACTTGATCTAAATAACAAGTATAGAACGACAAATATTTGGGAAAAAGGAAAGCCATAACATGAAGATACTTAAGTTAGAGAAACTCACCTGAATAGTGGGTGCTCTAGTTGCCCTTTCCTTAGAAAGCCCCATTTCTTCAAGTTGCATGAGCAACTGCCGATCAACTTCTGGAACAACCATTTCTAAAACCAGAGGGAAAATCAAGCTACCGCATTACAAAAAAAGCCAGTAATCTCCAAATGCAGTCAAATATGCATTCAAAAAAATACTGAATTTTAAACTTTAATCTAGTAACATCTCAAGCAATTGCAAATTTGAAATCTTTTTTTTTTTTTGATAGATTGACTCACTGTTAAAGAATTAACCTGCATAACTTCAGCTGGAAAAGAAAAAAACTGACTTCATATTTTCATTGACAAGTTATTTCCCTCTTTCCCAATTGGAATTTTAATCAGCATCACTTCTAATCACAGTGCAGTTTAGATTGCCGAAGTCTTAATTTAGAAATGAAGAAAAATATTCATTTATTTAATCTTGCCTCAAGAGATATCTTTAATTATCAACTCATAATTGACAGTTGCAAGGTCAACTTAATATATACCAATAAATTAACAGTAGATGGTAAATTAAACACAATAACTAGCTATGATGCACTGACACAAGCTTCAATTAAACACCATTACCAAATATAACTTCAAACTATAAATCTACATTAACAATCCACCACATAGCATTCTAGATTACTGATATATTCAAGAATCAAGATGGAGGCTTTGAATAGTGGCTTAAGGAAATTGACATTTGATTCAAATTGCAATAGCCAACGGTTACGACCCTGCTCGGACCTTCCAGACTGCCGCATTGCCATTGATGATAAGAAGTTAAAACAAAAATTATCTTCAAAGTCCAAACAAGATGTAGGCTCAATGGATCATAAAATCAATGTTTAGTTTTTTGCTATTAATTCCAAAATTCCATCTTTAAGAGGAATAATTGCATATTTGAAGACTTATGGTGGGGTTTAGACTGCTCAACAACGGATAGTATTGGGTTGCAAAAATACGAAGCTTGTGTAGTTGTGCTTGTGCGACTCAAGTTGAAAACTGAAGCTGTGAAGCAGTTATCCAATTCATCTTTGAATTCTGATTTACAAGTTCAATAAAATATTCAACAAGAAATCGCAAAAAAAGCACTATATGCGTGTAAATTAAACCAACCAGAGCTCGTGTCGAGAAAATATATCTACCGACTGCCAGTTCCAATTTCCAATGCGGCACTGCTGTTCTTCCGTTGTCTGGAATCGTCTCTCTAAAGTTTTAGGTTTAGGTTATTAAAAAAGGGGAGAAAAAAATGGGCCCCTAAAAAAATTGAGCTTGAGGCGGATGCCTCTCCTCAGGTCCGGCCTTGCATTGAGCCCCTCTCGACCAAGATGGTGGGGAATGCCTTAATGGGCCAAATGATCTAGAACCTCTAGCTGAGGTTCGATGCCTTGACAGCATGAGAGGGTCCATGGAACATGGAGATAATGAATGTATGGGAATAAACCTTGTAAGGAAACTGCAACATCAATCTTATTATTTTGCCTTTATCAAATTCTAAAAATAAGAAGTGTATCTCAAGGAAATTCAGTCTTACCACGAACAGAATTCCATTAAGGAGAGTTTACCATAATTCATCTAGGATTCTACAGGCGAATGACAACACGCCACGCGAAATTCCACAAGAACTCTTTCCCTATAAATAAGCATGCATATGTAACGAAAATGTGTGCATTCGTGAACTCTATCCAAATATCTACATATTTGTCTCTTCCAAACTCAATTCTTTATACCAACCCTTTTTCTTGGAAAGACGATCTTCGAGCATAACTGTTATTGTCTAATTATGCATAAAACATGCTTGTGGGCAGAGATGTGACACGAGATCTATTGATAACAAGGACACACAAACTTATTAGATCTACATGCCAACACTTTTTTTTCCTTTTTTTTTTCCCTTCATTTATGTTTTATGGTTTGATATGATTAAGTCGAGCTTTAAGTTAAATATGTTGTAATGGTCAACCCAAATGGAGCTCAGCTTTTATGGGGCGAGTTCTCGCTCTATTCTATCAACAATCAAGCATCAATTCCTATTTTAATCAACTTTATCGGGTCTCCATGATGCAGGAGGATCCGAGTCAAACGAGGCCGAGCTGTCTAATAATACGTTAATGGCGCTAAGATATCATGAGTTGGCAGATCAGCGCAAGATCGGCAAATAATTGG
Organism: Fraxinus excelsior; assembly: GCA_019097785.1. NCBI lineage: Eukaryota > Viridiplantae > Streptophyta > Magnoliopsida > Lamiales > Oleaceae > Fraxinus > Fraxinus excelsior. The sequence continues at coordinate 10,778,400 of CM032630.1, forward strand.
CGGTATTTCCTAATTGGGGCCATCTACGGGCATGTTTTGATATTTTGGCCATAACTTTTGCTACGGTTGTTAGAATTACACCCATGACCTCAATCCGAAAAGGTCTTTTCGACGCGCACGACGTGGTCATCAGCTTTGCTCGGTGAGCATCGACTTCGAAGCCGAATTCAACTATTTTCCTTTCCGAATCATCAATTTAAGTTATTTTTTATCGTTTATAGTAATATTGTAATTACCTTTTTGACATAGAATAAGAGCTCGATTTGAGCCGAATTTTGGTGATATTGTTTCTTTTATTAAGTATTTTATTTTGATAGTAAAATTAGAATTTACCATTTTTGATAAATTTTCACTAATTTCGCATATCCGGCTATAACCCGGTTTGTGAGTTATTTTTCGTCAGTTGTTGAATAATATAGATTTCTTATCGATTCCTTGGTTTTTCTCTTGCTTTATTCTCTATTTTTGTCTATTGATCACAGCCTGTAGAATAATCGCTATTCTGCCCGGTGTCACTCCATAAGCAAAATTGATTTTGAGTCTATCAATTTAAAAACACATTTACTAAAAAAGAAATTGAAAATAATAAACTTGTTTACAGTTTAAAGATACACCTAAAAATGATAATTATGTAACTATGCGATATTCTAATATTACTATAAGTTTCGAGCATATCTGGTGAAAGTGGACGCGGTCCGATTCGATCCAAAAGGAAAACGAACTGAATCGAGTAGTAATGAAAATTTTATAAATGAAACCATTGGATCCATATCCAACTATAGAATTGAACCAAAACCGAACCAACCAGTTCTGATTCAGTGCAATCTAGTTCTTGATATTGAAAAAAACTATAAAAATAAAGTATGAAATTATTTGTCAAATTGAAAATAGACAAAAATAGAGCATGGAACCACTCGTCATTCTTGTAATCTAACAATACAAAAAATCTATTAAACAAGGCAACAAACAAAAATTCACTTTTAAGCTCAAGATCAACTTATAAATTTTTTCAAAAAAAATCATATAACAATATCCTGATTATTTTTTGTAATTTTTAAGAATCGTGATTCTTGATTGCTGACCACTTTGAAAACAATGATAAATTTGAATTCTTATGAAATGTTGAACTAAAAATATATTTTTCATATTGTGTTGCACTAAAACTATGAATTTGTAAAATATTTATAAAATTATTTAGACTTGAATTTCAATTACCATTAAAGGAAAGAAGAAGCATATGGAATGGAATTTTAACATGAAATAATTTAGGGGTCTAATGTTTAAAGATCTAGTACATTTTGGTACAAGTAAAAAAGAAAAATTCGGAAGAGTTGAATTCACTATTGGTTCTCAAAGCAGTACGTAGAATCGAACTGAAACCCATTGATTCTCGACATATGCTCCCATAATCGATCCATTTAGGAGTGGAATCGAGCCGAACCAGTCGGTTCTATTTGATTCCGATTCGATAATATGCACAAGGATGTATAAATGTTTGAGCGAGCACATTTTGCTTGAGAAGTAAGTTTTTCTTTCAACCAAGTTGCATTATTAAATTTTACTTATAAGTAATTTAAACTCACTTATTTTGTTTCTTTAACTCTTAAGAAAATATATATATATATCAATTATAGAAAATCATAATTTTAATTAAATGGTGAAAGTGATGTATATGTATATGACATGATTTAAAAAAAAAATAATTCAAATTAAAGTTAAGAATCTGATATTAAGATTCTGTGGCCTGCATTTGGTCTCACAATATCCGACAAATTTGATTCCTTGGGTCAGTAGTCGACTGCCCACTTTAATAGAAATGTTAAGCTGCTTGATAGCAAGATTTTCACATTAGAAATTATTTTTAATTTTTCATCTTTTAGACTATTTGATAGGAAATTTTTTCTAGACAATTGGTTTTCCAACTTTACCTCACGTGACCCCATTCTCTACATTTTCCTTGCATTGGTTTTCCCATGCTTTTGGTGGTTTTTGGTTTTCTAGGCAACTTTTTTTTTTAAAATTTTTTTTTTTTTTTTGGCGAAATAAATTCTATCCATTTAATGGATAATTTTCATGTAAAACAAAGTTAAACAAACACTATAAGATTCAAAATTTCAATATTTTTCAGGCAAGAAATTATACCAATCAAATACAATAAATTGTCAATTCTCAGTAAAATAAGTTATATATAATTCAATTCCCTGAAATTCATTTTCTTTTTACTCAAATTCCATTTTTACAATTAAACGAACATTTAATATAACACGTGGCTGCATAAGATTGGTATAATTGAGTATGACATACATAAATATTTATTTCTTTAGTTAATAATAATTGATATTTATTTAATTCAATGCACCAAGTATGTCAAATAATAAGTTATGAAGTTAAGATAGAAATGTTAAAATAAGTGTAGCGGTCCGAAACAGCTTGCCTTCATCCCGACCGGGTTAGATCTATATCACATGTAGTTGCCTCCATGACACATCTCCAAATAGTAAAAGGGAAAGGTGGAAAAACTCCAACTTTGTTTTAGACTGCCGTGTCAAGGGTTTGAATCCTGAAATATGGATTTGACCTTTGGGTAAGTGCAAGTGTACAAGCAACCTTCTACCCTATGCCATTGGATACATAACTTGCGATTTATCTCATTCACCAAGGCTCAGGGCAAGGCAGGTAGGGACCGTCAAGGTTCATCCTTTTTTTTTTATATCACATGTAGTTTGGCAAGATTGGTGTCGTTAGTACCAGTAATTCTTCAAATAATAATAATAATAATAATAATAATAATAAATCTTGACAATTTAATATGATTTAGAATTAATTGTTGAAATAAAAACCAAATTATTTTTTTAATAAATTAAGCTCATGGGGGTGATAAATCTATAATTTTTCAATTATAATCTGCCTTTACAATCATAGCAAAGAATGGTTGACACTCTTCATCTCCTCTGGAAGTTGAGGAATTTAATGCCAAATGCAAAAACAAACACAAATAAAACCACAAAAACTAAGTGCATTACTGCAACAACTGGTAGAAAATCATGTTCATAGCCCAATGTTGCTTTCAGATATGCCTTTACTGTTGTAGTACCAGCTCCAGGTACATCAAGCGGTGTAGATTTATCCCCAACTTGAGATGTCACAAGCCCGTAAATTGTCCAGGCCACTGGCGAACCCCAGTAGTACCACCTCCACCATATCGGGATTTGCTGCAGTAATGGCAACACGCGTATCAGCAGGTTTGTAATTTAAACGTTATATAAGTTCGTTTAGTTCATGTCCCATGAGGACTAAGTGTTCAGTATTATCAAGTCCATCTTAACTACTAAACATGGCATTGCTGTTTACATTTTTGTGTCTCGATTATGTTTAGTTTATGGTTTCTAATATGAAATCGTGCAAGTTGACTTACTGTCCTAGGAATGAGGAAACCGGAGAACAAGTTCCAAAAGCTGAGGAAGAAAGATGCTGTAATGGCACCAATTTGGAGACCTGGGGTAAGCGCGATGAACATCATCCCGTACAGAGTGAAGTAGATGAAACACGTGCAGATGAAATAGTAGAACCAGAGGAATTTCACAACTTTCATCTCAAATCCAATCATCGTGAAGAGCAGGACGGTGTAGATAAAAGTTTGCACTACTACGTAGATGATCTCGACTGCCACCTACAGATGAAATTGGATTTATAAATAATCATCTGCTGTTAGGCTTGAATGTTAATCGTGTGAATGAAGGATTTCAAAGTGTAATTTGTTTTGAAACCTGAGCAAATGCATAAGGCAATGGTGAATACATTCCTGCTGCTCTTTCGCGATAGAACACCGTTCTCTCTATAGAAACGACACTTTGCACAGAAGTACCATTTGTGGCTCCTAAGAAGAGAACAGCAGAGTATATCGCTCCCAAAAGGTTCTGAAGATCTTGTTGCTTTTGGCTGTACATTAACAGAAATACCAAGTAAAAGTCAAGAAGTTTATGTCCTACAAATACGAATATGATACTCAAGAATTAACCTTAAAAGGAAAACCATACTATGATAAGGAAATCGTGGACTTACATCTTCGGTCCCTTGTTCCAAAATATGACGCCAAATATAATTCCAATGACAATTGTAGTGAAAATACGAATAGCGTTATACTGTGGATTCCTCCAATAACCCCAATACTGCTTCCAGAAACAAGCTTTGCACTGAGTAAGAAAGGGTTGAGAGTACTTTGTTGGGAAATAGAGGTCCTTGGAACCTGGTGGTGGGGAACTCAGTTCTTTCACAAGTTCTTGATTACTCCTGAAAAATGTTTTGAGGATTATGCGATAAAATTACTGATAAAATAGAAATTCAAGTTTCATGTTTTACTCACTTATAAAGGGATGAATTGGCATAAATATCTGCAAAATCGACTCCAAGCTGACCTTCAACTACTGGTGCGCTGATTTCCAGCATCCAGGTAGCTGGATTATACCCTTCTTTAATCTTAGGAACCCCGGGAATAGCCTTCAACGTGATAAAAATAATTATATTAGTAATTATATATGCTTGCAAGTCAGTAAAACATGTAAGAACTTACGAAACTCAAATATTTAATGAGTGAAAATGATCTATTTGCTTCGTATGTATCTACTCACTTCAAAGTATTCTACGAGCTTGTGAGACTGCCGACCAAGTGTTCCAGTATAAATCACTCGCCCTCCTCTCTTCATCAAAAGTAACTGTTGGAAGCTCAATAATAGGCCATAGGTCGGGGATCAGAAATGAAAGATTCAACAATCTAAACTTAGAATTAGTTATGTGAATGTTTTTTACTGTGGAATTCGACTAAGAGAATTTAAGATTTTGAAAGTTAAAGAGTGTTAATATTAATAAAACATAAGTATCAAGCACACATAAGGACTTGGAACCTTACTTCATCAAAAGCTTCGAAAATATCTATGCTTGGTTGGTGAATTGTGCAGACGACAGTTCTGCCTGTATCCACTGTATTTCTCACTGTACGCATAACTATGGCAGCAGCTCTAGCATCAAGACCAGATGTTGGTTCATCCAGGAAGATGATAGACGGGTTTGCAACCAACTCGACTGCAATTGTTAGCCTCTTCCTCTGTTCAGTCGAGAGTCCATCAACTCCAGGAAGTCCTACTATGGAATTTCTTATCGGGTTTAGCTCAACCAATTCCATTACTTCTTCTACAAACATCTACAACCAGGATAATATACAAAAAAGAAGAAATTAGAAATGAACAAGAATACACATTTATAATGGTTTACCCTCAACGTGAGAGCTATATCCATTCACCACTCCAGGTTTTTCACTATAATCAAGGAGAAGTTAACGGAGATCCTACACTTCTCTTTTTTTGTATCCCACACAACACAAATATGTCCTCCTCATGAATATTCTCTCTGAGCTAATACATAGAGATAAATGTCCAACATCTCTATATTAAAAAAATAAAAAATAAAAAAAATTGCCTCAAAGTTGAGTTGCAGTAGAGGGATGAGCAAACACTATAATTAGGCTCCACAAGGTGCAACAAATAATAGTAGAAGATCCTTCAAGTCAAATGGAATCACGTAGAAACAGGGACGTAGCCAGAATTTTTAGTTAGGGGGGGCGAAAATACGATTTTTTTTTTTTAACTAAGAGAATTGAAAACGACGATTTTAAGTACCAAAATAGTACTGAAATTCAATGTTCAATTCAATCATTACTGACTATTCTACTACTTAATTCTTAAATTCAAATATTCAATAACTAACACAATTATACAAACTAATAGCAACTACTCTACTTAATTCTTAAATTCAAATATTCAAGAATAAGACTTATTAGGATTGAACACACAAAATGACGAAATCAACTTTAACAGTGCACCAGTCACAAATCACAATCTCAATATCTTCATTTCAATGAGAAATCAAAATTATACACTAGATAAAACAAGTAAACATGTATTATGCATAAACCAGCTTGAGAATTGAGTTTTAATTAGTTGGGCTTGAGAATTGGGAACTTAGGTTTTGGATTGGATTTTGGCTATTTATTTATTTAAGTAACTATTGGATCTTTTGTTTAGATCTAAGATTTTTGTATGGTTGAATTTTAAAGTGTAAGTTATTTGCTCAATATTTATTAATGGAAAAAAAAATAAAAAATTTCATTGGGGCAAGTCAAAATCTTAGGGGGGGGCGAAACTGAAAAATACATTACAAATTAAACTACGAATTGTTGTTTCCAGAGCGGACAATTTGGGGGGGGGGGCAGGTCGCCCCCTCCCGCCCCCCCTAGCTCCGTCCTTGCGTAGAAACATTTTCAACTAAATAAATGACATACCTTGCGAATGTTCTTTTTCACATCTGAAGGAAGACGCAGCCATGCAGAGTACAACACGGATTCATAAACTGTAACATGAGGTGAATGGATATCGTTCTGTTCGCAGTATCCACTAATCCTTGCAAATGTTTCCTGACTCTTTGGGTAACCCGAAATGCGTATAGTTCCTTCAATGTAACCTTCTGTCTTTCGTCCTGCTAAGACATCCATTAAGGTTGTCTTTCCGGCACCACTAACACCAACAAGCGCTGTTAATACCCCAGGTCTGAAACTTCCACTGACATCTCCTAATAGGTGGAGACGATCACCTTCAATCCCTTGAGCTTTCATTTCCTGGTAAAAGTGCACAGATGTCAAGTTGATGAAACTTTACATTTTTCAGAAAATTCTTAGTAAAACGTAAAATTAACATTTTATTTCTAGCACTTTGAAAGTCTTCGTCAAAGCATGAGCAATGAAAGAAATACAAAGAGTAGCGAGTGAAGTTGTAAAGCAAGCTACTTACACCAGGCATATCGACAAAGTAGTTTATATGATCGAAAGCAAGTGAAAGAGGCTGGAAGGGCAAGACCATTCCTTTTTTAGTTGCATGATCAGCAGAGTCAGCAGTCGAGTTTGAACTGGTTGAAGCATGTTTCACTTCCTTATCAACACCTGTGGTTAAGTAATTAGGAAAACAACTTTACACGAATAATAAATCCTAGCTCGGTTTTCAGTTACAATAATGCAGTATCTAAATTGTCAACGATATTAAAGGAATAAGAACACACGAGTGTATGTTTAGTATACAATATTGAACTGGATTCAACGGTATAATAAACAAGAATTTAGCTTTCTTTTTCTTATTAGTACCCTTCTAGTGTACGAAACATGCTAAAGAAGGTTTTACTTCCAAAATTGGATCCCATATACAAGCAAGACAAATAAATGAAAGCTCTATTACCAATTGTTCATAGATATGAACAAAAATAGAAAATCAAAGAAAAATAAATGACTTGCTAAAGATTAAATGGACCATTACCTTCAGTTGCTCCTGTCACATTTTTCCCACTTGACTTCTTTTTGCTCTCATTTTCATCCAATACAATAGTGTTTGAATCACTTAAAGCTGAAAATTCATATCAGGAGAAGTTGTCAACTTCAGGTCCATTATGAAGTACGTGAATTGGAACTGACACGGGATGTTACTTACGATTTAAGAAAGTCAAAGCTGCAATAAATAGAATGTTAAAGAGAATTGAAAAGCCAAAGAGTGCTCCAAGGCAAACCCAAAACATATAATCTTCTGTGTAGAAGCTCCTCGACTGGAGGAGAACTTTTCCGACTGTAGGTGCACTGAATCGGGGGTCTATATTTGGCTGCATACAACAAAAAAAGAAGAAGAAAGAAATAGGCTTAAATTTCAATGAGGTACTTCATCTAATGGAGCAGAATTTCACATGATGGGAGCAAAAAATAGTAAAATGTAAAGGTGGGGTTCAAAGACGGATGGGTAAACTTACTGTACTCCATCTTTCGTCAAGAAATTCATTCATGACTATTGCATTCTGGCCATAACTCATAGGAGAAGCATAATAGGCCCATTTCAACCATGGCTTGAGGTCATCTGTTGTTAACAAAGAAAATGAATGACTTGATGATCTAAGGACTAATGAGTCCATTTCGTGCTTATAAATAATAGTAATTATTGTAACTAAGGTAAAATATGAACTTCTTGGTTTATTATGACAATTGACAAAGGTCTCAAGGGATAAAAAACGGATAAGAAGCTTAAAGGCTCTGAAGGTTGAGAAACATATCTAGAAGCTTACCTTTGGCTACTATGAAACCCCCAAGCACGAACACTACTAGCAAAGTGAAGGTCCCCAACGTGCCTGCGACGACCTGAGTTCTTCCGACTGCAGCAATGAATCGGAATAGACCAAGGGCCATTTGATGTATACTGAAGAATGTCAAGAATTGCCGAAAGAACCTAGAGCATGTGGACAAGAATTGTCAGCGAAGGTTTTCTTATTTAATAAATGATAAATTCCAGTAGAAAACAGAACCATGTGATAATTTTTACCTTCCAGCAGCTGGAGCGAATCCAATTGTGTAATATGTAATAATGATCCAAAGTGCAGATTCCACGAAAGATAGGGGGATCCTAAGGATCCAAATTGGCAATCCAAAAGCCCATGCTGGGTAGAACAAGAAATCTCTTTGTTTATAGAAGACAGGAAGCCTAAAGACTGTCATTGAAAGTTCAGCCATCCCATTAAACATCACATTAATAAGACTGAAGAAAAGGGCTCCAAAGAATTTCCCTCCATCGGTTAATTGTCCATGAGGCATCTTTGTCCTGAAGAAAACTGTGAAGGCTATAATTGCCATAATTGTTATTTGGGCAGTCTTGAATATGTATAGGAAAGAACTACGCGTCATCAACAGCCATTCCCTTGAAAAGCATGCCCGAAATAGCTCCCAATTTGAGATTCCATACTTCTCTTTCACCAAAGCAGCTGGATGGGCTTTGGATTTATCATAAGGAACTTTAAGTTCTCCAGCAAGCTTTTGACCAATGTGGAAAGAGTTGAAGGTTTCTACAAATTCTGAAACTGAGATATATTTATATGGTCTGTCTTTTTTGAACCAATATTGTTCCTGGTCCTTCCTCGACGTCACTTCTTGAAGAAAATCAGCGACTCCTTTCCGTTCAGGGCACTTGAATCCCATGTATTCGAAGAACTCAAGCACATTCTCTCTTGGACCTTGATACGCAATTTGACCTTCTGCCAGCAAGATAATGTCATCGAAAAGATCATAGGTCTCTGGGGCTGGTTGCAAAAGAGAAATGATCATGGTTACATCCATGATGTGAACCATTTGCTTCATGTACTTGACAATCTGAAAAGTGGTCGAACTGTCCAATCCAGTCGATATTTCGTCCATAAAAAGAGCTTTAGCTGGCCCAACCAACATTTCTCCTGCTCGTAGAGTAAGCATAGATTAGCATAAAAACAACAAAGTAGTTTTGGAAAATAAAGAAATCATGTAATTTCAAGAAGCGCATTCACTAGCATCACATAACTGGAATAAAAAGATTTAAGTTTTTGAATGAACTATGAGAAGCTTTTCTGCAACTAAATTTATACAATGAGTCTGTACAACAGATAGTAAAAGGGAATTCGTTAAGAAAATTCACAACAAATTATAAGAGTGTCATCATACAATTTCTTTGAATCAATGTCACCATTTATGATTTCTATAGCTAACTACTTCCACTCATTCAGAAATAGACCACTTCAAACTGACATGAATAGTTTGCACTTGAGATGTATAATTCGGGACATACCAGTAGTCACACGCTTCTTTTGTCCTCCTGAAATACCCCTTCTCATATCATCGCCAACCATAACATCGGCACAAATATCTAATCCGAGTATCTGTAATATTGATAAGGTTAATAAACTTCAAGTCTTTTCTTAAACTCCACACTCACAGAGTACAGAACTCGATAAAATAGCCTAATACAAAAAGGAAAAAAGAAACGGCAAAACCTTGAGAACGTAGTCTGTGACTAAACTAGTCTTTTGCCCTGAAATTGATGTGGCTTTCATGAATGTATCAATTTCAGGATCAGGTTTAATCCCTGCTTCTTTCTCTCGTCTCGAGAGTTCTGCCAAAATGTTATATCTTGTTCCAACCCCCAAACTTCGACCCGAGAAATCAAAGGTCTCCCTCACTGTCATTTCCCCGTGATGAAGATCATGTTGACTGATGTAAGCACATGTTCTTTGAGGAACAAATTCGTGCAGTTCATGCCCACAGTAAGTAATCTTCCCGGATTTCTGTTCAGAATTCCTAATCAATAACAGGAAAAAAAAGTATTGTTACAAAAAGTAAGCGAATATAAAGCTTAAGAAATATACTCGAAGATTATCGTCAAGCTTTCCAGCAAGTGCAAGCAGGAATGTTGTTTTGCCTGCTCCTGGTGGACCTAAAAGTAGTGTCATCCTGAAAATCATCGAGTTAGACTACAATTTGTAAGAAGAGGAGCAAATTTCTTTATTAATAACAAGAAACACCAATGACACGTTTGGTACAGACTATTTATTATATTTTCCAGTTCTATATACCAAATATGTACCTGGTTGGTTTGACGATTCCGTTTACATCTTTTAGTATCTGAGTTTTTCTCTTCTTATTGGGGGCAAGCCAAATTAGTCCCAAAATGCTCTATCATCCATTCCCAGCCAAAAAATACAACCATAATCAGAAATTTAATTATACATACACTCACACATACACACAGTTGAAATAATTAAATTACCTCAATTGTGTTCACTGTAGCATTCAATAAAGTGGGCAGTGCTCTACTCCCAACATAAACATCTCCTTCCACAGAAAGATGCTCATACCTTACTTCGATTTTCGGTGTCTCAATCCCCACCCTGCACCATCATCAAAAATCAAATCAACTAATCAATTGAAACAAAGGCACGTCCACACTCACGAAACTGCAGAAGTGTACAATGTTGAAAACTAAATTTAAATAAATAAATGCACGAGATTTTTTTATTTTTTATTTTTTTGAACATGTCATTAGAGCTGAGAAAAAGTGTTGAAGCATTCATTCGTAAAATCTGTTAATCTAAGTTATCTAACTGATCATCATAATTACTTATTACAATGTAAGATCTACCTTCACTTTCCTTTATGTTGCATGACTCAATTTTAACCAAAGGACGTGAGATCTATCCATTTCAAACAATTATATATCTAAGGCGTTCTCCTTTGTTTATAAATTAATCTTTTAGACGAAATGATTCAATATTACTGAAAAATAGGTAATATTGACAGAATTTTTCAGAGTAACTAAAATCCGTCGGTATTTAAGGATTTCCGACAGAAAAAACATGGAAAAGGGTTAATATTTGATGGACCTGTATTTTCCTTCGGAGATTTTCAATGGACAATTAGTGGTGATCGGAGGATTGGCCGTCGGAAATTGCCGATGAAGAATAATGCGTCGTTGGAAATTTCTTAGGTAACTTCCGTTCATAGAAAACATAAATATGATTTATGGATAAATAGAAGTGTTTGATTAATTTTGCTTGTATAATGTTTACTTCCGACCGCTTTTCTCCGTCTGAATTGGTCATTTCCGATCGAAAAAACCGCCAATGAAGCTTTTCAGAAATGCGAAAGTTTTAATTACGTACTTGTCAGTTCGTTGCCTGAGTCTTTTAAGAAACCTTTCATTGTCTTCTTCAACAACCTTAAGAATGCTATCCATCAATTGCTTCTTCTCATCCACACCAAGCTTCTTCACGTCAACTTCTTCTGCTTTAACCTTCCCATTTTCCAAAACTTGCGTTAAAACGCTTTTTCGGAGCCTATCATACGTGGGCAGCCGCTCAATGGCGGTCCACAAGAGCTCCTCCTCATCATCCTGCCGTCCGCTGCGGCTGAACACATCAGGTTGATCCTGCCACGCCTCCCGGAAGCTCCGGCTGCTGCCGGAGGCAGACGCAGCCAATCTCCTCCCGCTGCTGACTGATCGTGCAAGATCATCACCAGCTAAAGCTGTTGTCATTGTTGATAATTTAACCAACTATATTTCGAAAACCGGTTCTCTATATGCGGGGCATATATTTATATATATATATATATACATAATGAGTTCTGATGGTTCACGATACGTTATATAAGGGTTTTACGTTGATTATTTCTAGAAGATGAGTGAGAAGTTGTCTTTCCACGATTTAAGGCGTTGGTTTAGTGCATGGAGTGGCATGAAAATATTGAGAGTTTGGTTATAAATTTATAATAAAGGAATGGAGGAAAAAAAGGTCAGAACAAAAACAAATCTAGAAGCTTAGGCTGTCTGTGGAATTTTCATATTCGACACTGCTCGTGATATCTTCGATTGCAAATGAGGATTTAGTGGAATCATATGCACTGTCGAGGATAATATTCTTTCCCACTTTATTAGGATTTTTTTCCAAATTTAACCGTTGTTTGACCGTCATTATTTTTCAAACTCTTTTTTCTACGTCTTAATTTCAATTACACATTCATACAATAAAATATTTTGTACGGGAACTCAGATTTTTTTCCAACTTTTTAACCACATTCTTGTAAAAATCACTATTAAAAACATAATTTTTCCTATTTAATGGTTGTAAAAAAATGGCTTAGTATAATCAAGATCTTCGAATGGATGTACATTGTCATTTACACTTGCCACGTGGCAACATAACAGTTTTAAAAAATAAGCAATTTCCCTCCAACCTTTTTTTATCAACACATCAAATGTCCAAGTAAATGTATAAATGCACATCTATCATTTTTGTAATTTATTATGGTGTTTAAAGAACATTGGTCTTCATTTTTAGCTTGGATAATAAATTGCGATTGTTTTTTGTAGTCAAACTTCAATATTACTTACACATTCATAGAACTCACAACTTTTATGAATTTTCAAACTATGTCACATTAACTTCTATTAAAATTTACTAAAACTTTTATTAAAAACTTTGTCAAAAAGCACCGTTTAATAAAGCAATAATTGTTCAAGCTGATTATACATCAAGGTCATGTAGAAACTAGAAGTTTTTGACGGTCCATTAGCTTGAAAAGAGTAGTCAAAATATTAAGGATTATTGTGCATGATGTAATCCTTGATGTACATGTAGCAAAGCTCAAATATTAACTCTCAAGATCAAGAGCAAGCATCCTTCCCTAAATAGAGATCTTAAACCTCTTCTGCATCAGTTTACTTGTAGCGCAACTTTGCCAGAAAACTGATGAGTCTCGACTTGTGCAACCTGTACAACCACAATGTACACACTCGATAACCTTCTCCTCCTACAAATGCTTGGGGACTCGGTACGCACATGTAGTTTGGAATTTATGATCCTGATTCCTGAGGCTGCATGCACCTTAAACAGCAGAGCGTTTCATAAACAGGCTGCAATTCAGACCGAAACCAAGGTAATTGACTTCATAATCTATAGTGCACGCTAATAAGAGCACATAGGGAAGGTTTCTATACTTGCATGTATCTTAATTCTTAAACAATTCACAATAGCTGAAAGCATAATACTAGTGAACAAACATTACTTTATTTATCTGTCTCACTTTGAAATGCCAAGTCCAATGGTCATGAGGACAGTTATCTGATCCTTGATACTATAAAGCATTTCTTATCTATATTGCATTGTCACAAACAGGCGCTACACACAAAACAAAGAAAGATAAAACTCAGGCAAGATTTCATAATTCATATGACACGAACAATTTTTTTTAACATGACTAACAAACCTTTTTCCATTTTGCAATTAAATTACGATCTGCATAGCCCTGATCCAAGCAGAATTCATATAACTCCTTTGAAATATCCTTCCTCTTGTGATAAAGGTGATGCAGGAAGGTCCAAGTCAAATGTTGAGTTGTCATATAACACGTTAATGACACTAAAGTATTATGAGTTGGCAGATTGGTGCAATGATGGCAAGTGATCGCGTAATTTTAGTAATTGAGATGTGTTTCAGTAATTTGGCCATAACTTTGGCTACGGTTATCAGAATCGCGTTTATGACTACAATCCGAAAAGCTTGTTTCGGCATGCACGTCGTGGACACCCAGCTTTGCTTGGTGTGTGCCGTTTTCGACCTCAAATTCTGCTATTTTTCCTTCCGAATTGCTATTTTTAGTTAAATTTTGTTATTTTTGATAATATTTTGATTGCATCTTAGGAGATGATTTTTAACCCGATTTGGGCTAGATTTTTCGCATAATACTTATTTTATTTCATATTTTAATTTGGCATGATTTTTGGAATTTTGTCATTTTTGGTTAAATTCCGATTTTTTTTATAAAGTCCGACTTGTGGATTTCTTTTCATGCTTGCTGGATATAAGAAAGTTTTTTAAACTTCAGAGACGTTTTCTTTGTGTTTTCAACGTTAATCTTGTGTTCTTTCTTGTGAATTTGTTGGTAGAACTAGCGTGCAGAATAATCACTATTTTGTTCGGTGTCAATTGGTATCAGAACTTCAACATCATCTTCCTGGGTGAGATCTCATCAGTTTTAATGGCTGGAGGACGTGGTCGTCGTCGTAGTGGGCAGGTTCCGATTGAGGAAGTCTAACACCGTGATCGTAATATTCAGGATGTCACGATTGAAGATTTGTATAGGCAAGCTGTAGAGTTAACCCAACGCCTAGCGATGCGCGATTTGGAGGATCGTGAGGTCTTCAATCGCGATTCTGATTCTACTATTTTTGAAAATCCTTACCACCAACGTGATCTATTTCGGGAGCACCATGGTCCGGAGGAGCATCATAGGGATCTCATTTTTCAGGTGGATCTGCCCAAATTTTTTGGTACGTTACAGGCTGAAGGACTTATCGATTGATAAATGAAGTGGAACGTATCTTTGACTACAAGAAAGTCCCGAATCGTGTGAAAATGAAATTGGTTGCCATCAAACTCAAGGGCAGAGTGTCTGTATGGTGGGAGCAGTTGAGACATTCCCGGGACGGCAAAGTAATGCCAAGATCACTAATTGGGAAAAGAGAAGGGTCACTTTCTTCCCTTTGAGGTAGGGTGTGAGATCAGTCGATGATTACACGGAGGAGTTTTACCGATTGGTCGCCTGGAATGACTTATCTGAGATGGAGGAACAGATGGTGGCACGGTACTTGGGAGGGTTGCACTAGCCCCTTTAGGATGTCCTCAGCCTTTACTTACCGTGGATAGTTTGGAAGTATATCAGTGTGCACTTGCTGTTGAAAATTAGCAAAACAGGAAGCCAGTGATTAGGAACGATCAGAACAATCGACCAAATCGCCCTTAGGACTCTCGTCGTCCAGTAGATACTATAGGATAATTCTAATCCTTTTATTAAATGTTTTCGTTGTGGTGAACAAGGGCACATGGCTACTGATTGCAAGAAGTCTGCTAGTCAAAAGGGGAAAAATTTGTTGATTGAGGAGGACGTTGTAGATGGGACTGAGGAGATTAGGGAGGCCGTGTATGATGATGTGTTGTATGGAGATGGCCATGAGACTTTGGTTGTTTGCAAGAGTTTACAGACTCCCAGAGGCAATTTAGGAGACGATTGGTTGAGAACCAATATTTTCCACATGACCTACACAATTGCTGATAAAATCTACAAAATGATCATTGATAGTGGCAGTTGCGAGAATGTAGTGTCCGATAGGACTGTCCAGAAATTACAGTTGAAAATAGATCGTCATCCTAAACCATACAAGTTGTCGTGGCCGAATAAGGGCGGTGAGGTAACAGTAGATATGCGATGTCTCGTATATTTTTCAATTGGTAGCAAATATTTTGATAATGCTTGGTGTGATGTTGTGTCAATGGATGCGTGTCATGTATTTTTGGGTCGACCTTGGCAGTATGATATATACTTTCTATGTCCAGGTTTTTAGAAGAGGTTGAGCATGGGGATGTGGTGCTCTACTGCTTTGCGGGGATAGTGCAGTAATGTTAGTGGATTCTGAGCTACAAGCAGAGGTGCATCTACTACTAGCAGAATTCACTGACCTTATGCCTGAGGACCTTCCTCCTGGACTACCGCTTATAAGGGATATTCAGCATCAAATTGATCTTGTTCCATGATCGAGCTTGCCTAATCGACCAGCATACCGCCTTAGTCCTAAGGATGCTGAAGAATTACAACGACGAGTGGTGGAGCTAATGGAGAGGGGTTATATTCGCGAAAGTATGAGCCCTTGTGTAGTCCCTGCATTACTTGTGCAGAATAAAGATGGTTCATGGCGTATGTGTGTTGACAATCGAGCAATAAATAAAATTATTGTGAAGTAGATCTTCTCAAAGATTGACATGAAAAGTGGATACCACCAGATTAGAATAAGGCCTGGGAAGACAGCTTTTAAAATACAACACAGTTTATATGAGTGGATGGTCATGCCTTTTGGGCTATCTAATGCCCTCAGTACGTTCATCAGGTTTATGCATCGGGTCTTGCGACATTTGAGATGTTGAAAAGGGAATGCTTATTTGTCAATTAGAAGAAGTGTTCATTTTTTACTACTTCCGTAACTTTAATTGGTTTTGTTGTGTCTACTGATGGTGTTCATGCAGATCAGTCGAAGATATACGCAATTTTGGAATGGCCTAAACCCAAAAACTTGTACGATGTCAGGAGCTTCCATGGGTTAGCATCATTTGATCGGCGGTTCATCAGAAACTTTAGCACTTTGATTGCTCATATCACATAATGTCTTAAGGGACATGATTTCAAATGGTTTGAGGAAATAGAAGCCAGTTTTCAATTAGTCAAACAGAAGACCGAAACACTAGTCTTGGAACTCCCTGATTTTGACAAGGTGTTCGAGGTAAATTATGATGCATCAGGTGTTCGCATTGGAGGTGTTCTAAGTCAGTCAGGGCGGCCGATTGCTTTCTTCAGTGAGAAGCTTTCGGGATCTAATAAAAACTATTCCACCTATGACCTAGAGTTTTATGCCATAGTTCAGTCCCTAAAACATTGGCATCACTATCTAGTACATAATGAGTTCATTCTATTTACTGATCATGAGGTCTTGAAGTACATTAATGATCAACATAATCTGAGTAGACGGTATGCTAAGTGAGTGGCGTACTTGCACGAGTTCACCTTTACACTCAGGCACCAAGCATGGAGCCTAAATCGCACCGCAGATACATTGAGTCGTCGTACTATGCTCTTCACCACTACTAGTACCAGAGTTACATGCTTTGAGACTTTTTCAGATATGTATGCAGATGATCCCTCCTTCGGCAGTATATCAAGAGGTAACTAACGGTCACCGTCATGATTTTATTTTACATAATGACTATCTATTTCGTAGATTACAATTGTACATTCCAGATTATTCACCACTACTAGTACCAGAGTTACATGCTTTGAGACTTTTCCAGATATGTATGCAGATGATCCCTCTTTCGACAGTATATCAAGAGGTAACTAACGGTCACCGTCATGATTTTATTGTACATAATGACTATCTGTTTCGTAGATTACAATTGTACATTCCAGATTGTTCATTGATGCAGCAAATTATCAGTGAACTTCACAATGAGAGACACTTTGGCAGAGATAAAACATTGGCTCTTATCTCTTCTGACTTTTATTGGCCCAAGTTGACCAGTGATATTGTGTATTATGTGAACTGTTGTTATGTTTGTCAGCTGTATAAAAGGATTCTCACCAATGTGGGCATGTACATTCTCTTACATGTTCCTGAAGCTTTTTGGTTTGATGTTAGCATAGATTTTGTGTTGGGTTTACCCCGTACCCAACGAGCCGCGAATTCTATCCTTGTTGTGGTTGACAGATTTTTTAAGATGACCCATTTTGTAGCTTGTATGAAGACTATGGATGCTACTCGAATTACCCATCTTTATTTTCGAGAGATTGTGCATTTACATGGTGTTCCTCGATCTGTCACTTCATATCATGATACCAAGTTCATCAATCATTTTTGGAAGAGTTTGTAGGGAAAGACTGGGGATACAATTGAATTTTAGCAGTGCCTATCACCCCTAGACAGATGGTCAAATTGAGGTAGTGAACCGGAGTTTGGGCAACCTTTTGAGGTGTTTGGCAGGAACTAAGCCGAAGCAGTAGGATTTAGCATTACCTCAAGCAGAATTTGCCTATAACAGATCAACAAATAGAACCACTGGCTTCAGTCCATTTCATATTGTCTATGGTTAGAACTCATCTATGGTGCTAGCTTTGGCCCCTATTCCACACGTAGGACGTTTAGTCTTAAGGCAAATGAGATGGCAGAGCATCTTCGGGGTATCCATGAGCAAATGAAGTTGGCAATTCATGAGAGCAATATCAAGTACAAGGTTCGGGTTGACAGTCATCGTCGCTAGGTACTTTTTGATGTTAGTGATTTTGTTTGGGTTGTATTAACGCGTGATCGTTTTCCTGTTGGTGAGTATAGTAAGCTTAAGGACTGAAAGATTGGGCTTTGTGAGATACTATATAAGATCAACAATAATGCTTGCAGGTTGCCCCTTTTAAGTCACTTGAGGACCCCTGATGTCATTAATGTAAAATACCCAAGTCATTGTTTTGTAGATTCTGATGACACTAACTTGAACTCAAGGATGAGTTCTTTCCAACCCGGGTCGAATGATGCAGGAGGGTTCGAGTCAGATGCTGAGTTGTCGATAACACGTTAATGGCTCTAAAGTATCACGAGTTGGCAGATCGGCACAAGGATGGCAAATAATCGTATAATTCTGGTAATTGAGACGTGTTTCGGTAATTTAGCCATAACTTTGGCTACAGTTATTAGAATCACGTTTATGTCCACAATCCGAAAAACTTGTTTCGGCTTGCAGTCGTGGACACCCAGCTTTACTCGGTGTGTACCGTTTTTGATTTCAAATTCCGCTATTTTCCTTACGAATTGCGATTTTTAGTTGAATTTTGCTATTTTTGGTAATATTTTGATTACATGTTAGGAGATGATATTTCACTCGATTTGGGTTAGATTTTTCACAGCATACTTATTTTATTAAGTATTTTAATTTAGCGTGATTTTTGAAATTTTGCCATTTTTGGTAAAATTCGGATTTTTGCTATGAAGTTCGGCTTGTGGACTTATTTTCATGCTTGTCGGATATAAGAAAGTTCTTTAAACTTTAGAGATGTTTTCTCTGTGTTTTCGACGTTAATCTTGTTTTTTCTTGTGAATTTGTTGATAGAACTAGCCCGCAGAATAATCACTATTCTGCTCGGCGTCAAAAGGTAAAAAACATAGCGACTTTTCTGATGGGCTATTTTAAAAATAGGCCACAGGCCTTTACAATGTCTTTTACCATCATCAGGATCATTTTCAGTTGCAAAAAACAAAAATAAAACTAGCATGCAAATTAAACTAAAATAACAATTTAAATGCAAAAATGACGTTTCAATGCAAAAAATTTGAATGAAATTAATATATGAAAAAACGCACTAGGATCCCGAATCACCAAACAAAGTTTCCTTTTAACCCCTATTTCACAATTTGATAACACGATGAATTTGTTGAAGAATCAATGTTTTCAATTTATTCAACAATTTCTTTCGAGTAGAATTGAACTTATTCTAGCATATCATTTGACTATATTTTTATGACAAATGCAATATACAAAAATGCATGAGGTTTTGTAAACACTTAAAAATTCACGTAAAGTATAGCGGTATATTTATATCCTCTATCGGATCCTACGATAATTTATACCTTGTAGAATCTATTTCCCTTATTTCGAATGCATAAAATAGATCACACAAACTCACATAATCACATACATTTAACTACAGAGGCAAGAAGGTGTATATAAATCATTCAACATCCATCAATCGTGTTTGAATATCAAATTGCAAAATAGAAATTAAAAGATCACACTGCGAGATTCATCGTTCACCTAATATATAAAAAGTCTAGCCTAACATGGATAAAATAAAAGAACAATAAAAATAATAAAAAGAAGATATCACCAAAAACTTGAATTAACCCGTTTGGTGCACATTATTTCTAACAGAATGCATTTTTTTGTTTGATGTGATGGGGAATATGTGGTTGAAAAAGAAGGAAAAGTTATTAATGTGATGAAAAATATTATTTTATTGAAAAATGTGTGGTTGAAAATGAGTAAAAGAATGAGAATGAAAAAAATAATGTGAATCAAACATGGGATAAAAGTGTGTTTGGTGCAATTTAAAACGAGAGAATGCATTTTTTAAAGTGATGTGATGATGAATATGTGGTTGAAAAAAAGGAAAAATTTATTGATGTGATGAAAAATATTATTTTATTGAAGAATGTGTGGTTGAAAACGAGTAGAAGAATGAGAATGAGAATGAAAAAAATAATATGGGTCAAACATGGGCTAAATCTTGAAATCTTGAGACTTAAAGTGAAAATCCTTGTTCTCGCCTTCTTGTTAGCTCTCCAATGTGTTTTTCTCTAAAAAAAATGCGTAAAAAACCTAGTTCTGACTGAGTTTAGGGTTAAATAGAGTCTCAAGATACCCTACCATAAGAGATTGGTTCGAATAAGGAAACCAGAAAATTCGCGTCCAGAATGAACCATGAGACTGCGTGGTATAAACCCACGAGATAGCATGGTTATAAAAACTTTGCACTGTTTATCTATTGTTGGTGCTTGGGCGACTGCATGAACTTTCTACCATGCGACTGCATGATAGAAATTATTTTCCATTTGGTTCACTTTAATCCCTAAATTTGTTTCCTCTATCTTTTGACCTTGCTTCCTTTCCCTTCTCCTAACATTTCATGACATCATAAGGTATTACTTAGCTCAATTCCATGCTTGTTTCGTCATTCGGGTCATCTTCTGAATAATTGTAGTTTGGTCCTCGAAGTTTCATTTTCTTTCATTTTGGTCCTTTTTCATTCGTTTTCGCATACTCTTCATTCCATCCATCAATGTAATTCTACAAACACAAATTACATCGAATTGAGCCATATTTCAATATTTACATCAACAATTTTCCATGGCAAAACACACTTATCAAAGCACATCCCCAAGAAATCTCATTATTGAGTTCCTAAGAATAATCTAACTATTTGTCATTACAAAAGGATTCTGGGTTCACATCAGTGAAAGTAAACAAGAAGTGTCACAAGAAGATGCAAGAACTTCTTAGCTCTTCTCACAAAAATCCGGGCTGGGTTCTCTAATCAAAATAAAAGAAGCAGCCACATGTTACATCAGGTAGTGCATGGGTTGTAGATTTTGAAAAATCAAAATAGGACACATTCTAGAACAGATATGACTTTACACTTTCCAAATTGGATAAAAACAAGCAAAGTTGCAAATTAGCCCATATGGTTTGCAAATACTACTAATACCCCCTTGTGAATGCAAAATAGACTAATCAACATTTCATGGTTATCAGTAGAATTTAGCAAACCATAAGAAATGAGACAAAACTTATACCAATCCTGGAGGGGATCACTTGTAGGACATAATGCTAATGCATGTTTCCCACGAGCAAGAAACCATTGGTTTTCATCTTATTATGGTTGTTCAAAAGAGCATATCTCTGATCAAGTTCAAGTAGGTAACTGAACTTCATTATGTCACAATTAAGTCCTCAATTTATACTTTTTTTTTACAATGATATCACTTCAAACAACTCTGTTAGATTGTAAAAGGAAAAACAACATAGACATTGACATGCGATAAATAAATCTCAATGTCGACACGAATCATCAACAGTCACATTAGTGTTCCTGTTAGCCAAGCTTAACAACTTGGACGTAGTGACTTTACTATAGAAAAATTGAATATTCAGTACCTACATACGACAAAATGAAATTCAATGGCCCACTTCAAATTGAGGGATCAATTTGGCGACACCTAAAGATGATTTTTAGAAACCACGAAGAGCGATTAGGTTATTTCAAAACCAAAGGGGTATTTTTTTAACTTCTGTCTCAAATTCCTGGTAAGTTAACTCAATTTATTGTTAATTTAGTTAATAGATTTCACAATTAATTGTTGTGGTTTCATTCTGATAGCTAGGCACTTTTAGATTTTTAACTGGACTACATTTTTACAACCATTAGAATAGCGCGTTAATTTTTTATGTTTTCAATTTGTTTATTTGATTTATTTATTTATTTTTGTAGAGTTTTCTCTTATAATTAATAGTTTAGTGAATTTCTATTGTAGTTATAGTAAGCAACTTATTTAATTTTTTTGATGATAAATATTTTTTTTTTTTTGGTTTTGATACCCAATAAATCCTGAGGTATGATGTCAAATCGATTTTATTTATTGGATTATACTTCATAGACCTCGGCCAATAACTGAAGTTGTGGTTCGACACCACAACTGTCTAGACCTTTCACGTAACTCACTTGGGCCATTTGAAGTAGCCTAATTATATTAGTGCTGCTCATGACCCAACCTAAGTAACTTGGACGGCTTTAAGGTGTTAGCCCACTTATCCCGTTTCTATTGGGCCTATTATTTTGACCTAAAAGCCTAACATATTCCTATTCTATATAGTTTGGTTGTCCACTACTATTACCGTGTGAAAATTGAAGCAGCCACCCCTTTGAGAAGTTGATAGAGCTAGTTTCTTGTCTCTTGCTTTGTGCACTTTGGCTGTGTGTCATTCCCTTGAGAAAACCGTCCCTTTCTTCTTCACTGCTTAGCCTTTGTGGTTATTTTCTTGGCTGAAATTTCTCACCCCAGTCCTTTGTGGGCTATAACTTGTGGAGCAACCAGTGTGCTACTTGGGCGGTGTTTGGTTTGTGATTTTGGTTTGCTTTGTGGCGTCGATTGGTTTGGAGACTAAGCCCGGATCTTGTTTAATTGGAGGCACAATACACAACATTTAGTATCAGAGCTCGGTGGTGGTGATTATTTCCGACGAAGGCAGCTCCAAAAATCAGCAGAAAAATCGGGCAGAAAAGCTAATGGAAGCTGTCCAGATTTTTCAACTAAAATCCGAACTCTCAACCTTGTTTTCCGGCCAAACTAGAAATAATTTGGATAAACGGTGACCACTGGTGGAACGTGTAAGTGAAGGCACACCCTGTGGTCCGGTGCGTGGGAGAGACAGCTACCAGCGGCAGTAACGTGTGGCGCTCCGATGAGGCTCGTGCGTGCGATTCGACGACGACTCCTTCAGACAGTTTGTTAAGTTTGATCTCCTGAACGTACTAATACTTTTGGTTTAGTGTTTTAGGTTATGTAAAAAAAGTTGGACGATTTTGCCTTGGTGGCACGATGGTCGAAACTGCAAAACATTTACTGAATTACTTTAGGCCAAAAATTGCGGCCTTAAAGCAATAAACTCGCATCTCTCGTAATTTACGGACTCAGAAAGGTCTACTCTGGTAAATTGGTTTATCCCGTTTAAATTTCAGCATTAGCGCGTCATTGTGTGGGGTGACATTAAGATTGGGGTTATTGTGAAGGGGTAACCATTGTTTGTGCTAAAAATTAGGAATTATTTGTTCTTCGTTGCCACGTGATTGAAATTTGCTCTTTTGATAAATTACAACATATTATCTTTTGTGATATATCGTGACTAAAACTGTTATGTTGATATCTCTCTGGTTTCATTGATAAATTGCTAGAATACTTAGACTTTACTCATTTGAAAATTCTCTTGATCTAAAATTGTGAATCTTACGAAACCTTGAGAATCTAAAACGATGTATATTTGTGAGCCTAGGACTGCTTTGTGTGGCTTGATTGTGACTTTGTATTTCTTGTTTTGAAAATGATAATGTACAATTTTAATTTGGGAACTTTTAATGAAAAATATGATTTTTCTATTTGGCAACAAAAAATAAGAGATATTTTGGTTCAACAAAAGGTTTCAAAAGCCATTGATGATAATTTTCTTGCTGATTTTTCAAAAGAATAAAAAGAAGAGGTCGGTGAGCTTGCTTATACCTCTATTATTTTATACTTGGCTGACGCAATTTGAGAAAAGTGAGCAAATTGAAAATCACTAAAGAGATTTGGCAAAAATTGGAAGATCTGTATTTGTCCAAATCTACTCCAAACACGCATTACTTGAGCATTTTTTCAGTTTCAAAATGGATCATTCAAAGGATTTTGATGATAATCTGGATATTTTTAACAATCTTGTTCAAGATATTGTTAACTGTGGAGAGTCGGTGTCTGAAACCTGCAAGGCTATTATTTTACTGAATGTTATACTTGATACTTATCGTGGAGTTAAAAATGCTATTAAGTATGATATGTACACCTTAACCCTGAGATTGTCATAGATTCCCTTAAAAGTAAAGATATGAAGATTAAGGCTGAAAAAATAAGATAAGAGAAATGGTGAATTGCATATGATGAGGAATATAATGAAGTTTAAGTATATGAGTTTGGGTAGAGCTCAAGACTGTAGTGATTCGAGTAGTGACTTGAGTGATGAGGGTGGCAAGAAAAAGAGCAAGAGATGGGACAAGTCCAGTGATAGACGGTGTTACAGCTGTGGTAAGTCTGGATACTTTAATAGGGACTGTCCCAAGAAGAAGGATAAGCAGAATGGTAAGATGAAAGGTGAGACGAATATGGTCATAGGGTCGAGTGATGATCCAAGTGAGGTTTATTGAGTGTGAACCTGGTTACTGCATTTGCATCTGTGTGTAATCCTTTCTGCATGTATGTGATTGCTTAATTCAGATGCGTGGTGATATGTGCATTTTCTATGTGTTTTGATATGCGCATTGGCATGATTTGGAGTGATCTTATTACTTTGTGTAATTGTTTGTTTGTATGCATAGTGGGTTAGGGATGCATTAACAGTATTTTGTATATCTTTTGGTAAGGTAGTGTATAGATGTCTAGGGGTACATTGGTGGTTTTCTACCGTGGGATGTGGAGTGTAGCATTTGGATCACGTGTGGAGATGTGACCAAATGTCTGGAATCCTTTATTTGTAAGAGACCCTGATCAGGTGGAGTGTGAGCGAGTCACTTCTGTTAGATGGAGACCCATTATCCACTTATATTTAGAGAAGTGATATGGTGATAGAGAATTATCTCGAGAACTTAGGATCTATAGAGACTTACCAATTAAACATGAGTTGAGTGATTGTTCTAGTGAGCATGGTGAGTGATGAGGTGAGATATGTGTTCTCGAGGAGTGGGTAACACTGAATGGGATAGGATAAGTGTGGTGAGATCTTCTTCGTGAGGTCATGTATGCATTGGTTGCGTATGTGTAGGCCTGTTGATTAACTTGGTGTTAATCGGTTGTTCTGTGTGAACATGTTTGAAAAGATATGTATTATCCCATATGATATCTCTGTTGCATGTTTATTTGCTCTTGATTGATTGTTGTGATTATTTGCTTCTACTTGAGTGTTCTTGATCTTAGCCCTAGTGAGTACATAGAGTAGGTATGGTATGTGTTTCGGGTCCGAAACACGAGATAAGGTCTGTGATTTTAATTTTTATTGGTTACCTTAAACGTGCAAGTATAAACTACGTGTTTTGGTTGCTTGCAGATTTATTAGGAGTCAAGGTGGAGGTTTGTTGGATTTTGATATCCATTAAATCCCGGGCTATGATGTTAAATCGATTTTATTTGTTGTATTATACTTCATAGGCCTTGGTCGATGACCGAAGTTGTGTATCGACACCACGATTGTCTAAACCTCTCGCGCTACTTGGGCCATTTGAAGCAGTCTAATTATATTAGTGCTGCTTATGGTCTAACCCAAGTAACTTGGACATCTTTAAGGTGTTAGCTCACTTATCCCATTTCTATTGGGCCTATTATTTTGACCTAAAAGCCTAACATATTCCCAATCTATTTAGTTTGGTTGTCCACTACTATTACCGTGTGAAAATTGAAGCAGCCGCCTCTTTGGCCGTATGCCATTCCCTTGAGAAAACCGTCTCTTTCTTCTTCACTGCTTAGCTTTTGTGGCTACTTTCTTGGCTGAAATTTTTCACCCTAGTCTTTTGTGGGCTATAACCTGTGGAGCAACCCGTGTGCTACTTGGGTGGTGTTTGGTTTGTGGTTTTGGTTTGCTTTGTGGTGTCGATTGGTTTGGAGACTGAGCCCGGATCTTGGTTAATTGGAGCCACAATATACAACAATTTTCAAATTCCTTCTACTTCAGTCATGTCTATGGAAGTTTTGAGGTCAAGTTTAATGAGATTTTAAACTAATATTTATGATTTAACTTGTTTAATATGTATATATTTTTTGTTTACTAAATTGTGAATTTAAATCAAACAAAATAGAAAAAAGTTGCTTGGTTTGATTCAAAAAATTTCAAACCGTTTTAATAGCTTTGATTTGAAAATGTTTGACTAACTATTCAAATCCACCCCTAATTTAGAGGCTTGAGACACTGATGAAGAAAGTGTGTGTGGCAATCCATTGATCAAAATGTGAGTTTGGCTGAAATGAGAGATAATATCGTTGGCCCCGAAAGTTCGGCTGAATTGTTGCTACAAAGCTAGCGTTTGAATAAAATTGAATAGGAATGAATTGTGGATAAGTTGGTAATAATTGTATTTTTTTTTTTTATGAAATGAATTGAAATTACTATTGACTTTGAAAAATAAATGATAATTTACTTTTAATGTTATCCATGTTTGGCTAATGTTTATAAATAGTCAAATCGCTTTTCTTTCCATATACTTTGTGGTACGCAGAAAAAATTACAATTTTAAAACACATTTTTCCCTAACAACAAATTTTAATGAACGTCAAATAGGGGCTTATTTACCTCTCATTTTTATCTATTCATAATTATATGATTTGTTGACACTCCCATAAAAGCTTTAAATTCAAGATGTGTTGAGTTTAAAAAAGAAAAATAAAAGAAAATTCAAGATTTATTTGGTTTAAGATACTCAATACTAAAGTATAGAGATTTGAATTTCATTGCTTTTAATATTTTTTGATGTTGTACGTCACACTTTACTGGTACAAAACATCAGAATTTGCATTAAATTACAATTGTAGACTAATGCTATCTAGATTAAATAATCAAATTTGATAAGTCCAAAGATCATTTGTCCTTACATTTCACATGAATAGCATTACTAAAAATTGCAAGAGCTTCAAGAATTGAACAAAATTCTAGCAGTCGTACTCGTGGGCATGCAAATTCAGAAGGAAACCTCCAAGAGAATAGAAGGACACAGAGTGTGTTTGGTATACATTATGGTAGATAAGACCACAAGTTATGATATTCTAATTATTATTTTTCTTTAATTCTGTCTAATTCAACTGAAAGTATTAACTATTTAGGCATTGGATTTAAATAATCATTATTTCAAAAAAATTTAATTCTCATACTCATTTTTAACCACATATATATTTACAAAATAAAATATTTTGTTTGTAAACCAATTTTTTTTTCTCTACCTTTTAACTACGCATTTTTCAAAAAATCATTATAAGAGGCCCGGCAACGGGATCCATGTCTAATAAACATCATTGATAGCCTTTAAATGAGTTCCTAAATATGAATATTTAGACACAAATAATCAAGAAATGTAAAGGTTTATAAAATAATAAACGAAGTATATCATCTGTGTGTGTAACAATTAGCTTTGTAAATCATCTTTCTAATAGAACAAACAATTTCAAATCAAATCTTCAAGTAAGAAAACTGGTAAGTAACCAATCATTAACAGAATCATATTTCTTCATTATCCAAGTTAGTGTCTCAACATTACTACAAATAAAATAAATCCATTGTTCTTTCTTTCTTTCACGACCATATAATTCTATACCCTTACCAGAGTTCTTCTACAGCTTCTTTTCGTGTATGGCATAGCAAGTGGAGATTCATCAGTTTACAATTCCAAAGATCAAATACTAGCTACAATTAGTGCTGGAAAATCACTTTGGGGTTGAGGATTTGGAGGAACAATCACGGTAAGTTTGTAATTTCTGCACCACCTTTCTGTGGAAATTCCTGTGACAAGCGCATGCAGCACACTTGAGAGCTCCATGGCTTCCTTCTTCTCCGGCCGGCATGAATTCACAGCACCCATCGACTGCATATTTCCCTATACTTGCTGCGTGGTTTTTTCTGCACTCCTCATACGTGATTATCCTTTCCTTCATCAAAATCCCACTCGAAATCTTCTTCGGTTCCTCTTTCAGATTCATATTCCAACAAGTTCTTCTTTCGTTTCAGAGAAAAACTAGCAGTAAGAATTGGTATTTTGGGTCAATGGTTCTTGAGCTGTATTATTTAGAGAAGCTAGTGAACTGCAGAAAAAGTGGTTGTGCTCAATAGCTGCCAGGGAGGCGCAGCCGAATTTATTCATTTCTCGCCTCCATTGGTAGATTCATATAATAGTTAAGGGGACTCGGAATGAAAAGGTAGGTTTGCTATTAGGTGATAATAATGCACGGTCACCATTCATAGACTACTCGGAAGATACATCATTTTCCCTACCTTAACTTGTATGCTCATTTTTGTCTCAATTATCAGTTTTTCGGTTGCTGTGGGCCAGCTACAATTTTGAGGTGGGCCAAGGACGACGCTGGACCAACATTCTTCACTCTTATTTTTTAATAAATATAGGCCAGCCCATTTAAGCGACGCCATGGCATGTGCTTATAAATCCAACATGGCCTGGCTCTAGCGGGGACACCAACTATACGTGTCACAAATATATGATATGTAGATGGTAAATGACACTTCACAGTAAGATATACAAATTGCCAGTGTTACGCCCAGGGGCGGACCTAGCAAAAATGTTCAGCACGGGCGGAAACATAACAAAAATGAAAAAAATAATAATAAAGGAACCGAAACAGAAACAGAAACAAAAAAGCCGAGAAGAAATGGCCAAAACAAAAGGGCCAAACTTAAAAAAAAAAAAAAAAAAAGGAAAGAAAGAAAAAGGCCCAAACTTTTTTAAATACCCAACTCTCTCAACCCAAAACAAAGGAGCCAAAATAAACTAACTTTTTGAAAGCGTTGCAAGAGCTTTAAACTATCAATCTTTCATCACACTGCCCTAGCTTTTAACTATCCAACTCCTACATAGTATCATATCAAATTAAAAGACTAACATAAACAACATAAAATAAATTTTGAATTAGATACAACGTAATCACAAGTAATTTTGTTAAAGTTCTGATAACCCAAAAGAAGTTAAGATGAAAATATAGCCAATGCAACTATGCAAGTATATATTTATATTGAATTATGTATAGATACAATTTAGAAATATTTTATAAATCATCAAAATCAGAAACCCCAAATTTCAAATCACTAATTTATAGGTAAATCATCAAGAGCATCCCAATCACACAATAATCAAACACCAACCAACTAGTATACCAATAGCTCGCTCAAAATTAGCAGAAGGAAAGAAGGATTATATGTAAACCAAAAAACCTAGAAGTAGGAATCAAAGTTTCAAATTAAATTTTGCACACAAATTATAGACTTACAAACTAAAACTCCAGCAGAGGAAGTCGGTGGCACGCAGATGGCAGGTCACAACTCACAAGCAACTGAGCAAGTCTACGACATGCAAAGAGAATCAGAGAAAGAGTGGAAATTGGGTAAAAAATGAAATCAATTCTCCTGAACCAATATATGATAGTTTTGGATTTTGAGCAATGGCTAATGGGCCTAATGTTATTTTGAAAAGGGGCCTAAAACAACTTAAGCCCACTAGTCAAAAAAAGGCACAAACCAATTTCAATTCATCTTCTTCATTTGGTAGTCTGTCCATGCGCCATTTCACAGTCAGTCACCGATTCTGCTGTAGTTCCGATGCAGTGCCTGCGTGGCTGCGCCATTTTCGTTTGCATACTGAAATTAGCATGGCAGTCTTCTTCCCGTCTTCTTCTTCTTTTTCCCTTATTCTTCCCGTCTTCTCTCTGCAACAGTGATCTGGAGCCCGGCAGTATTCAAAACTCCGGCGGATCCAGCACAGGCGGCCGCCCCCCCTCGCCGGGTGCTGGGTCCGTCCCTGGTTACACCTCATTTCCGAGGCTCCAAGAAAGATAGCCACGTGGAGAGCCACGTAAGCAACATGTCAACACATGAGGACAAAACATGGAGAAATCCGAGGTCCTCGCATTTCATACCGAAGTTCATGTTGAGGCACTACCTAAGGGATGAAGCACTACAACTCGGACTGAACCACTGCTTAAGAAAACAAAGAAAGAAACTGAAACTCTTCACTTAGAGAATCACCTCAAAGATCTCTTTTGATGCTCTCACGCATCCGAAGCTCATGAAGCCGACGCTGTCTCTTGCAGTTGATTCGAAGATCTTTTAGAAAGTGATTGATGTAATGTCTGTGATAAAGTTTGTCAGCGTGTCAGCCTACTATATAGGATGGCTGACCCCTTATCAATATATTGATTGTATGAATAAGACAACGATGTGAAATCTGAATTTAGGAGATGAGGCCACGTGACTCTGATCCAACAGTCACCACGTTAGCCTGGTAGTATAAATAGGTCTTCTTTGTAAGAGATGGGGGTCAGCATCTGGATAAGAAAAATGCCAAATACATCTACTAAAAACTCCTAAGAATTCAACACAGTATCACTTAGCAATTCCTCCATTACTCTTTTACAACATTGTTGAATACAAACTGAAAGAGAAGTTAATGTGATTGCAATATACATATAAAGTCTTTCTTATCTATTCTTCCACATATTCCTTTTGGATTAGAAGAGAGATTCATTCTTGATTATCTTGGTTTGGCAATCGTTGATAGCGTGATTGCCATCAAATCACACCGTCGGAATCCAAAACGTCATTCTCTTGTCGAAAAGTACATCTTGCATCCATCTTAGGTTGATTACTGTACTTGTTTCAGTAAAAATGCGTCGAATTCGTACTTAACATGGCAAGAGTGGGCCTGACATCTGTTGAGTTCATTTTTTGGGGTCAACAGATTGATGCCGTTTGTGGGAAACCATACATTCAACCACGAACATATGTGAAAGAAAGGCCAAGTTGCAGTTGGAAATTTGGCTGACAAAAGTCCAAACCCTTGAAAAATGAGCTGTTAGCAACTTAGAACCCTTAAAGAAAATGAAAATTTCACAATAAGTATTTTAAGAAATGTGAGTTCAAATGATGAAAGTGCATCAGAAGGACGAGGGAATACCCTGAAGAAGGAGAACCCTCATAAGCTGCCCCAACTGCTCGCCCATGACCTCTAGCACGAAGACAATAAGGATCCAAAAGAGGGGACAGGGTAGCAACCAGGCTCACCAGAGAAATGGCCACAATGGCTGCCAACATGAGAAATATAACCCAATAGAACTTAGCCATGCAAGAGATGCTGATGAACATGCAGGCGCGAGGAGGATACCACGTCTCTTCGTACACAGTCCCTGAAAATGCCTTTCTAGTGACTCAGGGATATTATCAGGAGAAGGAAGAGGTTCAAAGCCAAATGGCTAGAGATCATTATGCCGGAATGGAGGCTCCTTAAGAAAGAGAAGTTGGGGTGGATATGTCAACTAATTATGCTTTGAAGAGGCCATATGAAGTTTCATTTAATTTTCCTCCGAATTACGAGCCAGATGATAGACCCCAGAGGTCGGTAAGCATCTTCGGCATGATAAGTTATAGGTTGCCTAGAAATAGGTAAGGTTATTCACCCTAGGCACTTAGAAATATGGCAAGCTTATTCCCCCTCCAATGCCTAGGAATAGGCAACAGGAGCCTCGCCAATGCGAAGAACATCACCCAACGTATCAGGAAGAGCCTCAGGTCCCCCCTAGAAATAGGTGCGAAAGGCGAGACCATGCTAGGAATGAAGCAAGATCCTCTCAACCGCCATCCCAGATCCACCAGAGAGAGGATGAAGACTCAGATGAGCCTCAAAAATCTTGTGACATAGATGATGATGATGATGAACATTTACCCTTTTCTGAGGCCATAAGGAACGCTCACATGCTGAACCACTTTACTCTCTCTAAAATTCCCAAGTATGATAGGATATGTGATCTTGCAAAGCACATGAATATCTATAAAACCCATATGAATCTAAAAGGAGCCACCCCGCAATGAAGTGCAAAGCTTTTCACTCAACTTTGAGCGAAGGTGCTGAAGTTTGGTATACGAGGTTACTAGAAGGGAGCATCCGAAGTTGTCCTGACCTCAAGAAAACATTTTTGAAACGATTTGCAACAAGTAAAAAAGGGAAAGGCCTATACAACAATTGCAAGACATGCGACAACAAATGGGTGAAACATTGAAAAGTTTCTTGTCCCGTTTCACAAACGAAATGACTTACTGTGCACAGGTCACAGATAAGGAAGTGTCGACTGCTCTGAAAGGAGTATTAGACATAAACTCTCTTCTGGAGGGATGTGCAAAATAAAGATCCAACTACCTATGACGCCATATTAGAAACGATAAGGCACGAAATACTCAATGAAGAATTAAAGAATCATAGGAACGAGCCAGCCAGGGTCTCTCACCTCCTCAACTGCACAGAGAAAGAGGCCCTACATCCCATTTGATGAATCAACATGCACCACTAAATCATGGATATGAGCTTACCATAGCAACACTCAAAGTGGTACCGACCTTAGCTTATGGGCAGGTCAACCCAAGTGCTGAAATGCACCAATATCCCTTTTACCCAAAGTACCAACCAAGGGGACTGGGTAGGGAACGAAGCGTTAAACCTAGAAATAGGAATGAAATATCTAAGTATTACACATACCATCAGTCCCATAGTTATCGTATGGATAACTGTTGGGATGTTGCTAGACATTCCCAAAACCAGAATCAAGTGAGGAGAAGACGCCCCCCAAGGAATGCTCCATACAAGTAAAATCAACAGCTTAGGAACAACGAACAGCGTCGACCCAACAAGAATGACCTCCAAGAGGAAGGGAAAACGATACCGAAAAGCCCAGAGAGGGTCAAAGGCAAAGAAGAAGTCACCCATCTAACAACGAGTAGGAGCTCATCAGAGAAATCGATACAATTATTGAAGGCCCACACGTTGGGGGAGAATCACGAATTCACAAAGGAATTATGTTAAGAAAGCAAATGATCATCCCATGATGAGTTACATAGTGAACCATTCTTCAATCGGAAGTGCAATCACACCGATTACATTTACCTAGGAGGATACGATGGGAGTACATTATCCACACTATGATGCTTTAGTGATAAGGGCTGACGTGGAACTCGATGACCTGAAAAGGATGTTGGTGGATAATGGGAGCTCGGTCAATAATATCTTTGGAACCATCTTTAATAAAATGAAAGTTGACCATGAGCTGACCCCTATGAATTCCTCTCTATATGGATTTATGAGAGATAGCATTATCCCAAAAGGTAAAATTACCCTAGCAATAGAGATGAGAAATGAACATCTAATTGCTCGCCATTTCATAGAGTTCCTGGTGGTTGATAGTTGTTCTGCTTATCATAGGGTACTCGAGAGACCTATGTTGAAGGAATTATAGGCAGTTACCTCAATCCATCACTTGTATATAAAGTTCCCAACTGAAAAATGGCATTGTCACAATTCGAGGAGATCAATAAGGAGCTAGATAATGCTACTCCAACCCTAAGAAAAGCAAAACCAAGGACCGTCAACGTCATTGTTACGGATGTCGACATGAGCGACCTCTCTGAACAAGGAGAAGATGTCATCATAACCGATGCCCTTGAAGAAGGTGGCATCATCGGCACCATACAAGTCCCTGAAGAAGGGACGGCCGATGAAGAAGCAACTTGCTTGGAAGAGCTGGATCCTCGAATCATTGATTACGAGCCTCGATAGCCCCTATGGAAGAATTGGAGACCTTCCCAGCAAACCCTATGGATCCATCTAAATGCCTACATGTGAGATGCAGTTTGCTACTACAAATGAAGAAGGAATTAAAGAACTTCTTACTCAAAAACCTTGATGTCTTTGCGTGGAAGCATGGCGACATGGTGGGCATCGACCCAACAGTTAGTTGCCACCATTTGACACATATATCCAAAGGCTACATCACACAGGCAAAAGAGAAGAGCCCTCAACCCAGAAAGATGTGAAGCTATTAAGGATGAGGTTAGGAAGCTGATTGATAATGGGTTCATACGGAAATCTGTATATCCGAATTGGGTCTCAAACCCAGTACTGGTAAAGAAGTACAATGGAAAGTGAAGGGTATGTATATAATTCTCAAATTTAAACCAAGCTTGTTATAAGGACAGCTTTCCACTTTCTAGAATAGATCAACTCGTAGATTCAACTGTTGGGCATGAACTTCTTAGCTTCATTGACACCTACTCAAGATACAACTAGATCCCCATGTTTCCAACAGATGATGAGCATACTTCCTTCGTCACAGATAAAGGGCTTTATTGTTACAAAGCCATGCATTTTGGGTTAAAAAATGCTGGGAACGACCTACAAAGGTTAGTTAACAAAATGTTTGCCGACCTTATTGGGAAGACCATGGAGGTCTATGTGGATGACATGTTGGTGAAAAGTTTAAATGCAAAGATCATATCACCCACCTCAATGAAACGTTCCAAATTTTATGAAGATACCGAATGAAACTTAATCCTTTGAAATGTACTTTTGGGGTATCATCAGGCAAGTTCCTAGGTTACATTGTTAACCAAAGAGGCATCAAAGTGAACCCTGAAAAGGTCAAAGCTTTGATTGAAATGAGGTCCCCCAAAATTCGAAAGAGTGTAGAGCCTCATTGTCCGAGTTGCGACCTTGAACTACTTTATTTCCAAGGCAACAGACAAGTACCTATCCTTCTTCAAGGACTTTAAAGGAGGAAACAAGTTTCAATGGACAAAAGAGTGTAAGGTAGCCCTACCAGGGCTGAAGGAGCACTTGGGACAGGCACATCTTTTCTCTAAACCTAGAGACCATGAGGTACTATATTTGTACTTAACAATAACCTCAGAAGCCTTAAGCTCAGTCTTGATTAGAGAAGAAAACAACCACCAGTTACCAGTTTATTATATAAGCAAAGCACTCCTAGCAGCAGAAACTCGATATCCAGACATGGAGAAGTTAGCCATCTTTTTAGTGACTTGCCTCGAAAAAGTTGAGGCCATATTTTCAGGCTTACAACATTCATGTATTGACAAATTACCCCCTCAAGCAAGTTCTTCAGAAGCCCGACACTTTGGGGAGACTACTTAAATGGGCTGTGGAGCTTAGTAAGTTCGACATTACTTAGAAACAAAGAGCAGCCATCAAAGGACAAGCCCTAGCAGATTTTGTGGCCGAATTTACCACTATTCCAGAGGTCGATAAAGAAATGAAATCCACCGAACCCTAATAATGGAACATTTTGGTTGATGGGTCATCTGGAGTGTAGTTATAAAATCCTGCCCGGACCGATCGATTGGGCCAGGAAACTGGTGACCCAGGCCCTTGTTCGGGCCGAGTAGATTAATTTAATATGGACGTGTATAAAACAGATATAAGACGTATGAAATTATAAAATTGGAGGACTGAAAGATTGAAAATAAAATTGGAGGACTGGAGAAGAGAAAACTGGGAAAATGAACAGTAACATCTCATTAGTTACTATTGTATCTATAGTACCGTAAAATTGCCTCTCTTTTTTTTTTAGTAGTGATATATATAGCCATTTTGCTACTTAAATTATCGATAGTCATTATTTGAAAAAAAAAAATATTTCGAGTAATGATTTTTGGAAGAATATATGATTAAAAAGTTAAAAAAACATTTTTAATCTACGTATAGAATATTCTATTATGTGAATGTGTTATTGAAAATTAATATAAGAAAAATAATTTCAAATAATGGTTGCCAAGAGCTAAATGCACGCCTATTTGGTATTATAATTTTTTGAAGTGGTGTTTTTTTATAGAATTGGTGCTTGAAAAAGAAGGATTTTTTTTAATTTAGATGTAATATTATTTTATTGGAGAATGAGTGATTGAAAAAAAGATAGAAAAAAATGCATTATAATTTTAATGGAGGCTAAAAGAGGATTATAATTTAATTTTTTCTCTTTTCTTATCAATCACATATTCTCCAAAAAAATAATATTACATGTAAACCTAAAAAAATTTTATTTTTTAACCACACATTCTATAAAAATTTATTGTTTTTCTCATTATAATGTGGAATAATAGGGACCAAACGGGCACTTAATTATATTATGTTATGCCAATGTTTGAGCCCCATTTTTGGTTTAAAATGAGTTTTGTAATAGTAAATTTTTGCAGATGTGGCTAACAAGTTAAAAAAATTATTATTTAAGCTCAAAATATTTTATTGTGAAAACATGAATTGAAAATAATTTTGAAATAAAATGAGTTTTTCGATATTGAGGATCAAATAGAGGGTAAAATTTAAGCAATTTGCAATTATTTTAGCTACAGTTTGACTCTTTAAATTGAACTTTTTTATTTCCCATACTCATTTATAACTACTCATAAACATAATAAAATATTTTGTATGTAAATCAATTTTTTCGTACTTTTTAACAATACATTTAAAAAAATTATTATTATTCAAAAAACTATTTTCCTCAATTTCTCTTTACAATAGCCATCAAACAAGGGCTTAAAAATTTCGTAAATACGGATTCTAGAAGGCGGAAGGTGTGAATATCATGTGGCATGTTGAAACCATCATCTATTTGAATATAAAATTATTCAAGCAAAATTTTAGTCCTTGTTTGAGCAATATTTTAGAAGGAAAATAGATTTTATAATAGTGATTTATTAAAAAATGTGTAGTTGAGCACCTGCTTAACAATCATTAAAATAAAACTTTTTTTTCTGAAATTCATTTTCAACTACACATTCTCATAATAAAATATTCAGCACATAAGTTTTAAGATTTTTTTCTACTTTTTAACAACACATTCTTATAAAAAAAAAAAAAAAAACCACTATTCCAAAACTTATTTTTCCCTAAAAAAACTATTTTTAATGGTTATTAAATATGGCTTAAAGGAAATTTTTAGGTTTACATTTAAAATTATTTTATCGGAATAATGTGTGCTTAAAAATACAGGAAAAAATACATCTAAACTATTAAGTGCAACAAACCAATTTCTAGACATCATAATTTTCAAAGTTCAAAAATCGGGTTTCTGTTTTAATTTTAAATAATAATATTATCAACTTAAATTATCTACCTACACCCGTCACACCCCACCAAACAACAATCCCATCCCACCGTCGACATCCATTCCTCGTCGGCATTCGCCTACTGACATCCATCCCGTTGGCGACTCCTTCAACGACAAATAGGGGTGACAACGAGTTGAGCCGAGCCCGAGCCCAAAAAAAAAAGGCTCGTATCGAGCCCGAGCTTTTTTGGGCCTGAGCTGAACCCGACCAAAAAAAATGAGGTTCGGCCCGAGCTTTCGTCCTGAGTCTTTGCAGGCCGAGACGGCTCGATTTTATTTTTTTAAGAATTTAAATTTTGCACAGTTTTATACGTGTTATAAATTAAATAAATTTAAAAATGTAAAATTTACATTGTAAACCCTCCTCCTTTATTCGGGCTTGGGGCCGGCTACAATTATCGTAGGCGGAGTTAAAACTGTACACGAATAAAATATTTTGTGTACAATTTTTCTTGATACAAAAAAAATTTAAAAATTACATTTGTTTTAAACTAATCAATTTAAAAACTTACAATATTATAGATGATTGAATTTGCTATAACTTTTCGACCATTATGCTGTCAACTTATTCTTGAAAGCGTAATTCCGCACATTCCCAATCCTTCAAACATATTAAAGCCTCCAATATATCTTCTTTTAGTTTTGATCGTTCGTCACATAAAACTCGACCACCTAAACTAAATGCAGCCTCCGATACTACCGTAGACACCGGAGGTGTTAGTAGATCGCAAGCAATTTTTATATAATTAGATATTGTCTTTCGTTATACCTTCACCATGATAAAAGATTAAATTCCTCTAATTGTTGTGGTTGTAACATACTACGAATGTCCATGCACATATACCTAGCTAACTCAATGGGAATTTCAAGATTTTTCCCACTGACATCTATTGCTCTAGATCTTGACGAACTAAAACTAAATAAGGGAACACTAATGTTGGTCTCTAAAAAATTTCAAAAAATTTCTGCATTTGTTGATGTATTTTTTGAAAAATAACTTTGGGTAGTAGAACTACAGTGACTATTTTTTCAGCGTAATAGTTATACATTTCACATAACATAGATTCATATGCACATGTAATAATTCTACATTCATGAAATTTGAAATCCCATTTATGGGTAGCTCTTGTGCTAGTTAAATTAAGTCGATGGTCCATCACCAAAGCTAATAAAAATAAAAAGGGTATCTCTCCCAATATTTATGAAATTTTGCCTCCATAGAATAAATTACGTCAACAAAAATTGACAAACTCTTATGTTTTTTGAAATGCTTGTGAAATATAGAAAAAATGTTGTAAAACAAGTGAAGATGTAGGATAATAAACAGCATTAAATTCCTTCGTGGCATCGAAAAAAAGTTTTAAGAAATTTTTCACTTTAAATGCAAGAAACCATTCACAATCTTCTAAATTATGTTCGGGTCCATATGTATGTTTACCATTATAATACATTGAAATAACGTTATCATAACTTTCACACGAATGTAACATAAGATATGTAGAATTCCATCTATGTGATACTTCAGTGACAAATGATCTCTCTTCTAAGTCATATTCTGCACATAAACTGTTAAATGCTTGCTTTCTTGCTGGTGATATAGTAATAAAATTAATTGATGGCCTAATTTTATCTAAATGTGATTTTATATATTCCAATACATTTTTTACAATCAAATTAATAATGTGACATACACAACGTTGATGAAAAATAAACCTCCAAATATAGGGTTCAAATCATTAATAAATTTTTCGATGACAACTTTGTTTACACTAGCATTATCAAAAATAAAACTTCGAACCATTTCTTGCATATCATATTCTTGTATAATATCTTTTAAAACCATGTATATGTTAGTCGCATTATGAGGATATTCTACACATCTGAATGCAATAATTTTTTTATGCATAATCCATAGGCGATCAATGTTATAGCATCCGAACAAGACAAATAAAGTGTTTCGACTTGATCATCGTTAGCGGCATCTCTACTGCAGCCACGTATGAGGTCATTCATTCACGAAATCTTTCCTATGAATATACAAAAGTTGATAGAGTGGAACCGGAACCAAAAAATGTA
This sequence comes from Fraxinus excelsior, assembly GCA_019097785.1. Classification (NCBI taxonomy): domain Eukaryota; kingdom Viridiplantae; phylum Streptophyta; class Magnoliopsida; order Lamiales; family Oleaceae; genus Fraxinus; species Fraxinus excelsior. Next base: position 10,817,447 of record CM032630.1, read on the forward strand.
GTTCGATCTGTTTCGGGTCAAGATTGACTAGTTTCGCTTTGCAACTTCGTAAAATGTGTCTATTTAAATGTGATGTGCTCGAACTGAGCTTCCAACTAAGTTCTTTGCCACAATAATTGCAACATGCTTTCCAAATATCAACTCCATTTTGAACCCCAACTTTTTTACGAGTCATATGTTGACAACAATCAGCAGACTCTTTTTTCAACCTTTTAACCTCGACTACTTCATCCTCTTCGATATCTTCCAAACTAATTGGAATATTTTGAGATGCTTCGTTTCCCGATGGAGTACTCGAATTACCTTTAAATTGATTAATTTCATTACTAGTAAAATCCATGTGTAAGTATTATAATAGAGGGAAATTGTAGTGAAGACTATAGCCAAATGTGTAAAAGAAATGGAAGAGTAAAATACAGAATATTGTAGTAAAGAATATAGCAAAATATGTAAATTGAAAATAAGAGTTAAACAATTGGAGAGTGATATGAAATTATAAAAAATTTCTCGTATTTATAGACAAAAAATATATATATATTCATTTTTTAAAATTTTAATTTTTTTTTTTTGCATGCACGCAAGTAAACTGCCGCTATGATAAATCGTCAAAAGGCATTGAGCCGACTAACTAGCTCCTGTGCCGCCAACGACACTTGTACTAATGAAGAAAGACCAAGCGACTAATGAGACGAGAAATAGAATAGGTAGAGAGAGAGTCTGTGGGAATGAGAGACTAGAGATAAGAGTCATTTTGATTAAGTATCTAAATTTTGTTCAATTAAAATTCAAGTGTGTGTTTGAGCCACATTATTTTGGAATAGTAGATTGATGTAGAATGTGTGATTGAAAATTATTAATGTGATGAAAAATATTATCTTATTGAAGAATGTATGGTTGAAAATGAATACAAAAATGAGAATGTAAATTTTAATTTGACTCAAATAGGGACCAAATCTGATTTGAGATTAGCGATCTTTAAACATTGCAGTGGTGTAATTTTCACTAAAAATATATTTGGGAAAAACGAAATTTTCGAAAAATGGACTCAAATGTGGCTTAGTCAAATCTGATCTGGCGAGTGTACCGCTACCACGTGTACGTCCGCAATTGGTTTCCACATCTTTTTCCTTTCATACCACCTCTAAGCAAATCAAAGCCCCGCGCCTGTCTTTCTGTATAAAAGTATATATGCTTCTCGCATCACAGTTTGTAAATTATCCAATCGATCGATCGATTAATCACTGAATTGATTCAATGGCTGATAAGGCATTCAAGTACGTGATCCTCGGTGGTGGAGTCGCTGCCGTGGGTATTTTCTCCATCGACCATTTCCCGACTTTTTTTATTATGTTTTGATTATTTCGTATCGTTTTCGTTATTTTCAGATTAATTGTGTATTTGCTCTTTGTTCTTCGTGTTCTAAATAGCATTTTCCAACCCGCAATTTCACATTTATTGTTTTTAATTTTTTATATTTAAAGAATTGCCTTATATATTTTTAATAGTATTCCAGTCATTACACAGTTATCCAGATCAAACAGTCCTAGTTTGTCCCCAAATTTAACTGACTCAACAAAGGTTTTATCCTAAAAAGCTTTTTAATTGTCAATTGCTTGTTGATATTATCGGAGGTGATCTTCGGTCACAATCTCAGCAAGCCTTTGTTTGTAATAAACAGTTCTACAGGCTCATGCAATTATTTTTTAGCTTTAATAATACCTACTGTCTGAACTGGTTTACTGATATATGAAATTACCTTTGTTTTTACATAAAAAGTGGAAAAGTGCAGGACGCTCAAAGTTAAGTGGTGATGCACAATCTGTTTGTTTTGATTCGAGTTTCTGCAGTTATGTGAAATTGATTAGATATGAAAATAGTTAAGCATGTTGAATCCCTGCACTGATAGATATGAACCGTCAGATGCATTTTGTTACAAGTGCTTTTCAACTATTGTTACGTATTGTCTTACAATTATGGTTACTGAATCAAAATTTGCTTCTGCTGACAGGGATATGCTGCTAGAGAATTTGCCAACCAGGGAATTAATCCGGGTGAACTGGCTATCATTTCTAAAGAGGCGGTATGCACTTTGACAGTATTCTTTAAGACTATTATTAAGCAAAAAACTTTGGTACGCTTCTTTCATTGTCCGCGGCTAAGGCAATGACAAATTTTCTTCCATATGTCAGATATTTGAACCAAAAAGATAAAGTCGTCGAGTGATTTACACTAACTGATTTAACATTCTTATTTGGTCATTGCAAGTTACAAAATCGACAAAAAAAAGTTATTTCTGTCTGTTGAGGACTATGATGCACCACGATACGTGTCGAATACATCGACACGCAATTTTTTAAAAAAGTACAGACACGACAGGTCATCGACACGTTGATTAAATTCTTAAAAATTCTTCATTTACATAGTATAAATTTAGTTTTATATCTTTTAAACATGAGTACTTATTTGTTACTTGTTAATAATTTTGAATTAAAAATATATAATATTTCTAATATAAAAAGAAAAATGATTACGGTAGAGTGTCCGAAAAGTGTCGGTATCGACTCGTGTCCAACACGTGTCGGACACGGACACGCTACTCTAATTGAAGTGTCCGTGCTACAGAGGTTGATGACCTTTTTCCTTTGTCCTGCTTTATTTGATTCCACAAATTCTACTTACTATTGAACTTGGTAACTTTTCCTAGCACATCAATGAAGTGTGACATGCCTTGGCAATTAAGAGAGTCCCCAGTTTCTACTTTCTATGTTATGTTGCTCTAACTTCGGGGTTATACTTTGTGTGCTTGTTTGATTCCCTTTAATTGGAAATTAAATGAGTTGTGAATACTCCCTCCGTCCCATAATGATAGTCCTATTTATTTTTTCACACATTAAAAAAAATTAGTTAATATAGTTGAAATAATAAATTTTATTATCATTTTTCCTAACATACCCCTACATTAGTGCAATCAATATTTAAGATAATTAAACTATTCTTGATACTATTCATTGTTTAATGCAAGAATCAAGGTAATTAACATTCCAAAGTCATCCAATACAAATACAAATGAATAAATGTCATGGAAGATTAAATGATTTTTTGGTTTTTAATTTATTGTTCCAATTGCAATTGAATAATGGAATGATTTATATTTCTGATAACAAAACACATTAAATAGTGACATATTATGAAGCTAATATATTACCTACACCCTTAAATAAGAAATAAGATTAAAATTTGGGACACGCGAAAAGGAAAACAAGACTATCCTAATTGGACAAATGGAATAGTATTTTTAGGAGAACGTGTGGTTAAAAAGTAGGGAAAAGTTTTGGAAGAACGTATAGAATGTTTTATTGTGTGAATGTGCGGTTGAAAATGATTTTGTAGCAAACCATAAAATAAATTAATGAGAATCAAACAGACTTATATGACTTAGGCAATAATATAATAATATTTATGTATTTAAAATTGCATTCTATAGGCCATAAAAAAAGGCACTTGATTTATAGAGCAAAATTCGGCACTATCATACAACTCACGTAATTTTTTTTATTTTTTATTTTTCACTTTTAAGGTTTTAATAACTAAATCCATTCGTATTCAAATTTATAAAATGAAGCTTGTCATATCCTCGGTGTGTTGGATTTGTGTCCCTTGCGTGTGAGAAATTAAAAGATATGTAAAAGATATTGGACACACACCACATGGCACGTTGGACATATGTTTGAGGCATTTTGATTTCCGATATGTCGATGCCGCACTTCACCCTAGGAGTGTCACTCCACCTGCATCCTTATGTGTTCCCCTTTCTAGTTTTATTGTTTGCTAATTTGTTTTGGGAGAAGAAGCGGCTTGGCTAACATGGATTGCAAAGTGTACCTACTTTACTTTCTTTTGTTGTTAATGTATCTGCCCTAACATCTATACTGGAAATGCCTCTTTCATGGCATTAAAAAGCACTTTATCTTTTCTATGAACTTCAATGTATACGATTAATTATGGTTTCAGGTTGCTCCTTATGAACGTCCAGCACTTAGTAAAGCATATCTCTTTCCTGAGGGTAAGTTAGTTTTACCTTCTTTGATGCTCAATGATCAAGTGAAATTTATATTGTAACACCATCTGCTTTTGTAATGCATAAATATAAATGCCATCACGGGCAAATCTTCCATGATATCACACTTCCTATTTGTCTAGTAGTCTTTTCCAAAATTTTAACCAGTTTTTTCTCTTCTTCATGTCATGATAGAGGTCTTCAAACATATCAGCTTATATTTCGTATCAACATTTGCGTCGGATATTTGTGATGGATGTGATTTTATATTTTCTCCAGGAACTGCAAGACTTCCAGGTTTTCATGTGTGTGTTGGAAGTGGAGGAGAGCAGCTCCTTCCTGAGTGGTATATGGATAAAGGTAATATCTGTTGACTGTATTCTTAGAAAGATTTTAAGAACAATTCTTAGAAAGATTTTAAGAAGAAACATTATTTGCAGAAAAAATCCCTAATGTGAACTTATCTTGGTGACAGGGATATCTTTGATCCTCAACACAGAAGTAGTTAAAGCAGATCTTGCTTCAAAGACACTTATCAGTGCAGCTGGCGAAACATTTAAATACCAGATACTGATTATAGCAACTGGTTCTACTGTTGAGTATCATGTTCCGGGAGATAGATCCTATTCATTTCTTTTAGTATGATTTTCATGTACTCAAATGAAGTTTCTACTTCTATATGTTCCTTCGGCCAGGTCATCAGATTATCAGACTTTGGTGTAAAAGGGGCTGATGCCAAAAATATTTTTTATTTGAGAGAAATTGACGATGCTGATAAACTTGTGGAAGCAATCAAAGAAAAGAAAAATGGAAAGGCATTGGTTGTCGGTGGTGGATACATTGGTCTTGAGCTCAGTGCAGCTTTGAAAATCAACAACATTGATGTCAGCATGGTGTACCCAGAACCTTGGTGTAGTAAGTTGAAATATAGCCACTATAATTGACTTCCATTTTATAAGTTGTTTTAGTCCCTCGGTGTAATCCGACTTGACTATTCTGGGCTACCCTTCACCTTGCTTGTGCATTATGTTTATGCAGTGCCTAGGCTCTTCACTGCCGACTTAGCTAGCTTCTATGAAAGTTACTATGCAAATAAGGGAATCAAAATCATTAAGGGAACGGTAGCCACTGGGTTTGGCACAAATGAAGACATGGAGGTGTGTTCTCAAGCACATATATGTTCTTCAATTATGAATTGACTTGTGTCTCGGTAGTCATATGTGTTAATTTTGCATCTCAAATTTCAGGTTATGGATGTAAAACTTAAGGATGGTAGGGTGATGGAAACCGATATAGTTGTTGTTGGTGTAGGTGGAAGGCCGCTAACAAAATTATTTAAGGGTCAGATTGAAGAGGAAAAGGGTGGAATCAAGGTGCGTGAGTTCACTTTCCCCTGAATTGATTGCATTTTCTTGTTAGTGCTTTCGATCAATTAGAGTGCTTATGTAATCTATTTGTCTCGATGATCCATTTATTGAAAGCTGCTGACAAAATAATTAGTAGCAAACAAAGTAGAAGACATCAACATGAATTGCCAAAAAGAGTTGAGGAACAAAAGAATAATATGAAAACCATCGGTTGGTTGTCTATTTCAACTTTTTGCTAATGCTTTGATCAATTACACGTGCGCTGAGTTATGTTGTCTTCATTATTGATGTTTAATATCTAACAGCAGAGAAGATAAGAACGCGTCCAAGTTTTTCTTCTGGATGATTAGCACTATATCATCTTTTCAAATTTTATAGAACAATGCAATTCTGCTTTCCTACAGATAATCTAATAGCAGCGATCAACACATGATGCACGTCATCAAGAAACTTTTCAGGAATAATGATCACCAAGAGACTGCATTGCTTAAACAAAATTATGCCTTCCCAAACATATTCACAATTAATACAGAGAAATAAAGCCTCAATTTTAGGATAGAAATGAACAAAAGAGTAACAATGTTGTGAGCTCAAAATCGTAATGAACACAAATTTTTTGTGTTGTATTATGTTGCCACTTTTTAGATATGTGTGGAAATTTTTCTGAGACTTTTTGCTTGCAGACTGATGGTTTCTTCAAAACAAGTGTTCCTGATGTATATGCTGTGGGTGATGTTGCTACTTTCCCCATGAAATTGTACAATGAGATGAGAAGGGTTGAACATGTTGATCATGCTCGCAAATCTGCTGAACAGGCTGTAAAGGTATCTGATGTCTTCATAGCATGATTTTATTTCCCTTCACTACAGTTTATTATTGAGGATTCAACGTGCTGGGCATTTTGCCAACAAATACTCAAAATTAAATGTGGTCTTCATATGATATATATTCTGTAATGCCATTCTGATGCATCTCATAAGTGTAGACTCTGAACCATTACTAATCATATGAGGTGTTTTGATTCACTATGCATATTTATGCCCAAATGTGCATATAAATTGTAAATCTCACCTTTCGTGCCTGAGCTAAGAGCCTAAGACTGAGTTACATGTACACTGCAGGCAATTTTCACAAGGGAACAAGGAAACTCTATTGATGAATACGACTACCTTCCATACTTCTATTCCCGTGCATTTGATTTGTCATGGCAGTTTTACGGTGACAATGTGGGTGAAACTGTGTTTTTTGGATACGGCAGCCCCACATCTTCAACTCACAAGTTTGGATCATACTGGATCAAAGATGGGAAGGTTGTTGGTGCGTTTTTGGAGGGTGGCACTCCCGAAGAAAACAAGGCAATTGCCAAAGTTGCAAGGGTTCAGCCTCCAGCACAGAGTTTGGATCTGCTAGCCACAGAGGGTCTCACATTTGCTTGTAAAATTTGAATTTCTTTTCGATACAGTAGAAGGACAGTTGCCTGGTTAAATTATCTAGAACTAGCATGCTGTTATGTCCACAGTCATCACGTGTCTTCTTTTCCTTAGCATGACATGATTTCTGTTAATTATTCAACAGACAGGAGTTACTACACTCTTACTCTCGAAATAATTCGTATTGCTTTCTCTAAAAATCAAATGATGCATTCTAATCTAACAAAATGCTGTCATGAATCTGTTGCTAGTTGCTTCACTATGCTGTATCCACTAAAGAATGCAATATTTTTCGCAAGTTGCCATTTTATTAGTCTTTGGGGTTTAATCTTTAGTCACATCTTTCTTGTAGCCTGAGTATAAGATAATGAGGCAGCTGAGTTGATGATTGGTGTTTGTTGGTGAAATCTTTAAAATATAGTAAGAAGAATTATTATAATTGTTATTTCTGTTGCTATATGATCTTTTGTCATTCGAAAATCAGTCAAAATAATCTTTTTTGTAGCCAGCCATACATTTGATATTGCGAAATTCCTTACAACCGACTGCATTGTGTCAATAATTTTTGAAACTACTACCTTTGTTTATAGCCAGCAAGTTTGATTAGCAAATGATTCTCTCATGTGTTTGAAGATGTGCTAATGAAGCCAAAACCCGTGTATTTAGCCCTTGTTTGACAATTGTTACTTCAAAATTCTTTTTTTTTTTTTTATATATTTATTTTTAACCACACATTTATCCAATAAAATATTCCTCTCGTAAACCCAAAAACTTTTCCATACTTTTTAAAAACACACTCCAAAAATCATTATCCAAAAATTTATTTTACCCTAATAACGATCGTCAAACAGAAGCTTAATTCATGCATCTCTTAGGGCTAGAGTAGAAATTTGACTTTGAAGAATTTACCCTACCTAAGTTGATACCGAATGTTCATCTCTGTTTCGACTATTGCATCTTAAATAAAACACGAGTTTTAACTTAAAAATTTATTTTTAAGTGAATATTACACGTCAATTCTACATTGATTGTGGTCTAAGGAAAATGAGAAGGATGCATTTTCCACTCATTTGAGAAAGGAAATTTTGTTTCCTCTACCCTTTCTTTATTTGGGGGAAATAATGAAACTTTGATCATGAATTTGTCACATTCTTCATTTTCCTCTCGTTTTAACTTCATGGCATGCCATTTTCTTTTCCCTCCATTCGATCACGCTAAACACGCGTAGATACAAATTGTCAAAAATTGTACAACTTTTTTTTTCTCTTGACAAAATACTCATTACAAATAATCTTTTATTGTAGACTTTTTCCTTTGATGGACAAGATTATAATTTAGTCAAGCTTTCAATAAAAGAAATGACATATTCAACAAAAAAATCATGGAAATCAAATTGAAGTGGTCCCCGATAAAATGTACAAATTGTATTGTAGGTTATCTTCTTAATCTTATTAGGGTGAGTTTGATAGACTCGACCTTCCTCCTGAAGGGGTTAAGAGCGTTTGTTTGACCATTTTCAGTAAAATAATATTTTGAGTCATTTACTTGAAGATGGTTGTTCGAACTAAATTCTCAATACAAATAGTTGATATCTATGCGTATTTTTATCTTTAACAAGCTGAGTATTATTAATTTGCTTAAATCTATGGATTTTCAAGTTTTCCTCTTGGACCTCTTTAGGATATTGCAGTTAATTTTCTTGAAAAACTTAGCAGATAATGAAATAAATTAATAATTTCTGCTTGTGGATACAGACAAAAACAGAAGGAAATGAATTGACAGCCAATCACCTTGTCGTTGATTGGAGAGAGCTTTACTACTGTAAATGTTATTTGAGTTGTGCTACTTATACCAAATTATCTATCAAAAGTTTTACCTTATCGTCAAGTGGAGGCCTCCTATTGGAGGAGCACCTGTAGACCCAAACGCCCCTTAATAGAGAGCCGCCACTTGCGAATTAGGTAAAAAATTATGTACAAAATTTTTTTTCCATATTATTTTGTAGTATGAATTATTTTCTAAACTTCCAGCCCACCCCAGCTGTTGTAAACATAATGATAGAAAATATTTTGTCACTGTTAGAGATTTCTTCTTTAAAAATTTATTTTTCTCAAACTTATTTTCTCTATAAAATAATTTCATACATTAATTTAAATTTTTTTTCTAATTTTTAATCACATTCTAAAAAAAATTACTATTACAAATTATTTTTTTAAAAAAAATGAAATCAAACGAATCCGATGAGTCCGTTTGGCTTAACTTTTTTTTTTTTTTTTGCTTCTACTTTTTGTAAATAAGTTATTGAGAAATCTATTTTAGGTCATTTTTCTTTAAAAGGTATTAAAAACAAAACACTTTCATAAAGTCATTCAAACATGTTCAAAATAATTTTTTTTTTTTGTTTTTCAAAAGTATGATCAAACGACCTCTTCAATCATAGCAGTCACTAACAACTTTTTAAGTTTTTCATATAATTTGGCGCTTTTAAGACTAAATGAATTATTTATTCGAATTTTTGTAGATTTTAATAACATTATATATTCATATCTTTATCACGTGCCTATATCGAATAATTCAATGCTTAGTGTCCTACATTGTCCTTCACTTCTAAACTTCAAAAAAAAAAAAAAAAAGATAATTAGTATAGTCGGTTGGAGGAGATAATTGTATTTATGCTGAAAATTGACGAGTAGCTGCCACACTGAAATTACGAGGTTAACTAAGTTTGACATTACGTGTGAAATCATACAATTAACAAGTAATAAGTCACTTTTAATTGTTTCTAAATGGTTAATCAAACAGTCCAATTATCTTAAGTTGAATTGCCACAGTTTATAATAAGAACACAATAATTAACACTAATGTTGAAGACAGAGAAATCCTACTGGGTAAAAATTTCGGAACCAGTTCAGTTACTTCTACCAAAGACAATACAGATTTACGTTAAGATGTTGCCTAACCAACTCCACTAGATTTCCCGATCTAATTTTTGTAACCTCTAAGACTCGCTAGTCATGTCAACAAGTCGAGTTGAGCCACGAGCCGAAACTTAAAGCTCAAGCTCGACTCGAGTAATACAAATCCGATTTTTTGGGCGCAGTCCGAGCCGAGCAAAAGCTCGGCCAATAAAATGAGCCGAGCTGACTCGTGTTTTTTATTTTAAAATTCGTTATAAATCTATAATTTTTTATATTGTATTTAAAATTTGTGCAATTTATACGTATTATAAATAATAACTAAATATTAATATAAAAAAAACACATCTAAACTTAAAAAAAAAAAAAAAAAAAAAAACCATGACGGGCCGACCCCTTTCGAGCCGACGCCCCCAAAATTGGGCTCACATCAGTCGTCGAACCTTTTTGATATCGCTAAGATCCGCTGAACTCACCAGCATCCGATCTTCTGCAATTATCTTTTCTAAGTGGAATTCCAAGAACTCCCCATACTTGTGTTTTTTCAGTGTTTGTAGTCCAACCTCTCTCAACTTCTACCAGCATCTGAAATTCATTTGAGAAAGTACATTTCTAATGGTGTTTAGGAAGTAGGTGTTTTCGACTCAATGGATCTGATGTTTTTCCCAATATATGGTTGTATCAATATATGAACAAGCTCTGAAATTTTCAAATAATAATATGGAAGTGTTATAGAGAAGAGACACAATCGACAACCACACCAATATCGTGTATAGGCTTGGGTATTTATAGGAGAGGGTAATTAGGTTGAATGTGGTGGAAAAAATATTTCAAAATAACAAATTAGGATTTTCCGGATCGTCTTGTCGCTCGAACGGGAAGCCGGCGACAAGCGAACGACGCACTGTCGCTCGAGCAATGACGAGCAACAATGTTTCTGTTTTTGTCACTCAAGCGCCAAATGGGCTAGACGCTAGCAAAAATGTAGCGCCCGTGTAGCTCTTTTCATGCTCGAACCCTAAATCTCCTAACCTAAGTTGTACAAATTGCATCATAGGTCATTGATTTTTACAATACGTTACAAATTAATCTTTTTATTCACGGAATTGTCAACACTAAAAACCTAACACACACACAACCAATATACGTGTAGTTTGTGAGGTTAATTCTATGTTATTAATATTAAATCATTAATTGTCCATTTAATGTGTTTTGTCTGCATTGTCAACAATGTAAAAAAGAATAATAAAATAAAAATCAACAACCACCCTAAATTTTAATAAAATGTTAATTACAATTAGGTGGCAATAAATTTCTTGATTAGCTCATTATTACCTATGTAGTCCATGTTTGACGACCATCATTTTTAAACTCTTGTTTTTATATATTCATTTTTAATTACACATTCACAATAAAATATTCTACACTAAGGGTCCATTTGATTGCAAGGGTGAAAAATGAGTGAAAAAAATGAATTTTAGAGAATTGAATTACCTATAAATTATTTTATTAAGAATTGTATTTAATTGTGTTCGATTGATATATTTTTTTACTTGAAAATTGTTGAAAGTTGGGTGTCCGTTTGACTTCATTTTTCATGAAAAACGTCTATTAAAGTGATAATTTTTTACTATTGGGTCTAAAATTTGTTCTGTTTGCCAAACATTTTTTTTTAAAAAATTACTAACAAAATACCATTTATTTGACTTTATTTTGCATGAAAATTGTCCATAAAAACAATAAATCTGTTTACCATTATGTCTAAAATTTCTTTCCATTGCTAAAAAAAAAAAAAAAAAAAAAACCTAAAAATCATTTTCCACAAAAACAAAAGGAAAATCTTTTCCCACATTTCCAAGAAATTAGGTACATGGTTGGAGGAAAGATGAAAAAATTTCACGTGGAAAATTTTGCTATCAAATAATGCATTTTGAGGAAAACTGAAAAAACTTTCCAACTTCTCGAAAATATGTGCTATCAAACATAGCCTAAATTCAAAATTTCTCCCTACTTTTTAACTACACATCGTTCCAAAAATCAAAATTCAAAATACTTTTTTAACCAAATAATGACCATAAAACATAGACTTAGTCAACAGTGTACCGCTATATTATCCACAATTTTATTAAACAATGAATCAGGATATCGTATCGATGAATATTATTAATAATTAATTATATACAACTAGTAAGTAATAAATTTAAATAATATTTTGTAATATATTTTTATCCAACTTGGAGTGCGGAAGCTTGATATTTTTTTTTTGCCCTTTCCTTTTTTTAATATGTTGCATATGGTAGCGAGCATATATACTCGCGCGTAATGCATTCTACCCGCAATCTCCTCTTCTCTTCTCTATCAGGTTCGGGGGTTGGTTTACTGGGAAAATACACACTATAACGCTGGACGTGCAGAATTACTCTCCTTCTCCTTCTCGGCCAATCCTTACCTTTATCTAAAACTCACCGAGTCACCTTCGAGTTTTACGACAATTTTAATGGAAGTCGACAGCACACACGCTCTCAAACCCTCGCTGCTGTCTCGTGGTTCTATTAACCATTCGGAGATTCGGAGCCACGAGATGTCGGAGGAGGTTCAAATGACGGTGAACGTTCAGGAACCGGATGAGTCTCTTTCAGCTAGTTCTCCGGCAGGTGTCCCGACGAGATGCCCCTTGAGTGCAGCCACGAGAGTCCAGAAGGTTTACCGGGGCTATCGAACTCGGCGTATGTTAGCAGACTCCGCTGTGGTTGCTGAAGAGCTCTGGTATTCTTTTCTTCAGGGCTTGTTTGAGCCCATTTTTGTTAAAAACTGCATTTTTGAATAGTGTATTGATGGAAAAATTATTGTTAAAAAATAACGATTGCCTATAATATTATTTTATCGGAAGGAGTCAAAATACTATTGAAGAAATTTTTATTTTTATTTTTTCAAAAAATGGGGGCGTAAATTACTAAATTTTAGAATGCTTTCTAAATTTTTATCTGTATTCTTTGGCTGAATTTTAGGTGGCAAGCGATAGATTATGCGCGATTAAATCTCAGTACGATATCCTTTTTCCATTTCTCGAAGCCAGAATCAGCAGCATCGCGGTGGAATCGTGTCGGTTTGAATGCTTCAAAGGTAAAATAAATAAATAAATATAAAATAATAATAATAATAGTAGTAGTAGTAGAAGTGATAGTGATTTCTTCTTGTAATTAATTAAAGATTTATTAATGTTATTATTATTATTTATTTATTTGAAGAAGTTAGTTGAAAAATGTAAAAGGCCAGAGACAGTTAGACTAAACACTTGGTCGTATTACGAAAAAGACATCGATTATTTGATTTGTGTTTGACCTATATGTGGCCAGGTGGGAAAGGGTTTGTCTAAAGATGCCAAGGCACAAAAGTTGGCTTTTCAACACTGGATTGAAGCTGTGAGTTACTCTTCTCTGGGCTGGAGTTCAAAATATCTACTGTTAACTGCAAGCTATGTACTGTTGCTATTGAATACTATATGCTATTGAATACTATATGCTTTATTTGATAATGACTCTTTGATTATAGAATTTTGTGAAGTTGCATTTGATTCTTATGCTCTTAAGCTAGATTGATCCAAGGCACCGATATGGGCACATCTTGCATCTTTATTATGAAGAGTGGTGTAAGACTAATGCTGGTCAGCCCTTCTTCTACTGGTGAGTGGTGAGAAAACTTTGAATTAATTTGATGCCATGAATTTACACTTTTGAGTGTCTTTTTGATAGTTTGTAGTGATTAATTCATATTGTCTAGTTTCATAGTTCTTTATCGAAGCAGGTCAAGAATGATGTCTTAAATATAGTTGCCGTTAATGAGCTAAGTCAGAGGACCAAATGCATGATCATTAATATTTTTGATTATAAACTAGTCATCAAATTTCAAGATTGTTTTGAGAAAAATTTGGACCAAATATGTAGGTGAAACTTGTATCAGTGTTCTTGCTTGATAGTGGGCTCCTTGTTATGAAAGTAAAACTATTAGAACTGGTTACGCTATAGTTATTGATTTCCTATAATCTAGAACCAAAAGCAGATAGAAACCAACATGTGTACTCTGTACAGGCTGGATCTAGGAGAGGGCAAAGAAGTTGATCTCGAAGAGTGCCCAAGATCAAAGCTTCGTCAACAATGCATTAAGTATCTTGGACCCGTACGCGATCAAAATTGTTTTACTTTCTGCAAGGCATTTTGTTAAACATTTTAATGGTTATGTTATTATAAATGACTGGAAGCATCCATGATACTATTGGAACATATATAATGCCCAGCAGTTACTGATGTAACCGCAATAGTTAATGATGCAACATTTATAGTGGCATCTTGACTAGATTTTTACTCATATTGTTCTTGGTTCTAACTCATGTCTTTTAAATCAGGAGTTCTTAATTTTTTATTTATCTTTGATGTGGTCAGCAAGAGAGAGAACATTATGAATACGTGGTTGTTCAAGGGAAAATATTGCACAAACAAACTGAAATACCTCTTGATACAAACAATGGATCAATGGGTTTGAAATGGATATTTGTGATGAGCACCTCTAAGAGACTTTATGCAGGAGAGGTGAGGTCTAAAACTAAAGTAACTTTATCTTTCTTTTTACCCTCATCTAGAAATTCTAATTCGTTGCAATATCTAAATACTAATTACCTCAGAAAAAAAAAGGATATTTTCATCATTCAAGCTTTCTTGCTGGAGGGACTACTTTAGCCGCCGGGAGGCTCATTGTGGAAGATGGAGTACTTAAGGTACTTTCTTGGTAGCTGTCATTATCAAATCTGTTGCTTTTAAGACAGATCAGTCTTTTGCATTATAGAATACTAAGTTCCATACTTGGTTCTGATTTGTAGAACATGTTATCGCACTAAATTCCGCAGGATACTAAATTCTGAGTCCCTAGATTAACTGGTGCTTGTGCTTTCTTTCAATTTGGAATATCATAGACTAACAGTTCTTATGTAGACCAAATTATGCTAAAAATTGATAATGCAAATGATAGATGGTTTTATAATTATTTCAATGTGATCTGCTGACGAGCTTCATTAGTTTTCTTTGACTTTATTGAAGCAAGTAAATCATTATACTTTGAAGTCCAAAGCATGAAACATACTATTAGAAAATCCTGCTTTATTTTCATTTAAGATGCCTACAAACTGGTAGAATCTCAGAATTTGCCTGTGATTTGTGAACAGAAAATGAATAGAGTGATATTTGTATCTGTATATTTTTGTACTGGAATTAAAATGATGAATTTAATTGCAACTGAATGCAATGAAAATTGCAGTAGTTTGTTGAGCTTTTGAGAGGATCGACTCTTTCCCAATTGACACCCTAAGTTCTGGATAACTGATCCTACTTACCAACCACTTACTTATACTTTGATTCCTATCAATTTGTTTAACTAAATCCCCATGATACCCCTCCCCTACTTTAACTAACTGAATGGAAATATTCATATGCCATTGGGGCCTATCTCATACTTACACGAGGAACTGTTATGTTAATGAAGCTGGCTTGCTGCCGCCAGACACTGCTACCAATTCAGGATTGATTTCAGTGTTCTTCGTAGGATAAAAATGCTTAGGTTGTATAATGTTCATAAAGGCACAGTTGACTAACTGGAAGCTCGTTATTAATTTACTATCATGGGGCAGTCACTTCGACCCTAAATGCATTTGCAAGTTCTAACTATAATTTTCTGGGGTAATATTTGTTTATCTGAGTATTGTAATGGAGCTGGGAGGTCAGATAACTTTTTTGAATATAAAATATTTTCTTTCGATTTTGATTTTGCAATGTTATATTTCCAACTATTGCAATCACATTTCGCTTTCTCCAGTGTATCTCAGCCTACAGTGGACATTATAAGCCAACTGATGATAGCCTTGACAACTTTTTATCATTTTTAAAGGGAAATGGAGTCAACCTGGATGAAGTTGAGGTATGTCACCTACATTTTCTGTTCCACGGACTATCACATGTGAGATCCTTGACCATGGCATTGGAGAAGCAAGAGTGTTGAATTGATTTTGAGGGCATGGGGCTATTGCTCTTTTAGATATTCTTAAAAAATTGTTGAAGTGCATACTCATTACTATACGGAGCACAGGATGACAATAGTAGTTTTTTTTTTAAAAAAGTTTTTTTTTTCTGTTCTGTTCATGTAATTGTAGTTCTGGGTTTTTGTTTGAGATATGACAAATAGTATTAGTGAAAATTACCACACTGATATGCAAATTATAGCACGTCTCTGATTGAAGTACATGAAAAGACAATGGATAAATCACAGGAACTATGCACTGCTCCTGAAATAAATAAGCAAATAAGCTTGCTGTCACCAAGACGTAGATAGTTTTTATATAGTTAAGTAGGTTTCTTCAGTGAGGCTTGCTTTCTCTTGTTGGTTCACACTGAGTTTCACATCTGATGTTAATTCTTTCTTTTCAACTTCTGATTTTTTAGTATTTATGCTGAGAGTGATGACCCATGTCTTATCTATCAGATACGAAAGGCCAATGATGACTATGAGAGTTATGAACGCCGAAAACCTGCTAAAGATCAGTCTACAACTGAAGTATCGTCACTCTCAGATTCCATTCAACCTGATCTTCCCCTTGAAGAGGAAAAAGACCATTCTTCTGAAGCAACCGAAGCTCCTCAGACTGAAACTAAAGTTGAGTACAAGAGGACTCTCTCTGGTGGTCTTCAGAGCCCTAGAGCAGATGTCCCAAAGAGAGCAATATTGCAAAGGATTAATTCCAAGATGGCCGCCAGTTCATATCAGTTAGGTCAACAACTCTCCCTCAAATGGTCAACTGGCGCTGGCCCCAGAATCGGTTGTATTGCTGATTACCCTGTTGAATTGAGATTACAGGCATTGGAACTCACTAACCTCTCACCACGAACTTTTCATGAATCATCGACCCCAAGGAGGATTGCGGCTATTTCTTCACCTACAGTTTGCAGGCAAAATTTTAGTAATGGAAATATAACGAGCTCTTGACTTTTGAGTCCTGTGTTTTTAGCCTCTCCTACCATTTCTCCTACAGTGTGTTGTGTTGCATATTCGCACATATTCTGCTGGCATTTGCTTTACAATCTCAACACTGTAGTCTGATCTGTCCCTGTCTGCATTTCTTCGTAGTTATGTCGCATTTGCTGTCAATAAATGAAGACTGGTTTTTTAAGCTCCACTTTGATCTTTATGTGCACCTTCCTTACCTAATATAGTGTAGACTTTAAGCTCCAAGTCAAGAATAGAACTAATTATCTGGTTCATTTTGCTCGTTCATACAGAATCTGTTGATTCTTGGCGATAGAAGCTGAATTATGATGGTTCTGTACACATTTAGTGAAACCAAACTGTGCTACACCATGCACAACCCCAATGTCTGTACTCGTACATAATACTAGCGTCCCCAAGTCATGATTGTGACACGTCCCCTAACTGCCTAACATAGTGCACTGTGATTGCAATAGGTGTACACATTTACAAATAACAATTTACAAATCTTAGCAGGTTTGTTATCTGCTAATATTCCCCCGCAAACGAAGGGTGGTAGGAGCAAGAATCCTTAGTTTGTGCTTCAGCCGAGTAAAATGTTGAACAGCAAGAGGTTTTTTAAGGATGTCTGCAAGTTGATCAAATGCAGGAACATGCTGGAAAGCTAGAATGTTATTTAAGAACTCGTTCCCTGACGAAGTAGTGGTCAAGCTCCATATGCTTCCTACGAGAATGTAAAACTGGATTAGCACTAAGAGCCACCGTGCTCAGACTATCGCACCAGATGAATGGAATTTCAGTTTGATAGATTTGGAGCTCCTTAAGTAAAAATTGCAACCACATTAATTTATAAGTAGCGTTAGCTAAGCTATGATATTCAGCTTTAGTACTTGGGAAACGGTAGACTGTTCTTTGAGCTCCATGAAACTAGATTATAGCCAAAAAATAAACAGTAACCAGAAGTGGAACGGCGGTCATCTAAGTCCCGTGCCCAATCAGAATCCAAAAACGCATGAAGATAAAAATTATTGGACTTGGAGAAGTGGAGACCATGATTTGCAGTACCACAAAGATATGGAAGAATGCGTTTGACTGCTTTCCAATGTGTTTCAAGAGGACTTGGAGAAGTGGAGACCATGATTTGCAGTACCACAAAGATATGGAAGAATGCGTTTGACTGCTTTCCAATGTGTTTCAAGAGGAGACTGCATGAATTGGCACACTTTATTTACACAGTATGCTATTTCAGGCCTAGTAATTGTTACATATTGCAATGCCCCAACAGTGCTTCGGTATAAAGTTGGATCGCCATCAAAGAAAGTGTGGGACAGACTTGTCGCCTGGGAGTTGGTTGCCGTTTAGCATTGCTCTTCTTAACTCGATTGACGAGATCTTTGATATACTTCTCTTGGGACAACAATAGACCACCAGTAGCAGTATGCTTCACCTCAATCCCTAAAAGCTTCACCTCAATCCCTAAAAAATAATGAAGACTGCCCAAGTCTTTGAAGGAAAATTTAGAGTGTAAACAAGAAATCAGAGACTCAATTGCTGGACTACTACTCCCAATAATCAATAGATCGTCTACATATACAATGACACAGATACAAAGTGTGGCATTGCATTTGATAAAAAGAGAAGTATCTGCTCGGGAAGCATGAAAACCAAGAGATAAGAGACAAGTCTTCAAAAGATCAAACCATGCCCGAGGGGCTTGTTTTAATCCATACAAAGCTTTATTGAGCTTACAGACCAGCTTATCATTTGGTGCAGTAGTTAAGACTGTGCTCTACTAGGCGTATGGTCTAATGGTTAGACCTTGGGCAGTTGATCTTTGCAACTTTGTGTTCACAGATTTACTGTGTTTACTAATCACCGAGTCATCTTTAACTTTAGGGGAATGCTTAGTTGATTTTTTTCATATGTTGCATTTGTTGCGTTTTGAATTTCAAGTTATTATCCCAACTATACAACTTAGACTTAGGAAGTGAATTATCACAAATATTAATTTTTTGGAAATTATTCAACTGCTGTAATTACTCGTCAACAAAAAATTCATAAAGATAATTTTCAATTCATAATTTGTTATGGTATGGAAGCTTTACATTCAAAGTGGTAGCCGATCCTCTTCCCTTCTTGTTTCTCTGTCGGTCAAAATTGTCTCAGCCAATTTATTCTGTTTCCTTCCTATTTCTCCTCCAACTGATTTACTCATCTTCATTTCCCATACATCCTAACGATTAAGGTCTATTTGACATGATTTTTGCTTTTGTATATTGTAAAAGAGCACATTGAGGAAGTTACCTTAATTAGTTTTTGAAAATTATTTCTCCCCTGAAAGAGTTTTTAAAAAGAGTTACATTTGACCAACTTCCTCTAAAAGCTTCCTAATTAGAAGTACTTTTATAATTAAACAAACAGTTCAAAAGTAACTTTTAGATCTCAAAAGCTCATTTTGACTTCTCAAAATCCATATCGAACACTCTTAACTCTAATTCCCCTACTTTCGCTAAAGTTCGACAAGCTTTGCCTACCATTCACTACACTAATGAAGCCTACAACATCCTTATCAACATCAATGTGGTAATGTGGTAGCACAAACTCCTTTTAGCATGTGTTTGGCCCCCATTTTTTAGGAAGAATTAATTTTTGAATAGTGATTGATGGAAGAATGTTTGGTGGAAAAGTGATGAAAAGTTTTAGATTTATGTGTAATATTATTTTATTTGGAGAATGTGTTATTGAAAATGAGTACTCTAGAAAAATAAATGGGAAAAGAGGAGAAAGAATGAGATGGACTTAAACTCACAACCGACAACTACATCTCCTGGAAGTTGTAGTTTCAAACTACATTCATTGACTATGACCAAATTGGTTGTGTTGATGGACGAAAACAATCCCCACCACCAACACTCACTCAAAATGGCACGCAATTCTAAATCATTCCCACATCATGTGGACTCTTCAAGATCAACTAATCCTCAATGCCATCGTTGGCTCGATCTCGCCCACCATAATACCATTTATTGCTCAAGCCAAAACATCTCGTAGAGCATGGACCATTTTATCCACCACATATTAAACTCATGTTCCTATAATCAATTTGATCCCCCGATTGAATCGGGGGCAAACGCCTACGAAAAGATCGCTTGGATTTATACATGCCACATCCTTTCGTGGCCGCATCAGGCAAATTAAAAGCTTATTTGGAGTGAATTTTTTTTTTAATTGATTTTTTATTGTTAGATTACAATAATAACAAGTGGTTTCGTATTCTATTTTCGTTTATTTTCAATCGACAAGTAGTTTTTGAATTGGAACCAATTGGTTTGGTTCTAATTCGATTCTATAATTGGATATGAAACTTTATAAGATTTCCCTCGGTTCCAATTCGGTTCGAGCAAGAATGTTACTGCTATACTAAGAACAATACAGACAATAGTTAGTTTAACAACAGAACTAATTGTGTCATGGTAACCAATGCTAGGACATTGATGAAAGCCCTTACCTTCTATGCGAGCTTTGAATCTCTCAACATAGCCATCAAATTTACGTTTAGTTTAAAAAACCACTTTCAACCAACAAGATGTTGGAATTAGGTGGAATCGGCTCCCATGTTCTATTTCGGACTATAGCATCATACTCCTCAGACATAGCCTGACGCTATTTGGGGTCTTGTAGAGTTTGGGCCATAGTGGTGTGTTCAAGAACAGAAAATGGGAAGAATAAGTTCATTTTTGTAAGAGTTTTGTGAATATTGTTTTTAGCCGTAGTTGTCATGTAGTGAATAGGCTGGGAATGGTTCATGGGTAGATTAAGGTGTGGAAGTGTTGGGAGATGATTGGGTGAATGGCGTGTGGAATAGCAATATATCAAATGGAAATGTGACTTAGAGTGGTGGAGAAAACCAAGTGGTGTGATGGCGTGTGGTTGAGGTTGAGGGTGAGATAGATGAGTGCATGGGAACATATATTGAACAAACTTTACATGGAAAGAGGGGTGACCTTTGTGATCGGGGGTGCGAGACGGTGTGGGTAATGGGATATACCATTGATTGATAGAAAATGAGCAAGTGCAATGTATTTTTCAGAATTGTCTGAACGTAGATTTTTTATACGATCGTCAAATCATTTTTATACAATAGCTTTAAATTGAATAAAAAAATCTTTTAATATCAAATTTTTGTTTGATAAGATATAACCATATATGTATAGTGTATAATGGAGTCCTCACATCAGATAATATAGTTTTAAAATGGGTGAGATGAAACCTAGTATTGAGTTGAAAAAAGATAATTTGTGGCTTTTAATATCGAGACAAGCATTTTATGAAAAATAAAATGACAAAGATGTAAGAGTCCGACGTTATTCGTCGAAAAATGCATTTTGGAATGGAAATATCGTCGAATGCCCTAATCTATGATGTCACTTGAATGTTGGCCACTCATGTACACCATCTTCAGTTTTGTCTGTTAGAAGCATTGCCCCCCTTCGAAAGTCCTTCACCAACCAAAAATAAATAATAATAATAATAAACAGCTGGAAAGAACTCAATTAAAAAATTATGTCGGTGTCCATCTACTTCAATTTTAACATCCCACTATATTTTTGGGGCATCAAAATATCTAACCAAAATTTTTAGACCTCAAAAATGCAAGGAAGTGTCAAGATTTAAGAGGAGAGCATCATATGTGGGCTCATTGATTTGGCTATCTAACATTTAATCCACATTTTAAATCATAATTTGAACTGATCGAGTATACTTTGTATTCGTATATTTCGTATGATTCACAAACACTGAACACTTATATCCACATATTTCGTAAAACTAATCGTTTATAAATCTTTCATTTTAACACGTGTGTACACGTAACACAAATATATAATAATTAAGCGTGAGAAATGAGAGAAGGTATTCGCCTTCTACTCATCGAAATTCTCTATCTCTGTCTCATAATCTTGGTGAATGATCATGATAATTCTTCTTTTCATTCTTGGAAATGACTTCCATTTCCCCAAAAGTGCAGCTTCCACCTACCCACAAACGAGTTCTATATTATTATTATGCCAACTTGTATCTATCTGTTGAATGTACCAATTTTTAACTTCTTTCACTGGATACAAACCTCCACACATGGATTTGCATGTATACAAAAGATTAACGTTATTTAACATCACAATATCAATCGAACACTTTTCTAAGATCACGACCCTAGATAACATTATTCTATATAATATATACAGATATTTCATTTACTCTTAGTCCGCTTGCAGAATTTGCAATACAGTCTCAACACACACCAACAAACATTGATTATATGTCAATAGAAAAACACGTCATTATAGGTAGGAATGTACATGGTTCGATTCGATTTGATTTATTGAAATAATATTTTCTTGAGATCTACTCCAATAACACTTTCAGGATAAACGAGATTTGAATTTGTTTAATTCATTTGGTTCTCAAGATTTTGGTCGAGACCCACAAGCGCAGCTTCCCCACAAAGGTACATGATGATCCACTTGCTATAAAATAGTACTACTAAAGTTAGGGTCCATTTAGAAAGATCATCAATTTGCCTAACAGTATGCGTCAGTACAGGAGTTTCAATATTCCTAGTGAATTTCATGACAAAACACACATGTTAAAGCCTATTGGCAATTGTTAGGTTCCAACTTCGACCTTTTTAGACCAATCAAATTCAGATTTAATCAACATACTTGCAACATTGTAATATCAAAGCTAAAACCTTATTTTATGTTTAGAATAATTGTGAACAAACATTTCACTTTGCAACTTTTTACCTTTTATCATGTCTAACGTTGTCCATCCGATATAATAAATGTCTCATTTGGGTTTCGATAAAATCTATCCTAAAGTCGAGATGCTATTGTGCAATACATCGTGAGCAACGTTGGCTAGTGTGTTTCGACATTAGCTAGTTATGTTATATGTCAAACATTAAGTCACTGTTTAAGCTTCATTATTCAAAAACTCATTTATTTTAAAGCTCATTTTTCAATTTACATTCTCCAGATAAAATAATTTAAACTCAACTCCAAAATCTTTTCTTACTTCGTAATTATACATTTTCCAAAAAATCACAATTACAAAACTCATTTTTTGTGAAAATGGGGATCAAGCAGGGGGCTAAGTAAATGGTTTTATAAATATAAACTAAACGAATCTCTTTTAATTCTTTGTCGATTTAAAGTTTTAACTATACGTGATTCAATATGGCACCAGCTCATACATAGATTTTAAGTTCAAGTATCGTCGGTGTAACCATTTATGAAATTTAGAAGCTAAACTTTTGACAGAAAATTAATATTCCTGATGATAAATTGAAGATATGAATAAAACAGTAGATTCACCACAAGAGAAATATCAGGATTAATTAATCTAATTAATTAAAACCCTAAATTGCAGATACAACGAATACATATTTAACAAACATTAATGCTTGTATGTACAGTCAAAAAGCAGCAGCAGCTACATGCCAATCAATCTGTACAACATAAAGAACCCACAGTACTAACATGAGATATAGGCTACAAGACGATGATCCACATCTAGGCATCTCCATTCTGTACACAACTGGCAATCTTAACCGGTCTCGATTGCACATATAATTCTGCCCTATTTTACGGCGTAGTAGACATTTTTCAGGGTGCTTGGACCAATTTGAGCTCGAACCAGAACCTGTAAACCGCCGTGAAAGGTGGCCGTCAGTCCGGGGGAGAACCGGGGAGTAGTGGTTTGCGGAGGTGCTAATTCAACACGGAAACGATTCAACAATGAAATTGCAACACTTTTGAGTTCCACAAGTGCCATTTCTTTCCCCAAACACACCCTAACTCCTGCTTGAAAAACTGGGAATTTAAAAGGGTTTTCTTGAAAGAAAACCCCATCTTTTAACCATCTTTCTGGCTTGAATTCTAAGCAATCTGTGCCCCATAGCTCCTCACTTCTGCCCATTGCGTATGGATGATAAGTAACCCTCCTCCCCTTCTTCACCGGCGTCCCATCAGGTAAAACATCGTCCTCTAAGCAGAATTTTGAATCAAATTGTATAGGTGGATACAGTCTCATGCTCTCATACATTGCTGCATGCAAATAATGAAGTTCTTTAATTTGTTCATAGCCTGTAATCTCCTTGTTTTGCCCAATAACTCGATCAGCCTCGACTAGAATGGCGGCCTCCGCCTCTGGGTGGTTTGCCATTAGCCAGAAAAAGCTCGTCAAGACAGATGCCACTGTGTCACGGCCGGCCAAGAGGAAGCTAACCACAATATCCCTGAGAAATGTTTCATCACTAACAGAAGTCATGAATCTTGACAGGAGATCTTCTTGATCAGAAAACCCGAATTTTCGCCTTTGATTTATGACCTCTTGGGCTAATTTGTTGATCGTCTTGATTGATTTCCGAAGCTTTTTCTCATCTCCAATGTTTAAAAGCCGTCTGATCTTCCAAACAAGTGGAGAGACAGTCATGGCTCTTTCAGCAGACAGTTTTGATGCTAGGTCGAAAGAAACAGCAAATTTTGATATAGGTAAGGTCAATTCCAAACACTTAGGGTCTAAACCAAATGAAAATCTGCAAATACTATCAAAACAAAACCTTCGAAAAACATCTTGTAAATCTATAAACATATCTTCTTTCCCTTTTACAGATTCTAAAAGGGGTACCAACCGTTGTTCAATCTCATGATGAACAACTTCGAAAGCATATGATCTTATTGATGTTCGATCAAGCTCAAGACTTGCCATTTTCCTCTGAAACCTCCATAAATCTCCATCCACGTTGAATATGCCCCGGCCCAGAAAGTCACCCAAGATTGCAGAAAAGGGTTTCCCCTTTGGAAAATTATCAAACCTTGTTTTGAGCATATATTCAACATTAACAGGATTTGCAGTAATAGTATTATCAAGAACATGAATATGAATAGTCCGAGTAGGAGATTTTTTAAGAAGATAAGTATACCAATCACACAGATTATCAAACTGGTTTTTCCAGCTTGATTTCATGTAAGATTGACAAACTTCACACTTGCACCAAACCCTCAGTCTTGCAAAGTAGAAGATCAAAAAGATTAACAGAACCGTGACGATACAGCAGAATTCTTGATCAAAAGACCAAAAAAACCCAGAAACTGCAGACTCCATGGAGGATAAAATAAGATAAAAAGGATGAAGAACAAAAGAAAATATCAGACGCCAATGGGTGATAAAGAGACGAAATGAAAACTTTAATGATATTAAAAAGAGTGCACGTTCACACATAGAAACATTTATGCATATATAACAGCATGACCATATAAATCAGTGGCCACACAATAAATTGTTTAATATTAAATTGAAAAAAAGGACTGATAAAGGAACAAAATAAGAATATAAACACGAATAAGGCGTGGGTAAAGAAAGGGAGTTCAGGTAGAAGATGCACATGCTGTTGAGTGGAGTAATATTAACCCTATTACTATGCTTTACTAACTAATTAATTTTGTTTGCAAGTAAAGAAGATCTATATATTACTGATTCAATCTCGAGTCACAACAAAGATGAACTTAACCAACCTACTTATGAATCGGGAGTGGAATAAAAGAGGATTCTCACTGTAAAATTCTTGTACTTTAACGAGTTCTTTATCATCATGCATTGTGTAAGATATTTTTTTGACCCAGCCTCCACTTAAAGAGGAGGTCAGTGAAAATTTCCCATCCTCTCAGCAAAACTTTCCTCAATCCATACATTCTTGAAGGTCCCTGGCAGTAAGGATGGTGATCTATTGCACAATTCTCGAGCGATCAAATGTGAACAAATTCTTAATTGCTCCTTGAATGATGTGTATCAAATTTTGCTTCATGGTGGAAATATTATACGCCATAATAATTGGAGAATTAAAAAAGTGAAAAAACAAAGGCAGCCGTTTTGAATAATACTTTTTTAAATTCATTTCAAATCAATAAAATATTTTTATGCATAAATAAAAAACTTTCCTTTACTTTATAACAAGATATTTTCTTAAAAAAAAAAAAAAAAAAATCACTTTTCTGTAAAATTTATTCTCAAAAAATAGGTCAAGCAATGACATAATATTAACTTGACCAAAGAATAGATTAATGAGTTAAATAAAGGAAGGTGTAATCGGCACAAAACATTCATATCCTTTACATGTTCTGTTCAAAACATCATATCCTTCATTTTGGCTCAGTATAGTTTAAAATCATGCAAACAATTTTGTGTTATACAATTTTGACGTCCATTTTCTTCGTTAGAGCCTTGTAAACTATTGAATTTACTTTCCTATTTAAATAAACAAAAAAAAAATTGCAGCCATGATTTTAAATTTTTTAAAAGTCCGAATGAATCTCAATTAAAACAATTTTAAAAATTTTAAAAAAAAAAATCATCTTTCTAACCAATCCCACTCCCACTCTCGGCCACCATCACCACCACGCAGTTGAAGAAACAGCAATGAAGTAACAGGGTGCATTGAAGCAAAAGCGTTGAAATCGAGCTTTCTTCCGCAAACTTCCACGAAAGCTAATTTCCAAGTGCTGTTCAACCGTGATAGGTGGTGTTTGACTGGCAATAATAACGGTTCATGGGATGATTTTCTGGTTGATGACATTCTTAATCTTGATTTCCTGATCAGGACTTTCAAGAGAGGTTGTTTTTTAACGAAGATGGACAAAAGAAGGGTGTACAACAAAGAAATTACTTTTTCCGGCGCCGACGCGATTGATAACGTGCCCTCAGGCAAACTTTCCGTTCCGGTAGCGGGAAATTTTATAATTTCGGGAAAAAAAAAATTTATTTTTGGAAAAAAAGGAAAAGAACCAAGCTTTTGAATTTGTTACCGGTTGATGATTTGGAGAATATGGAGGGGCGTTCGCAATTCTTGGATGATTCTACATCTGGGATTTCATTACTATGTCCCGCCGGATTTTTCATGGAGAAGGCCAGAGAATTTGGAGAACCCAATTGTGGTGGTGGTTGTGATGGTGGCAGCAGAGAGCAGGAATGAGAGTGGGATGGTTGGAAAGATAATTATTTTAGTTGAAATTCGTTTGTATTTTTCGAAAATTTGACTCTATGATTAAAGGATACATTCGTCATTTTACAAGACTTTAGTGGATAAAATGAACAGTAAAATTGTTCATAATGTTTGCTTGGTTTGAGGGTTCATTACGTCACAATGATATTTTGCACAAAACAATGTAAAAGATAAGATTGTTTCGTGCCAATTATCCTATCGAAAATTCCAAACATGTTTAGCCCTGTTTGGTTTAACGTTTAATTAAATTATTAATAATAATTTAAGTAGAAGACATAAGGATTGGTCTGGACAAAGCGATAGGTCATTGAAAACTAACTCCATGGTTGAACAAGTGGGCCAACTCTTATCAAATATAATATTTTTTATTATATAATAAATATTAGGGTTGAAAAAAAAAAGTTGTCAACTTGTCGAATAAAATCGAAACTTCTATTTTCGAGCAACTGATTTAAGCACACGTCAGCGTTTCAGTTCATAAACGAACCAAACCATTTAGAAACTATTCGGTTTAGGGTTCAATAGTTAAAAGATGTTTGAAACCAAATCGTACCGTTCACTTAATTTTAAAATAATTACTTGTTTTACCTAAAATATATGATTTATTAGTTCAATTTACATTTCAACAAACTAACTTGCTAGTTGACTTCTATTGACTCTTTAGGGAAATAATGATTTGTGATAGTATTTTTGGAAAGAATTAACTTTAGAATCTTAACTTTATTGTTAAACACTATATTATTTTATTTCTTTAGAGCTAAATATATTAAAATCGTAACATTTATGTTTAGAACATTTTAATTTAATTATTATTTTTATATTTTAGACCAATATATTTATTTTCACTTGTTTGAAAGATGATTTTTTATGTCGCTAAAATCGTGGTTTGAAATTAAAAAAAAAAAGGGCTTTGTTCAATTTGGTTTTAAAAAATCAAATGGTTTGATTTGAAATTTTTCCAAATTGTTTCAATTTTTTTGTATGAAAATAGTTCAAAACTACATTTAGAAAAAAGAGAAGGTAAAATCAGGTCTTTCTTATCATGTGTACAACATACTTGTATCAGTACTATAGGTGTTAAAAGTATAACGATGATTATCGTTGAAATCAGGGCAGGCCACAAGATTGATATCAAATCGAGGGCAGGCCACAAGATTGATATCAAATCGAGGTAAACTCTAAATACTAAATATGACCTTAAAATAATAGAAGGCAAGGTCAATGAGTGAGGATTGCCCAGCTGTGCCAAGAAAAAGAATAGAAAAAGGATTAGACTATTTTATCCATGCTCCACTTGACTCAAAATTTTCAGTTGGTAGAGTTTCACTCTTGCAGTTGGATCGTTGCGATTAAAGATTGGATGTCTAATTGTCCAGAAGGTGTATTGGGTACAAATTGATAAGTATACATGTATCTCAATAAAATAATTGAAACCGACATTGTTAAATGCAATATATAATAATCACAAATTGGAATTTATGTGTAATAGATTTAAAATTAACATGATAAATATTTCTCATTGGTTAGTTGAACCTACTACAATTTGCGTCCATATATTTTGTTTCCTCTCGGGGTCCATGTGGCACAACGACAATATAAACGAGGAAAATCAATAGGTTGTTTTAGGAGAAATACTACATGTATTGCTTGTATTTACAGACTGATTCAGAAAATGTCAGCTAACAAAATTTTATTGGATATTGTACCCCAAAAAAAATTTAGAACGTTCAATCAAATTCTATCATCTCAGCACCTGAAAAAGGAACCAAAATATATATATATATATATATATATACAGCATAAAAAAAGTCTATACAGTAAGCATTTTTGTTGTTTTAGTTTGCCTGTCATAAATTAGAAACAGAAAAGGTCGGCAAATTGTGGCGTACAACAATTCTAGTTTATTAGGACAAGACAGTTGGGCTGTCATATCAACTATGAATTACTTATAAGTTTATTTTAAGGTATAATTAAAGTAAACAGTAAGTCATTTATATTGATGGAGTTAAGAATAATTACTTTTTTAAAAAAAGTAACTTTTTAAAAGTCATTTATATTGATGGAGTTAAGAATAATTACTTTTTCTAAAAAGTAACTTTTTAAAGAAAGAATTTGTGTGTATATATATAAAAAAAGATGAACCGCAATCTTGACGGCCTCCACATGTCCTGCCCTGAGCCTTGGTGAAGGAGGTAAATCGTAGATTATGCTTCTAAGAGTAATATATATATTAGTTTTGTTATCGGTACATCAATGTATACACAATGATGTACACTCCTTTCACATGGATGTGAAACTCGCTTAAATAAAAAAATATTTTAAACAAGTGGGTCTAGAAGAAATTCTAGAGAATGATAGAAATGGGAGTTGTAATTTTATTCAAAGAGAAACCATCAATATATAGTACAACTCAATAAACTAAATATGTAAAGATGAATAACAATTCCTAAAATTAAGCACATCATCATAATCATCAATCATCTTGATCTTCAATGATTCCTTGATTTCCTCCATCATATATTTTGTTGTTATTTAATACCCTCCCTCAAACTTTGCTGGGGTTGGAGGCAAAGTTTGTTGTTTAAATCTTCATCATTGTGAAGATATGTCACATGTTGTGATGGTCTGAATTCGCCCTTTTTTTTGCGAATCTTGTGTATCACATATTGCATGGGTTGTGTCTCTGAGAGTTTGTTCAGAGAATGTTCTGATGATTCGGACTTTTGATAAGTAATGGATTCATACATTGATTTTTTGTATGAATTTTTGTTGTTGCTGTGCTGTTTGAATTTGGTGTGGGTAGGATATTGATTTATATTGTCTTGTTCTTGAATGATATATATGGTGGAAGATAACTTGAGATGGGTGAGAATCGAATTGTTATGGGTAGAAAAGTGAAATCATGATGATTCATATAGAAGCATTGATGATGATGAGAATTTTTTTAGGAAAAAAATGGAAAAGTTGGCCGGACGAGCGGCACTAGGCCGTTCGCCGGAAGCGGAAGCTCGAAACCTGCTCTGATACCAAGAAGAAATTCTAGAGAATGATAGAAATGGGAGTTGTAATTTTATTCAAAGAGAAACCATCAATATATAGTACAACTCAATAAACTAAATATGTAAAGATGAATAACAATTCCTAAAATTAAGCACATCATCATAATCATCAATCATCTTGATCTTCAATGATTCCTTGATTTCCTCCATCATATATTTTGTTGTTATTTAATAGGTCTCACTCCCACATGAGTGGAGTGTACATCATTATGTACAATTCTTGATATACAAGTAGCATTTTTCACATACGCATAGGGTATGTCGCATGACATTTAGATTGATGATGAAATAAGATAAAATAGTGACGTTATTTAGAACAAATTATATTTAATACACCATTTTAGGAGACAATGTAATAATAAATGATATTTTCAATTAAATATAAGATTATAAGTTCATTTTAATTGAACATATAAATTAATATCATCTAAACTCGTGGATACGTACTGCGTAAATTAAATAATGATTTTCATCATTTCTACATCTACATATACATAAGCTGTGATGTGGCAATTTAGACGACTTTAATTGGTTTGTCATCTTAATTTTTATCCTAATTATATAATTTAAGATGGAAATCAATTAAAACCACATAGCCACCAATGAGTAAGCATCGGTTATGAATTACAATTTATCGTATAAATTATAGCGGCAATTATGTTCATCTAATGCATATTAATATAAATAAGTGGCACCTAATCAATAGAGACGTGTTCGATGGACATAACAAGGGACAAATATCATGACATTTTTTGTTTTTTTGGTCAACTGCGAATGAAATCTTGACAAGTGTGCAACTGTAAAGATTCCGACAAAATTTTCATGTACATGTAGCGTGATTCTTCAAACAACTCAACTGATTTGAACATTCAAAGACTCTGAAGAACAAGTATATGTTACTTGTCACCTTACAAACCAATATCTTAAAGAGAGTTTCACACATTTTTGACGTTAACGGGAGAATAATCCAACCGTTTATTCTAAGATTCCCCATTGGCTATCAGACAATTACTACAACCAAAAAACCAGACAAAAGAAAGAAACAAATGTATACCACATGATGCCACGTTTGCAGGATCAGAAGCACGAGAAGAGAATATCACGAACTAAACTTGTTCCAATGAATATCAAATTATAGATAAATCAATTAATTTACTAATGACTCTTAATTAAATTAATTAAGCATTAACGGCAGTTGTGTGTGTCAATCAAATAGTTGTATTATATTAGGATACCCACAGTTAATCTCCAAACTATTCTTGTAATTAAGGAAAAAGTTTCTCTCTCTAGATTGTGGATTTGGATATGTTTTATAAGAAATATATATGCTTGTCCAACCACTTTTGTCGTGACAACACAAAATTTAAATAAATATTTTTGTTTAATATTAATTTAAGATTATAGACGAAATAATTTAACATAATGTCGACAAGTATATTTCACTATTACGTATTTATAAAGGGATAAATACTATGTGTTGGTTGCCAAATTTTTAAATGTATCACTTTAGTCACCAAACTTTTTTTTTACACACATCTTCGTTAGTAAATTCGACGCTTTGATGAGATGCCTTACTAAGCTAAAAATGCCACTTCCCTATGATGATATGGCACTCGTTTAAATATTTTAAACTCTTTCATTTTAACTTATTAGTTTATTTACTCTAGATATCAATGCCGATTTCGATACTAGTTTGGTAGATTTTTGACCATATTGCCATGGATAAATTTCACTCTAGGTTCCCAATCTTTTCATTTTGTAACTATTTCGTTCCCATTCAATATTTTCAATCCTCTCGTCCCCAATCTTTCATTAATTCTTGCAGATATTGGTCCTTCCTGATGATTTCCAACCATTTTTGTCGTTAATGTTCACTGAAAAAACAATCTACCCTTAAACTTTGAATAAACTTGAAAGTCAGAAAGATCGAGAAAGGAAAATAAAGAAAAATAAAATAACAAATATCTTCTTCTTCATCCCAACTCATTGCATCCCACCCAAAACCGCCACTTTCCACCGCCGCCTAAACCTCCACCTACAATTCAACAAACACCTTACAAACAATAAATAAATAAAATTCATGAATATATGAACGAATTCATGATTTAATCCATCACATATCTATTGAGTCTGGGTCGAATCATATTGATAAAGTGATTTAGGGGCATTTTCAATGGTTTGCACCAATTTGATTTAATCTCTCCAATGATTACACCAAATGAATTATATTTCCTTATTATTTATTTCTCAATAATTAGATTATTTAAAAATTATTTAATTACAAATCATATTATTACTAAAATCGTTAAATTAAAAATTATATTTGATGAACTGAAATATTTCACTTATAAATAAATTAAGAAAAAAAATATTAAACTTGTAGGGTGAAGGAACAAAAATACGTTTTTTATTTGTATTTTCCTTTTTTTTGTCTTTTTATTTACCTTTCTTCTATGAATTTTTGTTTATTTAAAATTTAAGTGTAGGATAATAGGATTTCCCTTTAACGGGATATTAACAGAAAAAATAAAAGTAATCTGAAGGGACCATCTGCGTGAACTAATGAAAGGTTGGGGTCAGGAAGGGGGATAAAATGAGGACCAAAGTGCTACAAAATCAACCGAAAACCGAGAGTGAAATAAACTCTATTGTCATTTCTATTTACCGCATAATTCTCAACGTTGGATATATCACTAAAAAGTGGCGCATAGACGTGAAACGGGAGCAAAACGCCTCACTTCTTGCTTTTTTGTGCTTTTTTATTTTTTCCTTTTTTTTTTTTATGCCTTTCAACCTTTTTTATGCTTCTTTTTCCTTTAATTATTACACAATTTTTAAATTGATTTAAAATAATATTAAATTTTTTTTAAAAAAAACGTTTTTTTATGCCTAGGCGCTCGTCTAAGCCTAAGTTTGGCCTCCACGCTTCATCGTGCTTTACACTTTTTAAAACATTGTTAAACACATTAATCTCTTTCTTGGTAGAAATTTTTTGTAACTTTTTTTTTTTTTATCAAACTCATTTTTAACTACGTATTTTTTCATAAAATTACTTTACATGTATATTCGTAACTTTTTCCTATTTTTTAACCAACAATTCTCTAAAAGAAATCTACATAAAATAGGCTCCAAATCAATAAGTTTTGTCATTTAGTTGAGATATTTTGTACATTAAGGAACGATCTATATGCAGTGACATATTTTGTAAGTTTAATGACCAATCGAGTTTTAACCCTTTTTATAAATATTGCGTAATATTAAAGGAATTAAAATAGTAAAAATAATTCATATAAGTGATTCTAAATTTATTAAATTTTTTATTATAGTTGCGAGCCACGTTGGGTTTAAAAATCGAAATTTAATATTCACAAAAGACAGGAGCCTAAGGTGTATAAATTTGGTGGGACAACATACCCACATGATAATGGATCTCCTCATGGCTCATGCCCCATGTTCATAAGAAAGCGACCATTCCTGTCTGAAAATTCAATGAGTACTGTAGGAAAAGTTGGAATATTCTGAAAAAAATTAATTAATTATTTAAGTCCAGCATAATGTAAACAATTTTATAATATATTTTATTATTTTCACACTATTTTTGATGGTTACTAGTTGAAAATCTGTTAGGTTCCGTTTGATAACGTAGAAAATGGGTGGAAAATGAAAATATTTTTTAACTTTAGCCAATAAAGGGTGTTTGATAATACAAATTTTTCTGATAAAATATTTTTCACCTTTTTCTAGGTACAATCCTTTGATGCACAAAAACTTGATTTTGTTTTTCCACCTATTTGGTGGGAAAACATTTTTCACCTTTTTTTTTTTTTTTTTTTTTTTTTTTTTTTTTTTTTTTGCAATAGGAACAAATTTTAGATACAATGGTAAAAAAAATTCACTTTTATTGACAACTTCCATGCAAAACAAAGTCAAACGAATGATATTCGGTATGGTAAATTTTTTTTTTTTTTTCAAATTTTGCTTTTCAATTGGAACAAATTTTAGACCCAATGGTAGAAAAAATTATCATTTTAATGGACAAATTCCATAAAAAAAAAAAAAAAAAAAAAAAAGGCCAAATGGACCCTCAGAGATAAAACACAATTTCATAATAAAATAATAAAACCACGTTAGAAAGCAAAAATGTTGACAATTGGGTCTATGTAGCGTAATCGTGCTCTCTTGAAGAAGATTCTAGACAGTCCAAGAAACTAATACAAGAATAATCGCATGACTTGTCTCTAGTAAAACACAACAGTTCAATTTACCGTTATGCAGTTAAGCTATTACATCTAGATGGGACAAAATTATAGTATCAAAGTCATTATTTAATTTTTAACTAGCAATTCGATTCAATTATTACTCGAATGAACGCATGAACTTTAAGATTAGTGTTCTCAAACACGCTATCATATTGCTTTAAATTGATTTCAATCGAATTGAAATTATGCACAGTAAAATCAATAGTTAGATAGTTCTCCTGTGAACGATAATTCGAACTTTATCGATCAATTTTATTACTTTTTTATTAACATCGTACACTTGTGATTATAAATTATGAATCGTACAATCAGTAGTAGTTATAAATCCTACAAAGCGTGCGAAAAAGTATTTGACAAACTAAAATTATAATTTAAGTTTCGTCAAACATGCACTTAACAGACAATTAGTTGTAATAGTTTTTTTTTTTTTTTTTTTTCTCTAATTGAAAAAAATTTATGATTGTGCTACTTGTACATTATGGCATCCATAATGGATGACATAATGTACAAGTGATACCTTTACAAGTGGCACCTCCTTATTGGAAGGTGTGCTGCCTTATGGGTGCCACTTGTACATTATGTCATCCATTATGGATGCCATAATGTACCAATAGAATTATCCAAAAATTTAACCCCTTAGAATCTATGTCTCCATCATACTATAAAATTCCTTTATATTATTATAGTTTCTCCAACAATTAATATGTATATTCATATGTATCTATCTATGTGCCAAGTGCGTAGGGACAAAGGCACTAACTGCTAGTTTATATTGAGCTATTTTAATTGTCACCAGCTATATTTCTAATTAATATTTAAATGAGTAAAAGTTGTATATTCTTGTCCGTGCAGATACTTCACATACATCAGGAAAGAAAAAAAAAATCTTCAATTAGTTGATCATAAGAGTGATTTTACACTTATTCGGACCATTAAAAGCCGACGTTTGAGAGTACTTTATTGTTTTGGTACTTAACTTTCGTTGTAAATGCACTCTTTTAGGAGAAACTCGATAGAGACAGAATGGAAATTGAATGATATGTACTAAAAAAAAAAACAAATATGGAAGACAGAACCATAGTGTAAATAATTGAAAGATGAAGTCCCATGAAGCAAATAAGAAGGGACTTGAGCTGAACCAATAGAGAAATTCAGGGACTAACTTGAACGAAAAGCAAAAGGATTTTCCTTGCGATCACAAGATTTTATCCCTTGGATCTCAATGATAGCAAATTTTCACCAGCATATTCAGAGTGATAACTATGCGATCGCAACTCTGTATACCATGTGATCGCGTTGTCTGATACAAAAAAATGTGTTTTCTAATTTAAGTCAATTTCTACGTTAAATAGGAGTGGCGCGTGAATTTAAGTTAATTCTAGAAGCTACAATGAGATTATTATTCATTCTAGCAAGGAGGAGAGCTTCGAGAGAAAAAAAAAATGCATTGTAAACACGGTTTTCATTAGAGATTCTTCATACGAATCGAGACGATTGGGGTTTCAAGAGAGATTTGGGATTTCTTGGACACTCCATTGAAGACATTCAAGGGGACAAAAATTAATCTTCAAGATTCTTCTTATAATTGCATATTTTGGGGGATGAATTCTAAATTTATTATGTGATTTTGTACTCAAAACATGATTTGCTAAAATTCTTGTGCATATGATGTTGATGTAAACCGTTAGTTAAAGTTATAATTCAAGGATTCTTCTTCTAGTCCTGAATTACGTCGGACTGATTTGTTTCAATTTTTTAATTCCCATTTGAATGATTGATCGACTTTTAAACGTGTTCGTGACTTATTTTATTTTCGAAAGGTTCAAAGTCGGCATAGCTAATAATTGACAATCAATATAAAGTCTTATAGACGTGAAGAATAATTGTTTATATTTTGTGCAATTTAGTTGGATAAACCTTTTGTTGAATACATTTTTATATATTCGAATTCGAGATAGTAGATATTTATGATCTTATGTGAAAATAAATTAAATTTACACGGGAGAGATTGTTAGACAACTTGGGATTATTGATTGTCGATTTAAGCATAAATTGGATTAAAAGGTGAAAATTTGAGGATTAAAACTAATACTGATGGTGAAGTCAGATTCCTAGCACAACATTACTTGATTTTTCTCCAAAAATTACATTTGAAATTAAGTTTGGACAGATTGAAATTAAGCTAAATTCTAAATTCTCATGTGTACAATATTTTTTTACTCATCACTTTTATTACTTATCAACGAATCAGTATGCTCAAAATTTCACTAAACACAATATGAAAGAGGATATATAGTAGCTCATGACGTAATGTGGAAAGAAATGAAAGGGTTGTTGACCCCGAAAAATGGCTCTGGCGTGGCCAATAGAAAAGGTCTTCAAGTCGGCCATTCCCTGCACACTTAGCATAATGTCAGTCACCCTTGGCCTTCTCCTAGGTGGGTTGGGAGCGGCCACGGGCGCTCCGACGGTCAAGTCAATGTAAGAATCAACCGGAATGGCGGTCATCGGCGGCAGAGTACTGGCCGGGAGGAGGTTGACAAATGTATTTTAATGAGGGTGCTAATATGCGAGGGAAAGAAAACTATACCAAGTTTACACTATGTTCTCCTAGAGATTGAGTTTTTTCATCCTTTATTCAGGCACGAGTAAGGCGTACTTATACTAAGGATGGGAAGAGGAGAGCCGTTGGATGAAGAGACGCGTATAATCAGATCTTTAAGGCTCGTCCCATCCTAGGCGTCAACCTGTCTTTCCATAGGCTGGCTAACATTGAATGTCTCTGACTGAACTAACCGTTTAGGTCCTGCCATACATCGCATCAGTCAGTGATTTGACTGGAGAGATCTTTCATAAGAGATCTTCGTTGGGATGAGGCGGGGCAGGAGTGGAGTCATATAGACGGAGTACGGGCCTTTGCATCCGCGGTGCCTTGTACATGAGTTCAGTTCATCTGCTAGTTGTTTATTCGGTTCGGTCCCTTGTATTGCTTCGGCATATGTACTTGGCTCGTCCCATGCGTAATCGCCTCGTCCGACACGTGGTGGTATGTGAACCATATCTTCTAACACGTGGCAGGTGAGGTGGCGGGTCTGACACCGACCCTCAACAGTAGTCCCGCAAGTCTATGTATGAATATTTATATAGTACGAGGACTTTTAAAGAATATAGGAGTGTATGGGAGGAAATATAGGGCGTAGGTGATCTTGCCAGGCCGCGGTAGGATTGGTGAGGCTACGAGACATCCGAAGCGATATAGGTTAGCAACTTTGGGGGGGAAGTCATTGCAACATGAGGTCATGTTCGGGCCGAAGTGATATGAGTTGGCAACTCTGGAAGTTGTTGCAACGTGAGATCCTGTTCGGGCCGAAGTGATACAAGTTGTGACTTGTTGCAACATGAGATCATGTTCGGGCCGAAGTGATATGAGTTGGAAACGCTGGAAGTTGTTGCAACGTGAGATCCTATTCGGGCCGAAGTGATACGAGTTGTTGCAACGTCAGCTGATGCAAGCCGAAGTGATAATGGTTGGCAACTCTGTGCAGTTGTTGCAACGTGAGATCCGTACGGGTCGAAGTGATACGAGTTGTTGTAACGTCAGTTGATGCAAGCTGAATTGATAATGGTTGGAAACTCTGGAGTTATTGCAACGTGAGATCCTGTTTGGGCAGAAGTGATACGAGTTGTTGCAACGTCAGCTGATGCAAGCCAAAGTGATAATAGTTGGCAACTCTGTGGAGTTGTTGCAACGTGAGATCCTGTTCGGGCCGAAGTGATATGAGTTGGCAACTCTGGAAGTTGTTGCAACGTCGGCTGATGCAAGCCGAAGTGATAATGGTTGGCAGCTCTGTGGAGTTGCTGCAACGCAGGGTTCTGAGGCGATGGGTCCGGAAAAGACGGCCTTGGGTTTCGTACCAATGATTTGAAAGCCTTCGCGTTTTCCTAATACACGCAAAATGGGGTGCCTGTTGTTTCCAAGACGCTTCCTTTGCCATAAATGGTAATGATGGCGACGACTCCCCATATTTCGGAGCGACGCGTCTAAGCTGTGCGTGAATTCCACCGCTTCATCATGATCGTTCATCTTGGTAACCTTTGAATTCAACGGTGATCCGAAGGCCTTGAGCTTGGATGGCTCAGATGTGATTGGGGTTGATCCAACGGTTGAGGCGAGCCTTGAGATGTCTATAAAATGCCAATTCCTTTCATTTTGAAGCTTTTACCTTCGCGAAAGACAAAACATGAAAGGAAAAAACTCTTGTAATCTCTTTGCATTTTCTTCTCCGACGAACTTTTAGGCTTTCGGCGGTCGTTTCAGCAACTCCGACAAGTGAAGGTCTCTTGCGCTTAACTAGGTAATA
The DNA here is from genome assembly GCA_019097785.1 of Fraxinus excelsior. Classification (NCBI taxonomy): domain Eukaryota; kingdom Viridiplantae; phylum Streptophyta; class Magnoliopsida; order Lamiales; family Oleaceae; genus Fraxinus; species Fraxinus excelsior. Next base: position 10,855,981 of record CM032630.1, read on the forward strand.
ACCATTCTTCAGCTTCTTCATCTTTTTTTCTTTCAAACTTTTGGGATGGCGAGTGAACAGTATGTTGTGAGGGGGAGTAAAGAGGGGCGAGGCAATGAGAGTTCGGCCCTGAGAGAACTTTTAGTAGTATCACCGGACGAGCTGAGTAGGGCCATTTTGGCTGGGAAGAACATTTGGAGACGACCTGCTTCTCCCATAGATACATCCGTTCAGTAGGGGGCATCAAACTCCCTTCTACAGTCACTTCGGAACAGCTAGAGAGGTGTAGGACAGTATTTAGGATCCCTCACAACATTCAACTCATCCTTCCCGAACCGCATGAGAGGGCCTGTTATCCTAGGTTGGGGTGTGTGGCGGTGAGTGACAACTTGCTCCAAGTTGGCCTGAGACTACCCTTCCACCCTTTCTTTAGGCTAGTACTTAGATCCTATAGGTTGGCTCTGACCCAATTCAATCCAAACTCATGGTCCCAGATGGTGGGGACTTGGATGTTATAGCGTCGAGCCAGCCTTGGAACCGACATGCCCTTCATAGTATTCCACTCCATTTTCTTTCCAAAGGCTATTGCCGGGGGGAAGGAGAGCCAATGCTGGTACTACCTGGCTCCATGGGGGTCGCATTCTCTGTTTCTGCATGGGGCGCCTTCCTCAGTCAAAGGTTGGAAGAGCTCATGGTTCTGGGCTATGGGTTGATGGGATACTGTGGAGAATGATCCCATGGCGCCTCTGACTATCCCACCACTTATTCCACTTACAGTAAGTAGTTATACCGAACTGATTTCATTTAACCCGCCTTGCTTATGTTTTAATATTTCTGTGTATTGCATGCTCTCTTCCGAAGTGCGAAATATCCGAAGAGGACTGGGATATCATCAGCCGGATATACCAGACCCCCCGCTGGAGAAGAGCTACAAAGAAATCATTGACAAGAACCATCACCTTGTGCTGCACGACTTAATGACTAATCAGGGTAAGCACATCGCCTCAGTTGAGAATATTTTTCCTTCCTAATAATACTTATAATTTTCCTTTCTTTTGCAGATGACTTTTTGAACAAGAGGGCACCGAAGCCAGACCTTGCTTCCATTCGATGAAGTGTGGCGGAGGCCAAGACACTGAAAACCAGCTTGGCTGCCTACAAGAAGCAGTCGAAACGCTTGCTTGCTCTCAGAAAGGCTGGTCAGTAGCCTGCTGAGGAAAACTAGACAGAGGAAGGAGCCTCTCTCGTGCCGAGGAGAAAGAAACGGGTTGGTGCATCCGAGGCATCCGTTTCTATCCAGGTCGTCGAGGCCTTCCTACTTGCTAACGTCGGAGTCACTATAGCCGCTCCGTCTGCTTCCCAAGCCATTATGCCAATAACTGCTTATTTCGTCGAGGAGCCATCAAGGAAAAGGCAGAAAAGGCCTGCCAGTGCTCCGGCCCGAAGCAAGGTTGCCAATTTCTTGGGGAGTAAAGAAGAGGACCTCCCCGATGCTGTTTTGGAGATGCTTCAAGAGATCGCCTCCGTCGCTTGGATCCACAGCAAATTCTGGATCGAAGACTGGACAATCACGCTTCTTCGTGCGAGATTGAGGACTTTCTAGCTGCCACAATGCATGTGCAACTAGGGCACCGCGGTGGGCGATCTAGTCCGAGGCCTTCGTAAAAGAACTGATGAGCTGGAGGAGAAGTTGATAGTCGCGGGGAGTTGGGAGGCCGAAGTGGCCAAGGCCAAGAAAAAGGCGGAGGAGAGGTGGATAACGGCTGCCTCGAAGCTAGACACGGTGGAGATTCAAGTCAACCGTCTGAGTAACGAGCTGCATGAGTTCGTCTCCCAAGTGGTGGGTCTGACAAAGAGGGTCAATGATGCCAACGTGAATCAAAAGATAGCTTCAGAGGCCTTGGCGGAGGCGAATAGGGAGAAGGGCGAGCTGAAGAGGCTCACCGAAGCCCAAAAGGAAGAGATTAACTCTCTCAAGGCAGAGGCGAAGACATTGGACGAGGCGGCGGTGCAAAATTATAAGGACCATTTTCACACCACGTCGGAATATGACGACTTTGCCAACTACTGGGCGTCCTGGGCTGCAAAGGAAATGATGTCGCGTCTGTGCGAGAGGCATCGCCGATGTGGACATCAACTTCTTGGAGGAAGAGTTTGGTGGCCCTACTGGGGGTCGCCCAGTGGTCGAAGAGGAAAAGGATGAAGAGGAGGAGGCCCCTCAAGGCGAAACAGAAGCCGTAGTTCATGTAGATTAGCTATTTTGTAATTTTCGCTTCTTCCTTTTGTAATGGCCTCGGCCTATTCCTATGATTTAATGTAGATCATTTTCTTCCAAGTGTTTTCGCTTCAGTTTACGTTATTTTGTTGCGCATGCAATCGCCTCTTCTAACAATGCTTCGGTTGAATAGTAGCGATATGTCGTAATCGTATTGACTCATCTTAATAAAATGGGACAAGTAACATCATGTCGGCACTATCCGACCATTTAATAAAATGGGACAAGTAACATCACGTCTGACCATTTAATAAAATGGGACAAGTAATATCGCGTCGGCACTATCCGACCATTTAATAAAATGGGACAAGCAATATCGCGTCGACATTGTTCAACCATTTAATAAAATGGGACAAACAATATCGCGTCGGCATTGTTCAACCATTTAATAAAATGGGACAAGCAATATCGCATCGACATTGTTCGACCATTTAATAAAATGGGACAAGTAATCTCACACCGGCATTTCCTTGGGGATGACTCTGTGGGAGGAGCTTGCACCTTGGCACGGTCGTTTAAGTTTGCTGATACGAGAATAGAGGTAGAAAACATTCCATTCATTCGATGACAATAGTTACATGGTTATACGCTTCTTACTGGTAGTACATTCTCAGATGCTCAATGTTCCAGGGGTGATGCATAGCTTTCCCCTCCAGGTCTTCCATTGTGTAAGTGCCGAGTCTGATTTCTTGGGTTATTTTGTACGGGCCTTCCCAATTTGGCCCTAGAGTCCCCATGTCAGGATCCTTAGTAGAGGGGAAAACCTTGCGAAGTACTAAGTCCCTGATGCGAAACATTCTCCTTTTTACTTCGGTGTTATAGAAACACATCATCTTGCGTTGGAAGGAAGCTAGTTTGACTTGTGAGTCGTCTCTCTTTTCTTCGAGAAAATCCAACTCCAATTGCCTTAGCTCGTCATTTGTCATTTCATTGAAGTGAATGCGGCGAATGGAAGGAATGCCGACCTCCACAGAGCTCATGGTCTCGGCTCCATAAGTCATGGAGAATGGAGTTTTCCCAGTGGCCGTTTTGCAAGTAGTTCTGATAGCCTAGAGGACCTGGGAGAGTTCGTCTACCCAGGCTCCTTTGGAGGCATCCAGCTTCCTTTTCAGGGTGAGCTTTATGGTCTTATTGACTGCCTCGACTTGGCCATATGCCTGGGGATGATGAGGCGAAGAAAAATGCTTCCTGATTCCGAGCTCCTCACATAAGTTCTGGATCTTCCTATTGTCGAACGGTTTGCCATTGTCTAAAACAAGGGAGCGGGGTATGCCAAACCGACATATGATGTTCTTCCATAGAAACTTATAAGTGTTTGCTTCAGTGATTTTGGACAGAGGTTCTGCTTCCACCCACTTGGTGAAGTAATCAATTGTGACAATGGCGAAGCGAGCATTTGCTCTTCCCTTGGGCCGGGGCCCTATGAAATCCACGCCCCATTTGGCAAATGGCCAGGGGCTAGTTACCACAGTGAGCTCCTGAGATGGTTGCCTCTGCACGTTGGAGAAGCGTTGGCACTTATCACACTTTCGCACAAATTTGATAGCATCCCTTTTCAAGGTTGGCCAATAATATCCTTGCCGAAGTATCTTGTGTGCCAACGTTGGTCCACAGGAGTGGTTTTTGCAGACGCCTTCGTGCACTTCTCTTAGGATGTAGTTTGCCTCTGCTCCTCATGTACACCTGAGGAGGGGTGAGGAGAAGTCACACTTATACATGATATCTTCATGAATGATGAAGTGAGCAGCTCTTCTCCGAAGCCTTCTCGCTTCTGTCTCATTATCTGGCACGATCCCTTCCTTCAAATGATTCAGGATAGGTAACATCCAAGTTGGTGTGCTTTCTATCCACATTAGCTCTTCACCTTTCTTGATAGAGGGTTCCACCAGGTGTTCAATTGGTACTACTTTGAGTAGTTCAGAATCCTTGCTGCTGGCCAGTTTTGATAGAGCATCCGCATGGGAGTTTTCCTGTCGTGGCACCTGAATCAGCTCAAATTTTTTGAAGTTGGGCAGGGATTCCATCACTAGCCTCAGGTAGGCTGCCATATGCTTGTCTCTGGCTGCAAAGTTTCCGTTCACTTAGTTCACCACCAAATGTGAATCACTGTTGATTATTACCCTTTTTACTTGCAGCTCTTTTTCTAATCGGAGTCCCGCCAGCACGGCCTCATATTCTGCTACATTATTGGAGGTCTTGAAACTGAGCCTGATAGCGCAGTTCAGTATATGCCCCTCCGGGCTTTCCTGTACAACGCCTGCTTCGGAGCATGCTTCTCCTGAAGAGCCATCGACTAAGAGATTCTAGGTGGGAGGTTCCGCTGGCTCCATGTTTACTTCGACTTCTGGAATCTTTGCAAGTTCAGCACCGAAATCAGCCAGGGCTTTACCCTTGGTAGCTGTCCGGGGCGTATATGATATGTCAAACTCACTTAGTTCCACTGACCATTTTAGTAGCCTTCCTGAAGCATCTCACTTCTGTAGGACTTGCCTTAATGGGAAATTCGTCAAAACATGAATGCTGTGGGCCTGGAAGTATGGTCTCAGCTTTCGCGAAGCAGTGACCAATGTGAGAGCCCAATTTTCCATATCTGGGTAATGCGCTTCAGTAGATAATAGGGCTCTGCTCACATAATAGATTGACAATTGGTGTGTCTCTTCTTCACGCACAAGAACTGAACTGATTGAACTCTCAGCCATAGCTAAGTATAGCAATATGGGTTCTCATTCCTTTGGTTTGTTGAGGAGAGGAGCTCGTCCCAAGAATCTTTTCAACTCTTGAAACGCCTCTTCGCAATCTGGGGTCCATTGAAATTTTTTACCCCCTTTGAGAACCTTGAAGAACGGTAAGCACTTTTCAGTGGCCTTTGAGATAAAGCGATTGAGTGCAGCTACTCTGCTAGTGAACCATTGCACTTCCTTGGGATTCTGTGGCGACTTCATTTCGATCAGGGCTTTGATTTTCTTAGGGTTGGCTTTAATTCCCCTCTGATTTACGATGTTCCCCAAGAACTTACTTGAAGCCATGCCGAATGCACATTTAAGAGGGTTCAGCCTCATGTGGTATTCTCCTAGGGTTTGGAAAGCTTCACCCAGGTGTTTGATGTGCTCTTCAGATCGAAGACTTTTCACTAGCATGTCGTCTAGACTTCCATAGATTTTCTAAGCTGATCTGCAAACATTCTGTTGAATAACCTTTGGTATGTAGCCCCAACATTTTTCAGGCCGAAGGGCATTACCTTGTAGTAATAAAGTCCCATGTCTATGATGAAAAAGGTGTTCTCCTCGTCGCCTGGGAATATGGGGATTTGATTGTAGCTAGAGTAGGCATCCATAAAGCTTAGCAATTTGTGTCCAACAGTCGAGTCTACCAACTGGTCAAAACGCGGGAGTGGAAAGCTATCCTTTGGTCAGGCCTGGTTGAGGTTTGAAAAGTCAATGTAAATCCTCCACTTGCCGTTACGCTTCTTTACAAGAACCGGATTGGAAATCCACTTCGGATAGTGGGCTTCCTGAATGAAGCTATTGTTAATGAGCCTCTCTACCTCCTCTTTTAAGGCCCCATACATCTCGACATTCAATGCTCTTATCTTCTGTCTATGAGGGGTGCAGTTCAGATCGATTCGCAAATGGTGGTGGCTGATTTTAGGGTCTATCTCAATCATGTCCTCGTGCCGCCATGCAAAGACATCTACATTCTTGCGCATGAATTCTTTCAATTCTTCCTTAACCCCATGTTCCAACTCTTTCCCGATCTGAAGAACCTTGGACAAGTTTTGCAGATCTACAGGAAAGGTTTCTATTTCCTCCATGGGGGCAGTTTAGGATTCAGACTTAATTATCCTGGGGTCCAGTTCTTTAAGGGATATTTCAGGTCGGGCGTCCGACGTGACAATGTCGAGCATCGGAGGTGATCCTTCAGGGGCTTTCGACATTTCTGCATCTAGTACCATGTTAACTCGTGGTTCTACCTTCCTTAGAGAGTTGAGGTAGCACTCTCTGGACCCCATTTGATCGCCTCGGATAGTGGCAATACCTTGTTCCGTGGGGAATTTTAGACAGAGGTGATGGATGGAAGAGACTGCCCATAATTCTCTCAGGGCAGACCTCCCTAGAACTCCATGATAGGCATATCGACGATCCACTACTAGAAATTCCATGAAATGATGTGCTGTCTGGGGCGGAGTTCCCATTTCAACAGCTAAAGTAATCTTACCTCTGGGTATGATGATATCCCCGGTGAATCCATAAATGGGCGAGGTCATTAGCGTCAATTCATGGTCTACTACCATTTTATCAAAGGCTGAACCGAACAGAATGTTAACTGAACAGCCATTATCCATCAACATGCATTTCAGCCCACTGAGGGCTACCACGGCTTGGACGACTAAGGCATCGTAGTGAGGAAAGTGCACATCTGCTGCATCTTCTTGGGTGAATGTTATAGGCTCTACAGTTCCGCCTTGTGAAGACTAGCTTACTATGTAGTTAGCCATGGGTGGGCCTTTTGCCTCTCTAGTATAGTTCCTTTGGGCATTTTTTGATTCACCTCCTACATGAGGTCCCCCAATGATGGCGTCAATCTCACGAATGGGCTGTTCATTCGAGGCAGATGAGTCCTTCCTGGGGCGTTGACCACCCCGTGACTTCTTTCTGTCATCATTTCTGTCATTGCGGGGAGAATGTTGCCTCGTTTCTCCCATTCTCGGAGAGGTGTACCTCGGGACGTTATTCTGATGACGATTATCCTTTATGTTACGAAATTTATTTGTTCGATTCGCATCTCTACAATCACTGGTGTCGTGACCATGGTAGCGATGAAAAGTGCAATAAAGTCGTAGGTTCTCCTGGGGCCTATTTCTAGGCGTTCCACCTCGCCCTTTATTTTTGGGGGTCGAGGGTCGTCTAGTGTTCCTTGTCGGGTTGCCAACATTGGGTACACTATTTTCATAAGCCAGGGTTGGTATTCCATTCAATGTGATGGAGGCCAATACTTGACCCGAAGTGGAAGCTACAGCGTGCCCGGCCCGAGTCCATTGCGGGCTCACTATCTGGGCTGTAGGTCCTATACCAATTTGCCTCTGAGGTGGTGGGAGTCCCTAGGCAGCTCTGTTTCTGTGGTCGATCATCTCTTCGTTGACAATCTCAATTTTTATCATTTCCACTAATTCATCATAGGTCAAAGGGTCTTGCTTCGAACGTCTCTCTAGAACAATGTGTTCATGTTCAAGCCTCCTTTTAGGGCAGAAAGGGCCTCATTGTCTGTGACTTGCTCACAGTATGTTATTTCATCATTGAAGCGGGCGAGGTAGCTCTTTAAAGTCTCACCCGCCGCTTGCCTCATGTCTTGCAGGCGTTGTATCGACACTTCTCCCTCATGTCTTGAAAGATACTGGTTTAGAAACCCCTTTTTCAGGTCTGGCCAGCTCTTTATGCTGAGAGGTGCTAGTCTGTTGTACCACACTTCGGCAGCTCTGCCTAGAGTCAAATGGAAAACTCTGCACTTTAAAGCTGGGAAGGCGCCTCTTAGGCTCATCTGAATTTTGTACTTGTTGAGGTGTTTCTCCGGGTCGTCCTTTCCTTCATACTTTGGGATCTTGGGAGGGACAAAGTTATTAGGCATTGGAAAGGTGTGAAGCTCCCTGGAGAAGGTCAAATTATCATCATCATCATCTAGTTCGTAAGATCGACATGGCTCACCAGGTCTTCTCCGTCCGCTATATTATGAGGTGGAGGTGTGATAGCTTCGCCTCTATTCCCCCAATCCACTATGCTTCGCCTTTCGCGCCTATTTCTAGGCAGAGGAGCCTGAACTTCCTGGCTCTGCACGTGTTCTTGCTGCCGAGCCGTTTGGTGGACGGGTTGATTCCTATTCCTAGGATTTCGTCCAATCCGATAAAAAACACTGGCAGATCTCTAAGGCTGCTCCTCGTGTTCTAGAGGGAAGTTATCCTCTTGTGCTGGAGCATGGTAAGCTAGAGTGGCGGTATAGTTGGAAGTGTCCATCCCCACTTTTCTTTCCATGGGGACCTCGCCTTGGGGACTCTGGTGATTTCTTCTGCTGGATTCTGCCTCAGTTCATCTATGAGCTGATCACTAGGGATTCAGCGGGGCCCGTAGGCCTCTTTGATTCTGTATTTGCACGATGAACTCCTGCATGGCAGCATATTGAGCTGCGATATTCCTCATGTTGGAAGCCATGTTAGCTACTTCGGCAACTAGCCGGGCCGTTCGATTGCCATGGCGATGCCGGTGATGGGGTCGCTGAAGCGTCACATTTCGAGAAATCTCTTCTTCAAAGATCTCTCTTGTCCTCCTTGGGTTTACATCTTCGCCACTGGAGCTCATGGTCTGAAGTGGCTAATTTTTCCCCTCTAGCGGTTCGTGTTCAACTGATCCTTTTTCAAGGGTGAGTCCCTTTTTCAAGGGGAGATATCAACCGAATACTAGAACAAGCTTTTGGGTGGGAAAACTTCGTGGTTAAAGTAGGCGTTTCTCATAGACGGCGCCAATCTGTTGATCCCGAAAAATGGCTCGGTATGGCCAATAGAAAAGGTCTTCAAGTTGACCCTTCCCTACACCCTTAGCACAATGTCAGTCACCCTTGGCCTTCTCCCAGGTGGGTTGGGAGCGGCCACGGGCGCTCCGACGGTCAAGTCAATGTAAGAATCAACCGGAATGCGGGTCATTGCGGCAGAGTACTGGCCGGGAGGAGGTTGACAAATGTATTTTAATGAGGGTACTAATATGCAAGGGAAAGAAAACTATACCAAGTTTGCACTATGTTCTCCTAGAAATTGAGTTTTTCATCCTTTCTTCAGGCACGAGTAAGGCCTACTTATACTAAGGATGGGAAGAGGAGAGTCGTTGGATGAAGAGACACATATAATCAGATCTTTAAGGCTCGTCCCATCCTAGGCGTCAACCTGTCTTTCCATAGGCTGGCTAACATTGAATGTCTCTGACTGAACCAACCGTTTAGGTCCTGCCATACATCCCATCAGTCAGTGATTTGACTGGAAAGATCTTTCATAAGAGATCTTCGTTGGGATGAGGCGGGGTAGGAGTGGAGTCATATAGACGGAGTACGGGCCTTTGCATCCACGGTGCCTTGCAGATGAGTTCAGTTCATCTGCTGGTTGTTTCTTCGGTTCGGTCCCTTGTATTGCTTCGGCCTATGTACTCGGCTCGTCCCATGCGCAATCGCCTCGTCCGACACGTGGTGGTATGTGAACCATATCTTCTAACACGTGGCGGTGAGGTGGCGGGTCTGACACCGACCCTCAACAAAGGTCAACGAGCATCGATAATTGATTACGCACTTCGTACTAGTTACAATATGAATTTGAGTTCTTATAAAATATGGGTGAAAGGATTCTAATTTTGCCTCTTAAATGAAATGAACGGACTACAATTGATAATATTTTATGTCCATGTTTGGTGTATCTAAAAATCATATTTTAATAGATTTTGATAAAAGTTGATAAAATATGTGATTGAAAAATTGAGTCCCATAAATATGTGGTTAAAATTAATTGTTAATTTTGACTTAATTTTTTTAGCAAAACATTAAGCCAGACCAAACATAGCTATAAATTCAATAGTATGATAAGAAAGATAGAGATTACATTTATATTAATCTATATCAATATTCTCTTTATATATATATATATATCAACTCCATGGAATTAACATAATACCAAATTATATATACATTTCGTCAAATTAATACGACATTCCCCATCTCTAAGTGCTTAGATATCTATCATTTGGATTTCCTCTGCTGAACTTGTTCTTTATAAGCCTATGCAATAAATTTATGGATCTTATAAAGATCCATAAATGATAAATCATATATCAAATTGTCAAATAGAAAGAATTGGATGGTATCGTATAGTTTTTTAACTACTAAGTTCATGAGTTGAAGATGAGCATAGTTGAACAACTGATAACTGATCCCACCAGTCAACGATAGGCAATAATTTCTCCCAAACACAATTTATAACTCTTATCGCATGGTGGTTGGAAGCATTGATTTCTTTACCCTTGGTATCAGAGCCTTAAGTTTCGTTTCTATTCCTCCCAGGACACAAAGAATGATGCAAACACGACGATTTGATGAAGTTTTGAAATAAGGCCAACAAATAGTGGTTGGGTAGATTTTGAGGGTTTTGTAGCTACAACTTTTAAGAGAATTAGTTGCATTACGTACCTCAATTAATAAACATATATAGTTATATTTCATGAGACTCGCAACTTTTATCAACTTTTCAACATCGCACGTTTCATCAACTTTTATCAAAATATACTAAAAATCCTTATTTTTAACAAAATCAAGCAAGGGCATAATGAATAATCGATAATCTTAATCGTAAATGTTATTATCTTCACAAATTAATTCTAATAAGGAGATAAGACACTTTTGTCCCTGGTGAATTTCTTGAAGTGACAAGTAACTCTAAAAAAAATTAAATTCTTTCAACTCTCTTAAATGTGGATTATTTTCTCTACATCACTGTTTACACGCGTTTTCCAACCCGTCAACAATTATGAGAAAAGGATCAGACGATTGTGTAAGGAACAAACCTCTTGAGACAAAGTCCCAAAAAGGGGTGCGTTTACTAGTGAAGAGTTACAATTAGAAAGTAGACAAAACGCCTCCAAGGTGCGCAAGCACACGAGTACTGAGAAATGATTAAATTTAAACTAAGGAAATAAAAATTACATATTCTCTTGTCGAGAGTTTTTGATTCGGGGTCTTTTTCTTCTACGACTTTACTTCCTTTTATACTTCCTGGGCATTTCTTGGTTGTCGAAACTGCTTGGAACTGCTCCATTACCTTTGTAACGGTCCACTTTTTTAGTGAGAAACTGCTTGTTTGGGGAGAAGTTACTTAGTAACTGTTGTCACTACCCTTGCTGTTTCTGGGTCGTGGGGGCGTGTCGGTCTTACTTGACAATTGCTTCCGTAACCGCTGAATTGGATAAACTATACCTTTTGGACATGTCTGATTCTGGGCGACTTGAGGATTTGGGCGACAATGAGGCTATCGCTCTGGACGATTGTGCAGTACTACATTCGTTCAGCCTCTGGGCGTCCTGCGGTTTTGGGCGATGATACTCTTTTGCTCTCGGGCTTCCAATACTCAGGCATTTTCTCAAGTTTCCAGATTGGGCTTTTCTTCCTGAGCCTTTTAATTGGTTTCAATTGGGCCTTCATCTTGGGTTTCTCAATTGGACTTTCCTTTGATTTTGGGCTGTATTTTTCGTGTGTCAACAATCACTAAATGGATATCGAAGATATTTTCGTTAGATAAACTCATTCAATATGAGATTATAAGCTCGTTTAATTCGAATAGAATTCTGAGTGGACTGACCTCAAATCTTTATCTAGCAACATAAATAAAGTTTTTCAAATATGCAATCAAATTCAATGTTCCTACATTAATATGGTTCAAATTTATCCACCTAATACTCTACTTTTAAGCAATAATTATTTCTCTCCAAACAAACTGTCCCCCACTAAAAAAATTATAAAACGTATGGAGTGATTAAATATTCATCCTAATTAATCCTTAATCCGACTTTAAATGCAAATACTTTGACTGAAAAGATATTAATTCTAGCATCTCTAATACAACTTAGATTGTTTGAGAAATTGTGCCATAAGCAAGTTGAATGGATGATGGAGAAAAATTATTAATCTATTTGTACAATTGTGGACAATTTGGACAAGTGTGTTGGCAAAAAAGTTAGTGATTTCAAAACAAGTTGATGTGAAAACTGTTTAATGAGTGAATGTTATGTGACATGTTGTCAATCAAATTATAATAGACAATGTCTACAGATCTATCTAGATGTAAAGACTCATTTAAACAGAGCAAAATTAAACACACACACTCTCTCTCTCACACATGTTTCTTAGCAAAAATTAAATTCTCTTTCTTTCACTATCATGTTTCTTATTTTTTTCTTTGATATTTAATTTTTTTTTTCGATCTTATCAAGTCCCTATTTGATTTAACGAAAAAAGGAAAAACAAAAAAAAAAAAAAAAAAAAAAAAAAAAAAAAAAAAAAAAAAAAAAAAAAAAAAACAAAAAAAAAAAAGGTTCATAAAAATTTAAGTAAAATTCAACCATTCATTTTAATCATACATTTCATGGGATTTACAGATTTTATCATGGGATTCATTTTAAGAACACGAAAACCATTGATGATGAAATTTAAATTTTTTTTATTAGATATTAATACCACGTATAAAAATAAATAAAAAAATTATTTGTTTGTCATGGAGACTGCAATTCAAGAATGAAGTGAAGATGCTCTTAGACATTAAAAGCATAAGATTTTGATCGAAAGTTAAGAGGATTATAAATCTCTTGGGCCCTTTGAAGGAACCTTTGTCATGAAATGTTTCTTTACTTTAATATTTGGTGTCCAATCAACTTTATGAAAATAGAGTAATGATTATGGATTAATGGTGGATTTTTAGTTCAATTTGAGACAACAAAGCATGTGATTATGGTACTCGATGGTTAACATCTTGATTGAAAGTTTAATATTCAACCAACATCAATGATTAACAGATAAATGTAAATATGTGAAACGCTCAATTCATCCGATTACTACAGGGATGAACCTAATCCGGAATATGAACCATAAAAGAAAATACCTATTAAACCAATCACAAGAATACCAGTTACAGTACCTATTATCCAAAGAGGAATCCTTCCAGTAGTATCGGCCATTTACTCTACTTCCCTCCAATTTCATCAAGTGGTCATGCTACAGACATAAACAGTCATGGATAATTATGAGATGAGATCCTTCCGAATGGGCTAAGAGAATGCCTAGAATTATTATTTATTTTCTTTTGTTTTCCTACAAGTACAAGGTTTTTGCACAGATTTTATGTGCAAAGTCCGTGCAAAATTTTCTATACCTGCAGATTATTATTCGTGTAAATACATCTCTAATCTCTACTTGTAATCATTTCATTTCGACAAACTTACAAAAAATATACTCAAAAAAATAAAATGCATCTAAAAAATACTCAAATTATCTAACGAAAGCCCTTGGACGATCATCGTCAAATTGGTCTAGTTATTTGAATTTCGTTGTAATAAATGTTTGGTAATGCTTTTAACTGGAAGTTTGTGTTTGGATGGTTAAGTAAACTCGTATTTAAATCAAACCATTTGAAACGGATTAAAGAAACCCCAAACCTAATTTAACGATTTGATTTGGTTTTGAAAATCAGTTTCTTAGTATATTTTTTTTTTCTTTCGATTTACTTCAACGTTACTAGTTCATATATATATCAAAATAAAAATTTAATACAAACAAAATCAAATTAAATTGATGATATTGTGGAGCTTTTTGGCTTTCAACGTTTGCGACGTGGAGATGGTTAGGTTTTGATTGACTTATCAAATAGGGTAATAGATTTGAAGTTTACAGTTTGATTTCAAACCCCAATTAAAATATCAATATTTAAACCAAACCATGGTGCAACTTGTTTCAAAATTGTTTCATTAACGGGTCTGTTAAGTTGTGGAGCCTAATTATTTTTCTATTTTATCTTATAAATAGGGAACCTTTTTTATTATCATAAATTAAAAAAAAAAAAAGGTAAGAGAAGATAGGGGTGCAATTTTCTATAGTAAACTATTTTTTTATCATAGTAAATTACAGCAACGGCGAAAGAGAGCCTATTTTGACATTGAAGCAAACATTTATAAATTTCGCGTGTTTTTAATTATTATTTTTTCGAATTGATTGCTTTCGATTGAATAGAATTAGGGTTTACTCAATAGGGTCCGCGTGATACCAAATTTAACGTTGGTTTCAAAAAGACAATTTCAGTTCAGTTTTCCTATTTGGTGATCTTTGCTCATAATCCTTACTTCAAGTATTTATAAGTTGGGGGTCTTACATAATGTGTGAGATAATAAATTTATCATAGTTGTTGATTATACAAAATGTGGGATAAAATGTACACTCTAATATAGTAAATAGAGTGTGGCGATAGTGTTTGTAATAGAAAACAAATAACACGTTTACATCGGAATCATAGTGTTTGTAAAGATTCTTAAATTATATTGGACAGTACAATGAACAATATTTTAGTTTTTTATTTTTATTTTTCCTGAAGCTAAAAAGAGTGTACTTAATGAAATGTGCACCATTGGAAGCCTCTGGTGCAACATGGACAATTAAGTGTGTTATCTCGTAGGCCAAGAACAGAGACCTGAATATACAGTCTGCCACCCCAAATACACTGAAGATGATGAGGTGGGCTTAATTACTTAAAAGTTCAAGAATGAATGATCAAATAGTACAAACATAATCACAAGAAAACTACTGTAGTATGTAATCAGGGTGGACTTGATTTTACCAAAGATCAACGCGATGAAAGGCTGTTCGTCCCGAACAAAAAAAAATTGAAACCTAACTGTGATTCTACCTTAATAGAATGGTGTCTATCTTATTGAATATACCAAAAGGGTATTAAATGAATGGAGTGCTAAAACTATGGTCTTGTGACTATCCTTCGGACTTAATTTTACCAAATATGAATATCATGAGAAGATATTCCTCTCGGAACAAACGGATCAATGCCCATCAGCACCTTGTGCTTGCATAGTGTCAAAACGTGTTAAATTGTTCGATCTTGGCATCCCTAACCTGGTTATAGGGGACCGTAGCCAGCATGGACAGACACAAAGAACTTGTATTTTAGAAAATAGAAAAG
>CM032630.1:10870998-11108498 GCA_019097785.1 Fraxinus excelsior
TTGTAGTATAGTTGGCTACGTAATAGCGTTGTCAAATTTTTGGTTATTGTTGAGACATCATGCATTTTGGATTCATGTGTCTAAACAAAATGACATAAGAACACAACTCCACAACAAAAAATGCAAAAACTATTTTCTTTGAATATCACACATGTTCCTGGATGTCATCACTTGGAGCCAGTAAATGAGAAGGGTAAAGGAACTGGAATTGGAACATTGATGCCAACCTGAGGTCGGAGCAGAACCACTTCACATCAGTAACAGAAACTTAAAACTAAAATTATAAAAATAGGGAAAACAATCAATGAATTTTGTTCCTAGGAAGCAAACTTTTAACTAATCTGAAAGCTGATCCAATATTAACATATTCTATTTATACAAGTTCCAGTATATTTGACATGGAGAGGTAGCAAGAACAAAATGATGCAAATTTGAAAATTTAGGCTCAGCATAGACTATCCTTTCAATCTTGCAATATCGTTTAGTTAAGTGAGATATATTAAGCAACATAGTGTGATACCTGGTCTGCTTCTATCTCAGTTTGAAATTTCCTTGCAGCTACACCGGATGTAGTAAAATGAGCCGCACTGTTCCTGTATCTGGAAATTTAGATACACAGTGTGAGATTCAAATAAAAAACAAAGAAGGAGAACTTGATGATAAAAGAGAAATGAGAAATAGGAAATGCTTATCTTTGTTGACTATGTTTATGGCTTCTTCTAAACTGTCTGCCTGAGATGAGAAACAAGAAATATGTAACTCTCAGCATTTACACATGTTCAGTTTAGTTGGAATTGGATCAGGGTAAGTAACTGAGGGTGGAGAGTCAAAGTCGCTTCCTGTGGTGGGTGGTGGCTGACAGGGAGACTTTTGCTTTGAGCTCTAATTACAAAATATTTGGATAATGTATCTTGATGAACCAGCTAACTTGCTAATCTTAAGAAGTTGAAAAGTCAACAAAAAGTGGCATGATACAAAAATTGAGTGCAACAACCGTCGTGTGACCATACAGGTTGTTAAAAGAACATGCAGTGACTAAAGGATTTATAAGCAGGAAAACCCAATTCCAGGATCAAAAACAAGCATCATCTATCAAGTTCAACTGTTCACTATGCACTGACCTTCGACCTCATCAGGTCTTTCCACTTCATCAGTTTCAAATCTTCTGCCATTACACTAATTTATGTTGGAGCTCAATTGCCATTCATACAAATGAAGAGTAGTTTATTTTAATGGTGAAATTAAAAAATAAAAAAGTAATGAAAAACAATAAGTACTACATAACTATGGTTTTAAGAGTAAAGTACCTACAGGCTAACTGTAAACATAAGTTGAAACTTTAAACTATAGGAAGTCTGTAAAGACAAACTTGGCAAGAATGTGTACAATTCAGAAAAATCTTTTTGGCAATAAATAAGTAAAAATGTGTTTCTCTTAACCTTTTATCTTTTCACGGGTAAAGAATAGGTAACCATTTTTTAGTATAAATTCAGGCTCTTACTGCCATTTGATTATCAGTAAAAATGATATGGTGGGGGAATTTTCAAATCCAAGGAAGTTAAAGAAGTTTTGTGAACTCGATAATGCTAATCCAGAAGGCCAAAATCTGTACTTATTTAATATTTAATATTTTAAAGCTCTAGAGTTTGTTTATTTCAGTATATGATTTATATTCCACTCAACAATTATCTCACATTACAATCATAATTCCAATTGTATAAATCGTAGATATAATTGCAAATTGAAATTCACAAAATAAATAAATCTATCAGAGACCTAATCCATTATATTGAACACAAGCATTTTTTTGATAAACAATTACACAATTTTACCATTACTGTATCAGTTAAATTTCTTCTGACAAGTTGGCAAAATCGAAAACTTACTCTTACTTATACTTGCAATCCTTAGTGAACAATGGAAGCTACTAAAATAATAGTAAGGAAAATTTTCAAAACAGACAACTATGGAAAGAAATAAGTAAAACCAATCAAGAAACCTTTCAAAAATATTTCTATTTTCCTGCATAAAGTGAATATCAAGATTATGGAAAGTCTTCAATAATATCTCTAAGGATCTCTATCACACCATTCTCTATCACCTGAAAGGTTGTGTTCAATGTCAGCTGAAGAACTTGCTTCTAAGGAGTTATCAGAGTGGCGAATGGCAAAAGCAAAAGGGATGGCACAAATGGTAGTTTTGCCTGACACAGATATAAGACGTTTGGTTAAAAAACCATCAACAACAGAAAGTGCAGCATCCTTCCTTCCTTCCAAATAGACTACCCTTGTACTGCAGTGACCCCTAAAGACTCGGTTTATCACCATATATTATAGACAAATGCCAACAAGCGAAGAGAGATTAGAAATGTTAAGCCAAATAAACTCTCAACATCAGCAGCATTCGTTCCTTATCAAACCCCAACCTAAAAGATGAGGGTGCTTGAACAACCTGCATTTAGAACAGTTTATAGTTCTCATGGAATACTGAAATGATATAATAAGCCACAAATAGTCCATATTGAAGTAAAAGGCGTTGTGGTGGGGCAAAGAGGAGGAGGTGAATCATGTCATGTGACATTAACAGCAAAAAACTAAAAATAAAGGGTTATTCCAAATATTACTGTCTAAGGACAAATAGAATTACGTGACTTATTTCACATGGGTAGTAAATGTTAAAATGAACACTGGAAGTGTATCTAAACCTTTAGCGTCAATAGCAGAAATGTCAAGAGTAAGAAATATGACACACGAATTGATATTTTCTGAGTAAAGTAAAGTGTTAAATTTGATCATAGATCTCGAATAATCCTCCATAACCGAGACTTTGCTAACAAATCATCGCTGTGATACAGCTTGTTGGGGAAACATGTATATCTTCCTTTCTTTGCATGAATATAAACAGGGGAATATATATTTAAAAAAAAAACTGAGCAAGATCACAGATATAAGATTTACATGGTTTAACACATAATGAACTACAAATCTACTATCCACTACAACAATAGTGGTATAGGGAGATTGTTGGACAAAAACTGAGGTTCACAATAGTCTCTCTAGGGCAAATCTGTAGCTTATTTACAATGAAGGACATAAAACTGAAATTACTATTGTATGTTCTAACTTAAAATCCTTTGATTCATTTCACGATGATGTAAAAAGTTTATGTAATTTGGTTGGTACACTATTTATATGTAATTAAATTTTCCCTTCTAGACAACAAAAACATTTGCTTTCATTTTCAATTTTTTTTGCATCGTAGTACTTGGAAATCGTTGGGGATGTTAAGACATGAGAACTCATGGGAATGATTAGCAACGAATAATTTATGCAAGAAAAATTAACAAGTCACGAACCTCATGAGTCTACATCTATTTTTATAATATTTTGACCAACATGGTGATTTTCAAATACTTTGACCTAATAAATCAATTCCATCAACCACCAATTCTTTTTAACCACATTCTTCCCACACGCTTTCACCAACAACAAAAATATACAAAAAACTAAATAAACTTACATAATAACTATTCACCATAAATATTATGTTTTATACCCCTAAATACTCACATTGTAAATCATTCAAATCAGATATACCTATTTCTGAAATTTCAAATTCTTAGACAGCTATAAAATCATACAAAAAAAAAAAAAAAAAAAAAAAAAAATATATATATATATATATATATATATATATATATATATACACAATTAATGCACATGAATCACTACAAAGAAATATTCCATACAGTATATAGCCATATCCACGGGTAATACTAATTTAAAAAATTATATTTGAAATACTACTCCAATATTGCATAGAATTAGAGCACACTAATAGCAGTCGATATATGCTACAGTTTCTGTGTGATTTCAGATAGGTAACATATCAAACTAAAAGTTATACAAAAATTTGTAATCCCCGTATTCTTTATTGTATTTGGCAAATAACAAATAAAATGTCTGTAAGATAAATGTAACTAATATGATGGTACTAAGAGGGAAGTGATGCAATTCTAGAATGGATAAAGTAACAAATGAGAATATACATGAAGGACAACGGGTTAGACAAGAGAAATGTAGACCAAAAATAAATTGTCCTTGTGTAGTTTCAAAGTATTTTATTTAATTGGATCTTTCAGCAAATAAAGAGCTGAATCAAATGAAGCAGAGAAAATAATTCATGCAAATCACCCCGTGTTTATTAGAAATATGACTTTGCTTGTTAGTCCCATTACCCATGTTGAAACTATACAACAACAAATAGCCATATTCCCAATAAATTTGAGGTATGTCCTGAAATTTGTAATTACCTTTTCTTAACCAAGTTCAGCAGCCCATCAATATCATTCAACAGAGTTCCTGTCTGTGTTAACGGAATTTAAGCAGCAATACATATGTGCAATAACGCAAATATAAAATGTTTCATTAACTATGTAAGCATCAACCCTATGAAACAGAGTGACATGAGAACGAGTATAAAGCATGCAAATAAGAATCAAATAACTTGCAGAAATTGCTCGATGCCATATGCTATTTGACCAGTGAACAATTCGACACAGGGCTCTAGAGTTGGAAGTAAATCTGAACTTCCAGAAAGTAAAACAAAAGTTTAGGCTTTCACAAACTCAGAGCTTGCTGAGTTCTAATAATAATAATAAAAGAGGGATAAATTCATACTTAGAAAAAAAAAATTCAGAACTATAGTTTGTTGTTTCAGCATCTTCTAATTCATGATTGATTGATTTATTTATTTTGGTTTCCAAAACACCATCTCAATACCAAATTTAAAAAAAAAAAGAGGCACGGCCCGTGCCTCCGTTGCTCGGAGGCACGAGCCGTGCCTCCGTCCGCAAGCACCAAAAACATCAGATTCTTGCCAATTAGGGGAGAAAACCTACCTTTTCCGGCGAGGCAGTGATGATGGTGGTTGCTGAATCAACTCCAATCGGGAACTCAAAAACGCAGGCAGAAAAGGAAATGAAAAGGGAGAGAGTCATTAGAAGTGTAATAAATTGGAGTTGATGATGGTGGTTGCTGAATCAACTCCAAGGTTAATCACATTCCACCAAGAAATTATAAAAATAACAACATTGTTAATAAATTCTTTATATATACTTCAAGAATTTGTACTCAATTGAAATTCACTAAACGGAGATTGAACCGTGTGGAACGGAGGCACGCACCGTGCCTCCGTTCCACACGGAGACACGGCTGCCTCCCTCCGCTAAATCCACACGGAGTCAATAAATAAATCTCACCTATGTATATAAAAATTGAAATTGTAAAGAATAATAAGAAGTTGAGATTTTAGCTGAAAAGTAGGATTCTGATTTCGAGGAAATTAAACTCGTCCACTTTCGAAAAATCCGCCAAAATTATTTGAATTTCAGAAAATATTGAAGAAAATTATTTGAATTTCAGAAAGTATTGAAGAAGGCAAGGAATTAGCTTCGCAGTTTCTGCTAAAGTGAGAAGAGGCGTGGGTGTTTAAGGGAGAAGATGGCGGTTTAAGGGAGAAGAGGCGGTGAGTGAAACGGCGTGTTATGGTTGACGATGGGAGAAGCCGACATCTGTCCAAGGAGAAAACGACGTCGTATTGACGACGATGACGTGGCAAACTCCCTCTTTTAGTATAGTTAGGATAGATGAAGAACTTGGAAGAGACAATTATGTATCTCTTGACAAATAAGAAGAAATGGAAATTACATTGCAGCCTGTTTTTAAATATTACCGTGCTAAAATCAGGTGTAAGGTTTAATTAATGATAAATCATATCACAATTCAACTATTAATATTTATAATAATATTATAAAATTATCCACCCACCCCAATATACTATCTCTTTTCTCTCTCTATCATTTAGTTCATGGTTGGTACACATTAAAATTTTTATTTTTATATTCATTTTCAACCACACATTTTTCAATAAAATAATATTTTGCATCACATCAATAATTTTTCATTTTTTTTCAACTACACATTTTTCATAAATTTATTATTCCAGAATATATTCTTCCAAAATAATGTGACTCAAACACACCCTTAGTTTCTCCCATATGTTTACATTTTCACTCTATCAGTTCCCCGACCAAGTTTTAGTTTCTATCTCTCTACCCATTTTTTTCGTATTTATCGGTGTTGGGTTTCTTTCTTCATTGGTGCCAGCGATGCTCAATCACAGCTCTCTCTACTATATTTGTTGTTGTGCAGTGCAGTTTAGGCGTTGTGAACTAGCTGTTATGGAATTGTCTGCTATGTGGCTCTATCTGAGTGTCGTTGCCTTACCCAATCCTCAACCTCGAGTGACCTTTTGTTTAGAGGTGTGGACATTGTCGTAGGTGGTGGTGGAATTTCTTTATGCACTTTACTCAGTTTGCCAGCTTAATTTCTGTCACTTTGCTCATTTTATCGGCGCTCACGAGTCCTCGTGGCGGTGGTTTATTGATGGATTTTTTAGGGTGGTTTCTAATTCGATGCACTGTAGAGGTGTTGGCGGTGATAGAGCAGATAGTGGTTTGTAGTGCTAGGTTTGGATTAGGTTTTGGTTAGGGTTGTATAAACATGGTTTGTGACCAATAAATTAAGTTAATCTGTGATCAATAAATAACATGTGACATGTGAACTGATAATATGTCACATGCTCACATATTTATGTTCATAGGTCAATATTAATTGGTCATATATTATAGGCCACGGATGTTCACAGGTCACATGTCAATATTAATTGGTCACGGGTTATAGTTCACATGTCGCGAGTTATAGTTTATAGGTCACATGTCACCGTTCACAAATCACAAATTATATTGTATAGGTCACAGATGTTAACATATCAATATTAATTGGTTAATGTTATAATTCACTGGTCACATGTCACCATTCATAATTAACAAATTAATGTCTACATGGTATAGATCCAATAGAATTGCTCACATGCCATTGAAACAACATGACAAATAATGGATTAATTAGATTCTTGATAATTGGTTACATGACATTGATTTATTCGATCTGGTCATAAATTCAATTAATTAGATTTCAGTTGTTAGAATTGAAATTATTTGATTCGGCGACTATTCTATAAATTACACCAATGGCTATTTTTCAATTTTCATTTTTTAAAAATAGATTTAAATTACATCAACACTGCTCAGTCGTCGTATTGAAAAAGATGATCAATTACCGGCGATACTCAGTCGATCCTTTCTATTATCTGAGCTGACGATGCTCAATAATCGCTGAGCAACATATAATTCGTTGTTGAAGAAGATGCTGAGTTGCCGACAATCCCTATAGATTCTATCTTTTCTCCGACAAAATTATTTTGATGCCGGTGACTATGAGAATGGATGTCATCCACAAGATGGAATAGCGACAGGTAGATAGCAGTGACTGTGTCCCAAACGGGAAAGAGATTGAAATTATTTTATATATAATTATTAATTTAATTATAACTTGAGTTTTAAAAAATGTAAAACTGTTCTCTTAAAACTGAATGGGCATACATTTAAGGAAAAATTTCATAAGTAAGAGATTTAGTTTTACCCATTTCAAATTTAAGAGATAATGTTGAAAATTTCAAATTTCAGATTTTTTAAAATTTCAAATTTCAAATCACAGATTTTTAAAATTTTACTTATAAATTAATTAATTAAATATATTAAGGTCACAATTCCATATAATTTGATCACAAATTTTATATGTTAGAAATTATTTTGTAGTCACAATTCAAAAAATTTATAGTCAAAATTTGTTCGTCAGTCACAAATAAAAAATTGAAACGTCATAAATTATTTTACGGCCACAATTCAAAAATTTTATATGTATAATTTGTTCATCGGTCACAAATCAGAAATTTTATAAGTCACATTATTTTACGGTAAAAAATCAGAAATTTTATAGGTCACAAATTATTTTACAGTCACAATTCAAAAAAATTTATAAGTTACAATTTTTCATCGGTCACAAATCACAAACATTATAAGTCACGACTTAGTAGACAATCACAAATTGTCAAATTATCGATAACAAATAACAATTTTTTAGATCACAATTTATATTTTTCATTGATCACAAATTAATGAATTTAATGGTCACAAACGACCAAATAATCTGTGACAATCACAAATATTTATGGCACCGCCTTAGCAACAACACCTTCGCCACCGTCGCCGTCAGAACCATCGCTGCCGCCACTACCACCTCCCAACCAAAATATACCACAAATCTGCTTCGTTTGCAGATCTCACAGACCCCCACCACACGGACAATCTGAGCCCATTGTCACCGCACCCAACCACTGGTTAACACCACTGCACCCAATCATCGAACATAACACCATCGAACCTAACCACCGCACCGCTCACCCTTACTACATATCACCACATCACCCAACACCGCACATCACCACAGTCAATAGTACCAAATCCACCACCTCACCAACGCCGAGTCCACCACCAACAATACCAGATCTACCTCAACATCTACCTATAACTCTAACCAACTACAACTACATAATCACCGCCTGCACCTGGTCCACCACCAACAGTACCAGATCTACCTCAACCTCTACCTACAACTCCAACCGACTACAACTACACAATCACCGCCTGCACCAGCAGCCACCACTGTCTACACCAGTAACCACCACCAATGCTTGCTAAAATCCATCATCTCTTCCACCTCTACCATACTAGACCACAGCCACCAACAAAATCCCTAAACCTGCCACCGCCATTACACTTTCAATACGCTACAAATCAACCTCCAACTTCGACCACCACAAAATCAAAAAAAGAAAGAGAAATGAAAAATTTAATTTTTGCAACGTAGGGATGATCTCCATCGATTGGTAGAATCGATCGATGTTGGCGATGCCATCATTGCCAAGCGTGAGGGTCGGCCTATTGACTCATTGCCATATTGAGCATAGTGACGCAGAAAAAGTCGATCACCGCTGGCGAGACCATTATCTCAGCACTCGCTGCGGCGATACAATCGTTGCTACGCGCAATGGTCAGCCCATTGACTCCATCGAATTGCTGGATTGTGAGCATGTGAGAGTGAGTAAGAGAGGGTGGTTGGTTGGTTAGATATGTAAAATTGGGTGAGATTTTTAAGGTTTGGGGTTTGGGTGGGTGTGCTTGTTAGTTGAGGGATTGATATATAATTACACATGTTTTTAAATTCAAAGTAATTAGAACATTTAAAAAATAATAATTGTGTTCTGATTTTTGTATTAAAACTTTAGATTTGATTTTTGAAATTAAATTTTTAAAAACCTAGTTGGGTGTAATTTCCACTACATTTAAGGCATGAGATATGATTTTATCCTCAAGAACAAATAGAATATCTGGTCCATGCAAAGTAACCAACTAGCCCAAACCCACAATCTCGTCGGCTCAATATGAAACAAACCCTGAGAATGGCCCGATCTAATCACGCCAAATCTTTTTCCTTAGCCCATTCCTGAAGTCTAGCCCACCAACACCACTCTCAAGTCTCAAATTAGGGATGATAATTCGAACTGTGAAAATCGAAAATCGAGATTAACCGAACCGATGGTGCAATATGATGGTTATGGTTTTGGGGCTTGTTCGGTATAGCTTTTAATCCGATTAAAATTGAAAATATAGCCGTTATTGGGTTCTACTCGTCTAATAGAAGTCAACAATAACGGCTAGTTTTTCAATTTTAATCCGATTTTAATCTCTACCGAACACGCTCTTGATTTTAATGACCCGATTCGGGATGAGACATGTATGGTATTTAGCGACGGGCCCCGAATCGATTACCCGTTAAAAAAAATTAATTGGGCAATTCTACTTTTTTTTTTTGGACAAGTCCAGTTAAAAAATTGAGCTCATTATCCAGAAGTCCAATCCAATTCATTTATAACCTAACCCAATTACCATTATATCACATCATTCACCACGTGAAAATTGGAAATCCTCAATTCATTTTTGGAGCAGCCGATTCCATCGTCGTCTCTCTACGGATCATTCCAAAAATCCAAAATATTCAAATTCAACTCAAATTAGATGGAAGAAAAACATGATAGTCTATAATTTAAGTTTTGTCTTGGTGAATTTCATTTTTATACCATTGAAATATGTGAAGAGAAGATTTCCTTTTGTCGGTACCCTTTTTTCTTTTTCAAGTTTGATTTCATATTTCAACACTGCATTTAATAGATTTGTCTATTTTGGTTGGTTATTAGAATTGTCTTGTTTGCATATGTTGGGTGATTTGAACAATTTGTTTATGGATTTTTGGTGAATTTAATGTTCTCAAAATTAAATCTTAATGAAATAGATAATATTGGTGGTTTGAACAACCACTTTGGTTTTATCATCCATGTTCTCCATTTGAGGCAGCTGCACGACAAATGAAATTCCCTTGTGAAAAAAAAAGTTAGCACTGGATTGCAAGACTTGACGGAACTCCACGTATCTAATGATTCATATTGCTTTACTTTACAAAGAACTTTTTGCTCGTCTAAGGTAAAGAGAGCCTCAATATAGAAGTGTACCCAGTGAGAGTGATTGGAACTTGGCTATAGAGATTTGTGATAAGTTGGAGATATTTTATTAATCAACTGAATTATTTTCAGGTACAAAAAATCCTACCGCCAATATGTACTTTCCAAATATTTGTGACATAAAATTGACAATTCGTGATTGGAGCACATTATCTTGTGATGGAGTCAAATGGATGGCGTTAAGCATGAAGGAAAAGTTTGACAAATATTGGAGTGACATGCATGGAATTCTAGCTGTTGCAACTGTATTAGATCTGAGATACAAGATGAAACTAGTT
Source organism: Fraxinus excelsior (assembly GCA_019097785.1). Classification (NCBI taxonomy): domain Eukaryota; kingdom Viridiplantae; phylum Streptophyta; class Magnoliopsida; order Lamiales; family Oleaceae; genus Fraxinus; species Fraxinus excelsior. The sequence continues at coordinate 10,881,816 of CM032630.1, forward strand.
GAATACTATTTCCCTTTGATCTTTGGAGATGAAGCGCAGGTAGAGGTTGAAAAAGTTAAAGCATTTTATCATAAGTTGCCCAAAGAGTACAAGAGACCAAGTCATTCGACAGAAAATGTGATGCGAATCCCGTAGCAACGGTGACTACGAAACCCACAAATAGATTGATGTGGAACCCAAGAACACCAATTAGATTCGGTTTTGGACTTGAACCTAACGAAGTGAACCAAAAAACCAAACGATGACAAAGATGCGTTGGGACCCCTTGACTACACAATGAAGAACCCACGATCCGATAATTTAAACGCCACGAGATTTAGAACTTGATAAATTCGATTTGTTGTTCAATTGAAGAACAAGGGAAAATAATAGCCTCTCCAAAATAAGGAATTGTCAAAAGTCTTGAATTACAATGAAATATGAAACCTATTTATACTAAAGTATGAAAAAATCCTAGAAAGTACGAAATAATACGGAAATATCTTGCCTAAATTACTAGAGTTCGTAATATATTAGAATTCTATCAATATATGGAAACATAGGGAGCAACTGCACTTCTTGTGTACGCAGAGGCGCTCATAGTCTCGATAAGAAACACATTTGAATTTTCCAGTTGGCGCAGGGGCGCAAGTACCCTCTGCTCCGTCTTCAGTTGTCCAAATTATTTTCGGCATGTTTCTATACGATTAAAAGCTCAAAAGTGCAATTTGCCCATGCGATCTTGTGCAGAATTTTGTGATCTTGTGCATAATTTTGTGACGATTCCGAATTGTACTTATGGGCAAAAATTCGACAACCGAGCTGAAAGTTATGCCCGTTTTTATCCACGGTGCTCGTTTTTCTCATTATCTTTCAAATCTTGAATCCAACTCACCAAACTTGATTCCGCCTTTCCAATGCAATATGAAACTTGTTCCTTGGCATGTTTTCTTCATCATTTTACACTTTGTTGCTCGATCCCTTGATGACATGGCTTCTTTAGCTTGATTTGAACCCTGACCCTTTCCCGGACTCTTCTTTGACTTCTTCTCAATACACTCCGAATCTTCGACCCTTAGGAGCTTGGTCCGGATCACATCAAAATGCATCTCACTCTTCATTATATTTGCAATCAAAGTCGTCTACTATTGTTGAAAAGCATTCTCGTATGGCTGGTTTTGATATATTTGTTAGTCATTCTATTACCGGTGATCATGTAAAAACAGAGTTTGATATTTTTCTAGACGAGCCCGTATTGCCAAGGGTGGATGGTGTTGATTTATTGACATGGTGGAAAACAAGTTCAATAAAATATCCAATTTTACAGAAGGTTGTTAGAGATTTATTAGTCATTCCAGTATATACCGTGGCATCTGAGTCGGTGTTTAGTACAAATGGTAGATTTGTGAGTCCACATAGAAATAGGCTTCACTCGAAAACTTTAGAAGCTTTAATGTGTTCTCGGATTGACTTTGGACTGATATTATTGGTAGAATTTATTGTTTTATATTTGTTATTCATGTACTTTCTTTCATACTCTGAAACTTGTGCAAGGTTTATTGAAGATGACATTGACGAAGATATACATTTTTTTGTTTAAATCTTCAGTTAAGATCATTCTTGATTATGTAGTATGGTTGTATTATTACTCTAATTACATTTCTTATTTATGAATCAACTTTTAGTCTTGACTTTTGACCATGCTAGTAAGAGTTGTGAGAAGAATGAAGATTGACATATGTTAGTAAGAGTCTTGACCTATGTTGATAATGTTGTTTGTTAAATTCGAATTTTACATTTGAAAGTTGGGATATTGTTTGCATTTTCATTTGAGATATTGTTTACTAAATTGGTTTAGTATTATTTTTTGTTTTTATTGACTTTTCTTCATAATTTTTTTTTTTTCCAATTTGACGTTTTGAGTTTGGATTTATAAAAAATAATTTATTTTCGTAGTTATTAACCGAACCGACTTACGTGGTTATGGTGCGGTTATGATATGATCAAAAATTTAGTGGTGGGATTATGATTTTGACCGAGCCGTTGTCATCCCTATCTCAAATCAAGCCATAGAGCCCAAACCCACATCATGAAACAAGACCAAAGTTGCTAACCTCTATTGCAACTTTACAATGTGAAATCAAAAGAAGAATTAATATTAAGCCCCTCTTTGGTTCAATTAAAAAATTAAATTAAAATTAAGTCACAGTACACAATTTTTTTTTATCACTCATCTAATGAGTCTCAAAACTTTTCAACCAAACATATCATTAGTTTTTATCAAAATTTACTAAAAATCTGACTGATTTTTATTTAAACCAAACACGGTCTAAGTATATAAAATTCTAATATATCTTAGGAGTAAGATTAACTTCTCTTTTAGCATTAGAATTACATTACGTGGCGTCCAATCAAATAATGGAGTTTCATACTCTTATAGATTTGAGGATTTTTGTATTCTTTTTTTTTTTTTTTTGCAATGATCATAGCTGGCATCATCAAAATTTCGAGGTCTGTCTATTTCTCCAACAAAATCCACGATGCTTTACACTTGTAAAGTCAGCATATGCAAAATACAACTTAGAAAAACTACTTATTCTCCATGAATGTCTCTTATAGAAATGATCTCATATTCATAGTGGGTACGATAAAATATGTCAATTGCTAAGGTGACAACGCCACGTTAACGGTCAAACCTACAATTTTTAAAATGTTGAATTGTAAAAATTTGTAGACCCATGTCATCAGTGGACAAGATAACTTCAACCCACCGTTGGAGATCACTTCCGTTGTCTCTTATTAACACTACTTTGACATATTGAATGTGGAGGCGGTCTAACAAATTTTAGAACTCAATAGTACGAGGATTCACTAGACAAATTTTAGGACTGTCACGACAAGGCTTCAAATAAATGAAAGTTCAGTTTTAAGATAAAAGGAAAACACAAAATTGAGAGTCAAGATGGGTGCATATTTTGTCTCTCAAGTGTCTTGACTCTTCTTTAAGTTTAGTCTTTTCAAAGAATCAAAATAATTCAAAAATTTATCAAACGAGTACTCTTTTCTTATAAGGAAAATTTGTGTGTATGAAGTAAAAAGTCATAAAGATTGTTGAATCAAATTTTGGAACAATTAAGGAAGAAATATCAATTGATATTTGATATCTTGATTTTGTCTAAATTTTTCCCAACATTGGGATATATTTTCTAGACTTATAAGGAAATTAAGGTCCCATTTGACAGGTTTTTGAAAAGCCATAAACTGCTTTTGAGGTTAAAATATTGCTTTTGAATATTTTTAAAATATTTTCTAAAAATGTTTGATTAGAAGAACGGCTAAACTCAAATAACATCCTTGTGAAACTTTTTTATATAAAAAGCAGAAGTCCTGCCAAACGGGCCTTTAATATTGATTTCCTTTTTTAATCTTGTGATCATCCACGTGTTATGTGTGTCATTCATCAATTGGATTCTACAGTAAAATATATAAATAATATTAAAAGTCAGCAAATTATGCCAGCTTGAAAAAGATGGTTATAGAAAATAACGCGTAAACCCATAAATAATTGTAATATCTTTGCTATTTGGCCACCTCCCCTTAAGTTCCTTCCTCTTCTGGATTTCTTCTCCTCGGCCTCTTACGCAGCGTCGCCGCCATTCCCCCACACGTAACACATCACCAGCAGCGTACGCGTCTTCCTCTCAATATCTATATATACACGCACCATCTCTTTCGTCATTTTCATCTTCTTCCATCATAGTTCAAACTTTTCTTGAATCTTAATTACCCCAAAATTATTCATTCTGTTTTTGGTATCAGAAAAATGAGTCACTACAACCAGTCTCAAGGTATATATATATGTCTCTGTCTATTTCTTGTTTCTTCAGCTTGCCCTTCATGAATTAATGAGAATCCTTCGTGGGTATGTAAATGATTTGTTTTAATATTGTATTGTCCAGCTCCAGCAGGCACTGCATATTCAGTTGAAGGCAAACCAGAGACACAAGCCCGTTACATGGCTCCACCGCCGGCTGGTTATCCGGTGAAAGATGAGCACGATAAGGCTCCGGAGTATACCGCTGCAGAGAAAACTCAGTCTCGGGGTGATGGCTTTTGGAAGGGATGGTGAGTCGTCTTTCAATGTCAAAATCCGCCAACAGCCAAGCCAAATATCATTTTTATCTATACATTTCATAAAAACCACAAGTTTTATTCATATATTCCGTAGGATCCACCGTTTATATATGACATCAAATATGATATACTGATTTTGTTTGTTTTGGCAGTTGTGCTGCCTTGTGTTGCTGCTGTGTGTTGGATGCTTGTTTCTGAGGAGGCTAAGGAGTTGGTCCACATTCATAATCATAGATCATAATTAAATTGTTTCGGTTTCATGTATTTTTAATATCTGGATTGATTGATTTGAGAATATTTGTGACTTCTTCTTATACCGTGTAATAAAATTATTTGTGTTGATTTTAATATTGTTTTTGTTGAAATGTAATTCTTGATTATACAGAGATATTGTAGGTTATTTGGTAGTGTTGATATTAAATGGATAAAGAAGGGATGCTCCATAATTTTGGTTGATTTTTATCGGGTCGTGTGGCCAAAATTCTGAAGTATTCCATATTTGTACGCGAGAAAAATAAATTATTGATAATTTATTCTCGAATCTGGTTTTTTAGACAATATTGTTTACACGTTTTCAATTTTGTGACATGTCACACAACGATTATACGAGATGTATATTTGCAGTATATATGACTATCGATTAAGCAGTTTTCATCAAATGAGAAAAAAGGTAGTTGACAATGGTGAAATTTGGGATTGAAGTATGGTGATCCTATTAGAAACTAAATTAAAATTCAGCGTTTAATTTAAGAAAAGTTAAAGTATGATTTAAGAGTGCGTTTGATAGCCTAGAAAATAGGTGGAAAAAGAAAATATTTTCTAACTTTAACCAATTAAGGGTGTGATAGTACAAATTTTCCTGGTAAAATGTTTTCCATCTTTTTCTAGATACAATCATTTGATGCAAAAAAACTTGATTTTGTTTTCCCACGTATTTGGTGGGAAAATATTTTCCATCTTTTTTTTTTAAATGGAGACAAATTCTAGATACAATGGTAAAAAAAAAATTCATTTTTATTGACAACTTCCATGCAAAACAAAGTCAAACGAATGATATTCGGTATGGTAAATTTTTTTTTTTTCAAATTTTGTTTTTCAATTGGAACAAATTTTAGACCCAATGGTAGAAAAAATTATCACTTTAATGGACAAATTCCATAAAAAAAGAAGCCAAATGGACACCAAACTTTCAATATTTTCCATAAAAAATTATACCAATTAAACACAATTAATTACAATTCACAGTAAAATATTTTCTAGGAAAATCAATTCCCTATAAAACATTTTATTTCCACCAATTTTTCACCATTACAATCAAATGGACCCTTAGAGATAAAACACAATTTAATAATAAAATAATAAAACCACGTTAGAAAGCAAAAATGTTGACAATTGGGTCTATGTAGCGTAATCGTGCTCTCTTGAAGAAGATTCTAGTAAAACACAACAGTTCAATTTACCGTTATGCAGTTAAGCTATTACATCTAGAAGGGACAAAATTATAGTATCGAAGTCATTATTTAATTTTTAACTAGCAATTCGATTCAATTATTACTCGAACGAACGTATGAATTTTAAGATAAGTGTTCTCAAACATGCTATCATATTGCTTTAAATTGATTTCAATCGAATTGAAATTATGCACAGTAAAATCAATAGTTAGATAGTTCTCGTGTGAACGATAATTCGAACTTTATCGATCAATTTTATTACTTTTTTATTAACATCGTACACTTGTGATTATAAATTATGAATCGTACAGTCAGTAGTAGTTATAAATCCTACAAAACGTGCGGAAAAGTATTTGACAAACTAAAATTATAATTTAAGTTTCGTCAAACATGCACTTAACGGACAATTAGTTGTAATAGTTTTTTTTTTTTTTTTGTTTTTTTTCTAATTGAAAAAAATTTAACCCCTTAGAATCTATGTCTCCATTATACTATAAAATTCCTTTAAATTATTAGAGTTTCTCCAACAATTAATATGTATATTCATATGTATCTATCTATATGCCAAGTGCGTAGGGACAAAGGCACTAACTGCTAGTTTATATTGAGCTATTTTAATTGTCACCAGCTATATTTCTAATTAATAATTAAATGAGTAAAAGTTGCATATTCTTGTCCGTGCAGATACTTTACATACATCAGGAAAGAAAAAAAAAAATTCAATTAGTTGATCATAAGTGTGATTTTACACTTATTCGGACCATTAAAAGCCGAAGTTTGAGAGTACTTTATTGTTTTGGTACTTAATTTTGGTTGTAAATGCACTGTTTTAGGAGAAACTCGATATTGGATGATATATGAAGAGACGGAACGTAAATCGAATGATATGTACTAAAAATAAACAAATTATGGAAGACAGAACCATAGTGTAAATAATTGAAAGATGAAGTCCCATGAAGCAAATAAGAAGGGACTTGAGCTGAACCAATAGAGAAATTCAGGGACTAACTTGAACGAAAAGCAAAAAGATTTTCCTTGCGATCACAAGATTTTATCCCTAGGATCTCAATGATAGCAAATTTTCACCAGCATATTCAGAGTGATAACTATGCGATCGCAACTCTGTATACCATGTGATCGCGTTGTCTGATACAAAAAAAATGTGTTTTCTAATTTAAGTCAATTTCTACGTTAAATAGGAGTGGTGCGTGAATTTAAGTTAATTCTAGAAGCTACAATGAAATTATTATTCATTCTAGCAAGGAGGAGAGCTTCGAGAGAGAAAAAAAAAAACCATTATAAACACGGTTTTCATTAGAGATTCTTCAAACGAATCAAGAGGATTCGGGTTTCAAGAGAGATTTGGGATTTCTTGGACACTCCATTGAAGACATTCAAGGGGACAAAAATTAATCTTCAAGATTCTTCTTATAATTGCATATTTTGGGGGATGAATTCTAAATTTATTATGTGATTTTGTACTCAAACATGATTTGCTAAAATTCTTGTGCATTGGATGTTGACGTAAACCGTTAGTTAAAGTTATAATTCAAGGATTCTTCTTCTAGTCCTGAATTACGTCGGACTGATTTGTTTCAATTTTTCAATTCCCATTTGAATGATTGATCAACTTTTAAATGTGTTTGTGACTTATTTTATTTTCGAAAGGTTCACATTTGAAATTAAGTTGTGACAGATTGAAATTAAGCTAAATTCTAAATTCTCATGTGTACAATATTTTTTTACTTATCACTATTATTACTTATCAACGAATCAGTATGCTCAAAATTTCACTAAACATAATATGAAAGAGGATATATAGTAGCTCATGACGTAATGTGGAAAGAAATGAAAAGGTTGTTGACCCCGAAAAATAGCTCTGGCGTGACCAACAGAAAAGGTTTTCAAGTTGGCTCTTCCCTGCACACTTAGCACAATGTCAGTCACCCTTGGCCTTCTCCCAGTGGGTTGGGAGCGGCCACGAGCGCTCCGACGGTCAAATCAATGTAAGAATCAACCGGAATGAGGGTCACCAACGGCAGAGTATTGGCCGGGAGGAGGTTGACAAATGTATTTTAATGAGGGTGCTAATATGCGAGGAAAAGAAAACTATACCAAGTTTGCACTATGTTCTCCTAGAAATTGAGTTTTTCATCCTTTCTTCAGGCACGAGTAAGGCGTACTTATACTAAGGATGGGAAGAGGAGAGCCGTTGGATGAAGAGACACGTATAATCAGATCTTTAAGGCTCGTCCCATCCTAGGCGTCAACTTGTTTTTCCATAGGCTGGCTAACATTGAATGTCTTTGACTGAACTGACCGTTTAGGTCCTGCCATACATCTCATCAGTCAGTGATTTGACTGGAGAGATCTTTCATAAGAGATCTTCGTTGGGATGAGGCGGGACAGGAGTGGAGTCATATAGACGGAGTACGGGCCTTTGCATCTGCGGTGCCTTGTACATGAGTTCAGTTCATCTGCTAGTTGTTTATTCGGTTCGGTCCCTTGTATTGCTTCGGCATATGTACTCGGCTCGTCCCATGCGCAATCACCTCGTCCGACACGTGGTGGTATGTGAACGATATCTTCTATCACGTGGCAGGTGAGGTGGTGGGTCTGACACCGACCCTCAACAATAGTCCCGCAAGTCCATGTATGAATATTGATATAGTACGAGGACTTTCAAAGAGTATAGGAGCGCATGGGAGGAAATATAGGGCGTAGGTGATCTTTCCAGGCCGCGATAGGATTAGCGAGGCAACAATACATCCGAAGCGATATAGGTTAGCAACTTTGGGGGGGGGGAGTCGTTGCAACATGAGGTCCTGTTCGGGCCGAAGTGATATGAGTTGGCAACTCTGGAAGTTGTTGCAACGTGAGATCCTGTTCGGGCCGAAATGATACGAGTTGTTGACTTGTTGCAACATGAGATCATGTTCGGGCCGAAGTGATATGAGTTGGAAACTCTGGAAGTTGTTGCAACGTGAGATCCTGTTCGGGCCGAAGTGATACGAGTTGTTGCAACGTCGCTGATGCAAGCCGAAGTGATAATGGTTGGCAACTCTGTGGAGTTGTTGCAACGTGAGATCCTATTCGGGCCGAAGTGATACGAGTTGTTGCAACGTCAGCTGATGCAAGCCGGAGTGATAATGGTTGGCAACTCCGGAGTTATTGCAACGTGAGATCCTGTTTGGGCAGAAGTGATACGAGTTGTTGCAACGTCAGCTTATGCAAGCCAAAGTGATAATGGTTGGCAACTCTGTGGAGTTGTTGCAACGTAAGATCCTGTTCGGGCCGAAGAGATATGAGTTGGCAACTTGTTGCATCATGAGATCCTGTTTGGGCCGAAGTGATATGAGTTGGCAACTCTGGAAGTTGTTGCAACGTCAGCTGATGCAAGCCGAAGTGATAATGGTTGGCAGCTCCGTGGAGTTGCTGCAACGCAAGGTTCTGAGGCATAGTTCTGGAAAAGATGGCTTTGGGTTTCATACCAATGATTTGACAGCCTTCGCGTTTCCCAATACACGCAAAAGGAGGCGCCGTTGTTTCCAAGACGCTTCCTTTACCATAAATGGTAATGATGGCGACGACTCCCCATATTTCGAAGCGACGCATCTAAGCTATGCGTGAATTCCACCGCTTCATCATGATCGTTCATCTTGGTAACCTTTGAATTCAACGGTGATCCGAAGGCCTTGAGCTTGGATGACTCAGATGTGATTGGGTTTGATCCAACGGTTGAGGCGAGCCCCGAGATGTCTATAAAAGGCCAATTCCTTTCATTTTGAAGCTTTTACCTTCGCGAAAGACAAAACACGAAAGGAAAAAACTCTTGTAATCTCTTTGTATTTTCTTCTCCGGCGAACTTTCAGGCTTTCGGCGGTCGTTTCAGCAACTCCGACAAGTGAAGGTCTCTTGCGTTTAACTAGGTAATAACCATTCTTCAGCTTCTTGATCTTTTTTTCTTTCAAACTTTTGGGATGGCAGTGAACAGTCTGTTGTGAGGGGGAGTGAGGAGGGGCGAGGCGATGAGAGTTCGGCCATGAGAGAGCCTTTAGTAGTATTACCGGACGAGTTGAGTAGGGCCATTATGGCTGGGAAGAACATTTGGAGACAACTTGCTTCTCCCATAGATACATCCGTTCAGTGGGGGACGTCAAACTACCCTTCTACAGTCACTTCGGAACAGCTAGAGAGGTGTAGGACAGTATTTAGGATCCCCCACAACATTCAACTCATCCTTCTCGAACTGCATGAGAAGGCCTGTTATCCTAGGTTGGGGTGTGTGGTGGTGAGTGACAACTTGCTCCAAGCTGGGCTGAGACTACCCTTCCACCCCTTCTTTATGCTAGTACTTAGATCCTATGGGTTGGCTCCAACACAATTTAATCCAAACTTATGGTCCCAGATGGTGGGGACTTGGATGTTGTATTGCCGAGCCAGCCTTGGAACCGACATGCCCTTCAGAGTGTTCCACTTCATTTTCTTTCCAAAGGCTATTGCCAGGGGGGAGGAGAGCTAAGGCTGGTACTACCTGGCTCCATGGGGGTCGCATTCTCCATTTTTACATGGGGCGCCTTCCTCAGTCAAAGGTTGGAAGAACTCATGGTTCTAGGCTACGGACCGATGGGATACCGTGGAGAATGATCCTATGGCGCCTCTGACTATCCCCACCACTTATTCCACTTATAGTAAGTAGTTATACCGAACTGATTTCATTTAACCCGCCTTGCTTATGTTTTAATATTTCTGTGTATTGCAAGCTCTCTTACGAAGTGCGAAATATCCGAAGAGGACTGGGATATCGTCAGCCGGATATACCAGACCCCCCTGCTGGAGAGGAGCTACAAAGAAATCATTGACAAGAAACATCACCTCGTGCTGCACGGCCTGATGACTAATCAGGGTAAGCACATCGCCTCAGTTACGAATATTTTTCCTTCCTGATAATACTTATAATTTTCCTTTCTTTTGTAGATGACTTTTGAACAAGAGGGCACCGAATCCAGACCTTGCTTCCATTCGTCGAAGTGTGGCGGAGGCCAAGATACTGAAAACCAGCTCAGCTGCCTACAAGAAGCAGTGGGAGCGTTTGCTTGCTCTCAGCAGGGAAAACGAGACGGAGAAAGGAGCCTCCCTCGTGCCGAGGAGAAAGAAATGGGTTGGTGCATCTGGGGCTTCCATTTCTATCCAGGCCGTCGAGGCCTTCCCACTTGCTAATGTCGGAGTCACTATGGCCGCTCCGTCTGCTTCCCAGGCCATTGTGCCAATAACTGCTTATTTCGTCGAGAAGCCAGCAAGGAAAAGGCAGAAAAGGCCTGCCAGTGCTCCTGCCCGAAGTAAGGTTGCCAATTTCTTGGGGAGTAAAGAAGAGGACCTCCCCGAGGCCGTTTTGGAGATGCTCCAAGAAATCGCCTCCATCGCTTGGATCCCAGCAAATTCTAGATCGAAGACTGGGCCAATCACGCTTCTTCGTGCGAGATTGAGGACTTGCTAGCTGCCACAATGCATGTGCAGCTAGGTTGCCACGGTGGGGGATCTAGTCCAAGGCCTTCGTAAAAAAACTGATGAACTGGAGGAGAAGTTGAAGGCCGCGGGGAGTTGGGAGGCCGAAGTGGCCAAGGCCAAGAAAGAGGTCGAGGAGGCGGAGGAGAGGTGGATAACGGCTACCTCGAAGCTAGATTCGACAGAGATTCAAGTCAACTGTATGAGGAACGAGCTGCATGAGTCTGTCTCCTAAGTGGTGGGTCTGACAAAGAGGGTCAATGATGCCAACGAGCATCAAAAGATAGCTTCAGAAGCCTTGGCGGAGGCAAATAGGGAGAATGGCGAGCTGAAGAGGCTTACCAAAGCCCAAAAGGAAGAGATTGACTCGTTCAAGGCAGAGGCGAAGGCATTGGGCGAAGCGGCGGTGCAAAATTATAAGGACCATTTTCATACCACGTCGAAATATAACGACTTTGCTAACTACTGGGCGTCCTGAGCTGCGAAGGAAATGATGTCGTGTCTGTGCGAGAGGCATCCCGATCTGGACATAAACTTCTTGGAGGAAGAGTTTGGTGGCCTTACTGGGGGTCACTCAGTGGCCCAAGAGGGAGAGGATGAAGAGGAGGAGGCCCCTCAGGGCGAAGCAGAAGCCGTAGTTCAAGTAGATTAGCTATTTTGTAATTTTCGCTTCTTCCTTTTGTAATGGCCTCGGCCTATTCCTACGATTTAATGTAGATCATTTTCTTCCAAGTGTTTTCGCTTCAGTTTACGTTATTTTGTTGCGCATGCAATCGCCTCTTCTAACAATGCTTCGGCTGAGTAGTAGCGGTAGGCCGTAATCGTATTGACTCATCTTAATAAAATGGGACAACTAACATCACGTCGGCACTATCCGATCATTTAATAAAATGGGACAAACAATATCGCTTCAGCATTGTTCGACCATTTAATAAAATGGGACAAGGAATATCGCGTCGGCATTGTTCGACCATTTAATAAAATGGGACAAGCAATATCGCGACGACATTGTTCGACCATTTAATAAAATGGGACAAGCAATATGGCGTCGGCATTGTTCGACCATTTAATAAAATGGGACAAGCAATATCGAGTCGACAATGTTCGAACATTTAATAAAATGGGACAAGTAATGTCACATCGGCATTTCCTTGGGGGTGACTCCGTGGGAGGAGCTTGCACCTTGGCACGGTCGTGTTAAGTTTGCTGATACGAGAACAGAGGCAGAAAACATTCCATTCATTCGATGACAATATTTACATGGTTATACGTTTCTTACTGGTAGTACATTATCAGATGCTCAATGTTCCAGGGGTGAGGCATAGCTTTCCCCTCCAGGTCTTCTATAGTGTAAGTGCCGAGTCTGATTTCTTGGGTTATTTTGTACGGGCCTTCCCAATTTGGCCGTTGAGTCCCCGTCCAGGATCCTTAGTAGAGGGAAAAACCTTGCGAAGTACCAAGTTGCCGATGCGAAATATTCTCCTTTTTACTTTGGTGTTATAGAAACGCATCATCTTGCGCTGGTAGGAAGCTAGTTTGACCTGTGAGTCGTCTCTCTTTTCTTCGAGAAAATCCAACTCCAATTGCCTTAGCTCGTCATTTGTCACTTCATTGAAGTGAATGCATCGAATGGAAGAAATGCCGACCTCCATAGAGCTCATGGCCTCGTCTCCGTAAGTCATGGAGAATGGAGTTTCCCCAGTGGCCATTTTGCAAGTAGTTCTGATAGCCTAGAGGACCTAGGGTAGTTCGTCTACCCAGGCTCCTTTGGAGGCATCCAGCTTCCTTTTCAGGGTGAGCTTTATGGTCCTATTGACCGCCTCGACTTGGCCATATGCCTGGGGATGACTAGGCGAAGAAAAATGCTTCCTGATTCCGAACTCCTCACATAAGTTCTGGATCTTCCTATTGTCGAACTGTTTGCCATTGTCTAAAACAAGGCAGTGGGGTATGCCGAACTGGCATATGATGTTCTTCCAGATGAACTTAAAGGTGTTTGCTTCAGTGATTTTGGACAGAGGTTCTGCTTCCACCCACTTGGTGAAGTAATCAATCGCGATAATGGCGAAGCGAGCGTTTGCTCTTCCCTTGGGCAAGGGCCCTATGAAATCTACGCCCCATTTGGCAAATGGCCAAGGGCTGGTCACCACAGTGAGCTCCTGAGATGGTTGCCTCTGCACGTTGGAGAAATATTGGCACTTATCACACTTTCGCACAAATTTGATAGCATTCCTTTTCAGGGTTGGCCAATAATATCATTGCCGAAGTATTTTGTGTGCCAGCGTTGGTCCACAGGAGTGGTTTTCGCAGATGCTTTCGTGCACTTCTCTTAGGATGTAGTTTGCCTCTGCTCCTCATGTACACCTGAGAAGGGGCGAGAAATAGTCACGCTTATACATGATATCTTCATGAATGATGAAGTGAGCAGCTCTTCTCCGAAGCCTTCTCGCTTCTGTCTCATTATCTGGCACGGTCCCTTCCTTCAAATAATTCAGGATAGGTAACATCCAAGTTGGTGTGCTTTCTATCCACATCAGCTCTTCACCTTTCTTGATAGAGGGTTCCACCAGGTGTTCAATTGGTACTACTTTGAGTAGTTCAGAATCCTTGCTGCTGGCCAGTTTTGATAGAGCATCCGCATGGGAGTTTTCCTGTCGTGGCACCTGAATCAGCTCAAAATTTTCAAAGTTGGGCAGGGATTCCATCACTAGCCTCAAGTAGGTTGCCATATGCTTGTCTCTGGCTATAAAGTTTCCGTTCACTTGGTTCACCACCAACTGTGAATCACTGCTGATTATTACCCTTTTTACTTGCAGCTCTTTTTCTAATCGGAGTCCCGCCAACATGGCCTCATATTCTGCTACATTATTGGAGGTCTTGAAACTGAGCATGATAGCGCAGTTCAGTATATGCCCTTCCGGGCTTTCCTGTACAACACTTGCTTCGGAGCTTGCTTCTCCTGAAGAGCCATCGACAAAGAGATTCCAGGTGGGAGGTTCCGCTGGTTCCATGTTTACTTCGACTTCTGAAACCTTTGCAAATTCAGGAACGAAATCAGCCAGGGCTTTGCCCTTGATAGCTGTTCGGGGCGTATATACTATGTCAAACTCACTTAGTTCCACGGCCCATTTTATTAGCCTTCCTGAAGCATCTGACTTCTGTAGGACTTGCCTTAATGGGAAATTCGACAAAACGTGAATGCTAAGGGCCTAGAAGTATGGTCTCAGCTTTCGCGAAGCAGTGACCAATGCGAGAACTAATTTTTCCATATCTGGGTAACGCGCTTCAGTAGATTATAGGGCTCTGCTCACATAATAGATTGACAATTGGTGTGCCTCTTCTTCACACACAAGAACTGAACTGATTGGACTCTTAGCCACAGCTAAGTATAGCAATAGGGGTTCTCATTCTTTTGGTTTGCTGAGGAGAGGAGCTCGTCCCAAGAAGCTTTTCAACTCTTGAAATGCCTCTTCGCACTCTAGGGTCCATTGAAATGTTTTACCCCCTTTGAGAACCTTGAAGAATGGTAGGCACTTTTCAGTGGCCTTTCAGATGAAGCGATTGAGTGCGGCTACTCTGCTAGTGAGCCGTTGCACTTCCTTGGGATTCTGTGGCGACTTTATTTCGATCAAGGCTTTGATTTTCTCAGGGTTGGCTTCAATTCTCCTCTGATTTACGATGTACCCCAAGAACTTGCGTGAAGCTACGCCGAATGCACATTGAAGAGGGTTCAGCCTCATGTGGTTTCCTCTCAGGGTTTGGAAAGCTTCACCTAGGTGTTTGATGTGCTCTTCAGATCGAAGACTTTTCACTAGCATGTCGTCTAGACTTCCATAGACTTTCCAAGCTGATCCGCAAACATTCTGTTGACTAACCTTTGGTATGTAGCCCCAACATTTTTCAGGCCGAAGGGCATCACCTTGTAGCAATAAAGTTCCATGTCTGTGATGAAAGATGTGTTCTCCTCGTCGCCTAGGAACATGGGGATTTGATTGTAGCTAGAGTAGGCATCCATAAAGCTTAGCAATTCGTATCCAGCAGTCGAGTCTACCAACTGGTCAATACGCAGGAGTGGAAAGCTATCCTTTGGTCAGGCTTGGTTGAGGTTTGAAAAGTCAATGCAAACCCTCCACTTGTCGTTACGCTTCTTTACAAGAACCGGATTGGAAATCCACTTCGTATAGTGGGCTTCCCGGATGAAGCCATTGTTAATGAGCCTCTCTACCTCCTCTTTCAAGGCCTCATACCTCTCGACATTCAATGCTCTTCTCTTCTGTCTATGAGGGATGCAGTTCGGAACGATTTGCAAATGATGGTGGCTGATTTTAGGGTCTATCCCAATCATGTCCTCGTGCCGCCATGCAAAAACATCTACATTCTTGCGCAGGAATTCTTTCAATTCTTCCTTAACCACATGTTCCAACTCTTTCCTGATATGAAGAACCTTGGACAAGTTTTGCAGATCCACAAGAAAGGTTTCTATTTCCTCCATGGGGGAAGTTTAGGATTCAGACTCAATTATCATGGTGTCCAGTTCTTTAAGGGATATTTCAGGTCGAGCGTCCGACATGACAATGTCGAGCGTCGAAGGTGATCCTTCAGGGGCTTCCGACATTTCTGCATCTAGTACCATGTTAACTCGTGGTTCTACCTTCCTTAAAGAGTTGAGGTAGCACTCTCTGAACCCCATTTGATCGCCTTGGATAGTGGCAATACCTTGTTCCGTGGGGAATTTTAGGCAAAGGTGATGGATGGAAGAGACTACCCATAATTCTCTCAGGGCAGACCTCCCTAGAATTCCGTGATAGGTTTGTCGACGATCCACTACTAGAAACTCCATGAAATGATGTGCTGTTTAGGGCGGAGTCCCCATTTCAATAGCTAAAGTAATCTTACCTCTGGGTATGATGCTATCCCCGATGAATCCATAAAGGGGTGAGGTCATTAGCGTCAATTCATGGTCTACTACCATTTTATCAAAGGTTGAACCGAACAGAATATTAACTGAACAGCCATTATCTATCAGCATGCATTTCAGCCCATTGCGGGCTACCATGACTCGGACGACTAAGGCGTCGCAGTGAGGAAAGTGCATACCTGCCGCATCTTCTCGGGTGAATGTTATAGGCTCTACAGTTCCACCTTGTGAAGACTAGCTTACTATGTAGTTAGCTATATGTGGGCCTTTTTGCCTCTCTAGTATAGTTCTTTTGGGCATTTTTTGATTCACCTCCTATATGAGGTTCCCCAATGATGGTGTCAATCTCACGAATGGGCTGTTCATTCGAGGCAGATGAGTCCCTCCTGGGGCGTTGACCAACTTGTGGCCTCTCTCTGTCATCATTTCTGTCATTGCGGGGAGAATGTTGCCTCGTTTCTCCCCTTCTTGGAGAGGTGTACCTCGGGACGTTATTCTGATGACGGTTATCCCTCGTGTTACGAAACTTATTTATTCGATTCGCGTCTTTATAATCACTGGTGTCGTGGCCATGGTAGCGATGAAAAGCGCAATAAGGCCGTAGGTTCTCCTGGGGCCTATTTCTAGGCGTTCCACCTTGCCCTTTATTTCTGGGGGTCGAGGGTCATCTAGTGTTCCTTGTCGGGTTGCCAACGTTAGGTACACTATTTTCATAAGCCAGTGTTTGGTATTGCATTCAATGTGACGGAGGCCAATGCTTGACCCGAAGTGGGAGCTACAGCGTGCCCGGCCTGAGTCCATTGCTGGCTCACTATCTGAGCTATAGGTCCTCTACCAATTTGCCTTTGAGGCGGTGGGAGTCCCTAGGCAGCTCAGTTTCTATGGTCGATCATCTCTTCGTTGACAATCTCAATTTTCATCATTTCCACTAATTCATCATAGGTCAAAGGGTCTTGCTTCGAACGTCCCTCCAGAACAATGTGTTTATGTTCAAGCCTCCTTTCGGGGCAGAAAGGGCCTCATTGTCTGTGACTTGCTCACAGTATGTTATTTCATCAGTGAAGCGGGCGAGGTAGCTCTTTAAAGTCTCGTCCACCGCTTGCCTCATGTCTTGCAGGCGTTGTATCAACGCTTCTCCCTCATTTCTTGAAAGATACTGGTTTAGAAACGCCTTTTTCAGGTCTGGCTAGCTCCTTATGCTGAGAGGTGCTAGTCTGTTGTACCATACTTCGGCAGCTCTGCCCAGAGTCAAATGGAAAACTCTGCACTTTAAAGCTGGGGAGGCACCTCTTAGGCTCATCTGAGTTTTGTACTTGTTGAGGTGCTTCTCCGGGTCGCCCTTTCCTTCATACTTAGGGATCTTGGGAGGGACAAAGTTATTAGGCATTGGAAAGGTGTGAAGCTCACCGGAGAAGGTCAAATTATCATCATCATCATTATCTAGTTCGTAAGATCGACATAGCTCACCAGGGTTTTCTCCGTCTGCTATATTATGAGGTGGATGTGTGATAGCTTCACCTTTGTTCCCCCAATCCACTATGCCTCGCCTCTCGTACCTATTTCTAGATGGAGGAGCCTGAACTTCCTGACTCTGCACGTGTTCTTACTGCCGAGCTGTTTGGTGGACGGGCTGATTCCTATTCCTAGGATTTCGTCCAATCCGATCAAAAACACTGGCAGATCTCTGGGGCTGCTCCTCATGTTCTGGAGGGAAGTTATCCTCTCATGCTGGAGCATGGTAAGCTGGAGTGGCAGTATAGTTGGAAGTGTCCATCCCTACTTTTCTTTCCATGGGGACTCGCCTTGGGGACTCTGGTGATTTCTTCTGCTGGATTCTGCCTCAGTTCGTCTATGAGCTAATCACTGGGAATTTAGCGGGGCCTGTAAGCCTCCTTGATTCTGTATTTGCACGAGGAACTCTTGCATGGCAGCATTTTGAGCTGCGATATTCCTCATGTTGGAAGTCATGTTAGCTACTTCGACAACTAGCCGAGCCGTTCCATTGCCACGGCGATGCCGGTGATGGGGTCGCTGAAGCGTCACATTTCGAGAAATCTCTTCTTCAAAGATCTCTCTTGTCCTCCTTGGGTTTACATCTTCGCCACTGGAGCTCATGGTCCGAAGTGGCTAATTTTTCCCCTTTAGCGGTTTGTGTTCAACTGATCATTTTTCAAGGGCGAGTCCCTTTTTCAAGGAGAGATATCAACCGAATACTAGAACAAGCTTTTGGGTGGGAAAACTCTGTGGTTAAAGTAGGCTTTTCCCACAAACGGTGCCAATCAGTTGACCCCAAAAAATGGCTCTGGCGTGGCCAACAGAAAAGGTCTTCAAGCCGGCCCTTCCCTACACACTTAGCACAATGTCAGTCACCCTTGGCCTTTTCCTAGGTGGGTTGGGAGCGGTCATGGGCGCTCCGACGGTCAAGTCAATGTAAGAATCAACCGGAATGGGGGTCACCGACGGTAGAGTACTGGCTGGGAGGAGGTTGACAAATGTATTTTAATGAGGGCACTAATATGTGAGGGAAAGAAAACTATACCAAGTTTGCACTATGTTCTCCTAGAAATTAAGTTTTTCATCCTTTCTTCAGGCACGAGTAAGGTGTACTTATACTAAGGATGGGAAGAAAAGAGCCGTTGGATGAAGAGACATGTGTAATCAGATCTTTAAGGTTCGTCCCATCCTAGGCGTCAACCTGTCTTTCCATAGGCTGGCTGGCATTGAATGTCTCTGACTGAACTGACCGTTTAGGTCCTGCCATACGTCCCATCAGTCAGTGATTTGACTGGGAAGATCTTTCATAAGAGATTTTCATTGGGATGAGGCGGGGCAGGAGTGGAGTCATAGAGACAGAGTACGGGCCTTTGCATCCGCGGTGCCTTGCGGATGAGTTCAGTTCCTCTGCTAGTTGTTTATTCAGTTCGGTCCCTTGTATTGCTTTGGCCTATGTACTCGGCTCGTCCCATGCGCAATCGCCTCGTCCGACACGTGGTGATATGTGAACCATATCTTCTAACACGTGGCAGGTGAGGTGGCGGGTCTGATACCGACCCTCAACAAAGGTCAACAAGCATCGATAATTGATTACGCACTTCATACTAGTTACAATATGAATTTGAGTTCTTATAAAATATGGGTGAAAGGATTCTAATTTTGCCTCTTAAATGAAATGAACGGACTACAATTGATAATATTTTATGTCCATGTTTGGTGTATCTAAGAATCATAGTTTTAATAGATTTTGATAAAATTTGATAAAATATATGATTGAAAAATTGAGTCCCATAAATATGTGGTTAAAATTAATTGTTAATTTTGATTTAATTTTTTAGCAAAACATTAAGCCAGACCAAACATGGCTATAAATTCAATAGTATGATAATAAAGATAGAGATTAAATTTATATTAATCTATATACAATATTCTCATTATATAGCTATCAACTCCATGGAATTAACATAATACCAAATTATATATACATTTCGTCAAATTAATACGACATTCCCCATCTCTAAGTGCTTAGATATCTCATTAGGATTTCCTCTGCTGAACTTGTTCTTTATAAGCCTATGCAATAAATTTATGGATCTTATAAAGATCCATAAATGATAAATCATATATCAAATTGTCAAATAAAAAGAATTGGATGCTATCGTATAATTTTTTAACTACTAAGTTCATGAGTTGAAGATGAGCATAGTTGAACAACTGATAACTGATCCCACCAGTCAACGATAGGCAATAATTTCTCCCAAACACAATTTATAACTCTTATCGCATGGTGGTTGGAAGCATTGATTTCTTTACCCTTGGTATCAGAGCCTTAAGTTTCGTTTCTATTCCTCCCAGGACACAAAGAATGATGCAAACACGACGATTTGATGAAATTTTGAAATAAGGCCAACAAATAGTGGTTGGGTAGATTTTGAGGGTTTTGTAGCTACAACTTTTAAGAGAATTAGTTGCATTACGTACCTCAATTAATAAACATATATAGTTATATTTCATGAGACTCGCAACTTTTATCAACTTTTCAACATCGCACGTTTCATCAACTTTTATCAAAATATACTAAAAACCCTTATTTTTAACAAAATCAAGCAAGGGCATAATGAATAATCGATAATCTTAATCGTAAATGTTATTATCTTCACAAATTAATTCTAATAAGGAGATAAGACACTTTTGTCCCTGGTGAATTTCTTGAAGTGACAAGTAACTCTAAAAAAAATTAAATTCTTTCAACTCTCTTAAATGTGGATTATTTTCTCTACATCACTGTTTACACGCGTTTTCCAACCCGTCAACAATTATGAGAAAAGGATCAGACGATTGTGTAAGGAACAAACCTCTTGAGACAAAGTCCCAAAAAGGGGTGCGTTTACTAGTGAAGAGTTACAATTAGAAAGTAGACAAAACGCCTCCAAGGTGCGCAAGCACACGAGTACTGAGAAATGATTAAATTTAAACTAAGGAAATAAAAATTACATATTCTCTTGTCGAGAGTTTTTGATTCGGGGTCTTTTTCTTCTACGACTTTACTTCCTTTTATACTTCCTGGGCATTTCTTGGTTGTCGAAACTGCTTGGAACTGCTCCATTACCTTTGTAACGGTCCACTTTTTTAGTGAGAAATTGCTTGTTTGGGGAGAAGTTACTTAGTAACTGTTGCCACTACCCTTGCTGTTTCTGGGTCGTGGGGGCGTGTCGAGCTTACTTGACAATTGCTTCCGTAACCGCTGAATTGGATAAACTATACCTTTTGGACATGTCTGATTCTGGGCGACAATGAGGCTATCGCTCTGGACGATTGTGCAGTACTACATTCGTTCAGCCTCTGGGCGTCCTGCGGTTTTGGGCGATGATACTCTTTTGCTCTCGGGCTTCCAATACTCAGGCATTTTCTCAAGTTTCCAGATTGGGCTTTTCTTCCTGAGCCTTTTAATTGGTTTCAATTGGGCCTTCATCTTGGGTTTCTCAATTGGACTTTCCTTTGATTTTGGGCTGTATTTCTCGTGTGTCAACAATCACTAAATGGATATCGAAGATATTTTCGTTAGATAAACTCATTCAATATGAGATTATAAGCTCGTTTAATTCGAATAGAATTCTGAGTGGACTGACCTCAAATCTTTATCTAGCAACATAAATAAAGTTTTTCAAATATGCAATCAAATTCAATGTTCCTACATTAATATGGTTCAAATTTATCCACCTAATACTCTACTTTTAAGCAATAATTATTTCTCTCCAAACAAACTGTCCCCCACTAAAAAAAATTATAAAACGTATGGAGTGATTAAATATTCATCCTAATTAATCCTTAATCCGACTTTAAATGCAAATACTTTGACTGAAAAGATATTAATTCTAGCATCTCTAATACAACTTAGATTGTTTGAGAAATTGTGCCATAAGCAAGTTGAATGGATGATGGAGAAAAATTATTAATCTATTTGTACAATTGTGGACAATTTGGACAAGTGTGTTGGCAAAAAAGTTAGTGATTTCAAAACAAGTTGATGTGAAAACTGTTTAATGAGTGAATGTTATGTGACATGTTGTCAACCAAATTATAATAGACAATGTCTACAGATCTATCTAGATGTAAAGACTCATTTAAACAGAGCAAAATTAAACACACACACACTCTCTCTCACACATGTTTCTTAGCAAAAATTAAATTCTCTTTCTTTCACTATCATGTTTCTTATTTTTTCTTTGATATTTAATTTTTTTTTTCGATCTTATCAAGTCCCTATTTGATTTAACGAAAAAAGGTTCATAAAAATTTAAGTAAAATTCAACCATTCATTTTAATCATACATTTCATGGGATTCATTTTAAGAACACGAAAACCATTGATGATGAAATTTAAATTTTTTTTATTAGATATTAATACCACGTATAAAAATAAATAAAAAAATTATTTGTTTGTCATGGAGACTGCAATTCAAGAATGAAGTGAAGATGCTCTTAGACATTAAAAGCATAAGATTTTGATCGAAAGTTAAGAGGATTATAAATCTCTTGGGCCCTTTGAAGGAACCTTTGTCATGAAATGTTTCTTTACTTTAATATTTGGTGTCCAATCAACTTTATGAAAATAGAGTAATGATTATGGATTAATGGTGGATTTTTAGTTCAATTTGAGACAACAAAGCATGTGATTATGGTACTCGATGGTTAACATCTTGATTGAAAGTTTAATATTCAACCAACATCAATGATTAACAGATAAATGTAAATATGTGAAACGCTCAATTCATCCGATTACTACAGGGATGAACCTAATCCATAATATGAACCATAAAAGAAAATACCTATTAAACCAATCACAAGAATACCAGTTATAGTACCTATTATCCAAAGGGAATCCTTCCAGTAGTATCGGCCATTTACTCTACTTCCCTCCAATTTCATCAAGTGGTCATGCTACAGACATAAACAGTCATGGATAATTATGAGATGAAATCCTTCCGAATGGGCTAAGAGAATGCCTAGAATTATTATTTATTTTCTTTTATTTTCCTACAAGTACAAGGTTTTTGCACAGATTTTATGTGCAAAGTCCGTGCAAAATTTTCTATACCTGCAGATTATTATTCGTGTAAATACATCTCTACTCTCTACTTGTAATCATTTCATTTCGACAAACTTACAAAAAATATACTCAAAAAAATAAAATGCATCTAAAAATACTCAAATTATCTAACGAAAGCCCTTGGACGATCATCGTCAAATTGGTCTAGCTATTTGAATTTCATTGTAATAAATGTTTGGTAATGCTTTTAACTGGAAGTTTGTGTTTGGATGGTTAAGTAAACTCGTATTTAAATCAAACCATTTGAAACGGATTAAAGAAACCCCAAACCTAATTTAACGATTTGATTTGGTTTCGAAAATCAGTTTCTTAGTATATTTTTTTTTTCTTTCGATTTACTTCAACGTTACTAGTTCATATATATATATCAAAATAAAAATTTAATACAAACACAATCAAATTAAATTGATGATATTGTGGAGCTTTTTGCCTTTCAACGTTTGCGACGTGGAGATGGTTAGGTTTTGATTGACTTATCAAATAGGGTAATAGATTTGAAGTTTACAGTTTGATTTCAAACCCCAATTAAAATATCAATATTTAAACCAAACCATGGTGCAACTTGTTTCAAAATTGTTTCATTAATGGGTCTGTTAAGTTGTGGAGCCTAATTATTTTTCTATTTTATCTTATAAATAGGGAACCTTTTTTATTATCATAAATTAAAAAAAAAGGTAAGAGAAGATAGGGGTGCAATTTTCTCTAATAAACTATTTTTTATCATAGTAAATTACAGCAGCGGCGAAAGAGAGCCTATTTTGACATTGAAGCAAACATTTATAAATTTCGCGTGTTTTTAATTATTATTTTTTCGAATTGATTGCTTTCGATTGAATAGAATTAGGGTTTACTCAATAGGGTCCACGTGGCACCAAATTTAACGTTGGTTTCAAAAAGACAATTTCAGTTCAGTTTTCCTGTTTGGTGATTTTTGCTCATAATCCTTACTTCAAATATTTATAAGTTGGGGGTCTTACATAATGTGTGAGATAATAAATTTATCATAATTGTGGATTATACAAAATGTGAGATAAAATGTACACTCTAATACAGTAAATAGAGTGCGGCAATAGTGTTTATGTAATGGAAAACAAATAAAACGTTTACATCGGAATCATAGTGTTTGTAAAGATTCTTAAATTATATTGGACAGTACAATGAACAAAATTTTAGTTTTTAATTTTTATTTTTCCTGAAGCTAAAAAGAGTGTACTTAATGAAATGTGCACCATTGGAAGCCTCTGGTGCAACATGGACAATTAAGTGATACAGGCGCAGGCCCAGATTTTATGAACAGAGACCTGAATATACAGTCTGCCACCCCAAATACACTGAAGATGATAAGGTGGGCTTAATTACTTAAAAAGCTCAAGAATGAATGATCAAATAGTACAAACATAATCACAAGAAAACTACTGTAGTAGGTAATCAGGGTGGACTTGATTTTACCAAAGATTAACACGATGAGAAAAAAATCGAAACCTAACTGTGATTCTCCCTTACTAGAATGATGTCTATCTTATCGAATATACCAAAAGGGTATTAAATGAATGGAGCTAAAATGTGCTAAAACTATGATCTTGTGACTATTCTTCGGACTTAATTTTACCAGATATGAATATCATGAGAAGATATTCCTCTTGGAACAAACGGATCAATGCTCACCAGCACCTTGTGCTTGCATAGGAGTGTCAAAAGGTGTTAGATTGTTCAATCTTGGCATCCCTAACCTGGTTATAGGGGACCGTAGCCAGCATGGACAGACTCGCACAGAACTTGTATTTTTTATAATAGAAAAGAAAAACTATCTACGCCGAAAAATAAAAAAAATTAATAAAAATGTACACCCTATAAGCACGAAAATGTATGCAACATGTTACACTTTCCCTGACGAGCAGGTCGAAGTGCTCTTGCAATTGGCATCTGAGATTCTGGAAAGGTACATGACACCGTAATAAAATGAACTTGATGCAATGTTAATATTCGTATCACATCTTCAAGTATTCATTCGATGAAGAAATTGGAGGAATGAGTTTACAAATGTAGGATGAATTACATGATAGTTCAGCCCAAGAGTTTTAAGATATAAAGCAACCAATATCTTAGAAATCACTGTTTCATTAACATTTTCTTAATGTAATTCACGACTTCTTCCACGTTAACTGTCCATGCTACTGAAACAGGTGAAAAGCCTGACCATGGGTTGCTTGAATTCCAACTGCATTGAATCATTTTGACACAATTAGATCATTGCAGCAAGTGAAAAAAATGTGCACAGACAAAATGTTCAGAACATACTTCTTTAGTCCTTGGTCCATCAGCGTATGGCCCACACAAATGCCCTGTGTCTCAACTCTTACAACTCCTTTCTTGAATGTGAAGAGATCAGGGCGGACAAGAAGCACAAAACTAACAGGATCGTGAAGAAAAATTCCTGAATGACGTAAAACCAAGGCATAACATAAACAAAGTCACCAGAAAGTGAAACAAGAATAAAGACCACTGAAGATTAGATGATAGGAACGACTAACGAGGCAGAGTGTGCAAGTCAAGTTACCATAGACGCCATCAGATTTCACGTGCCAGTCCCGGTAAAATTTGCACATATCACATATTAACTGTGCATGCCTGCCTTTTGACTGCCTTAGTTCATCCAGGTCCGAGTCTGAAAACCAGAAGATGGGTTAAATGGGTTACACAGAACTGTTTAAAAGGAGCGGAACTAGAAATTTGGGAAAATCAGGAAGAGATTAACCTGTCAACTTGACTTGTGTGGTAATATTTATTCCAACAGCATCAATATTTGCCCCGGAAGTGAACACAATATCTGCTGCTTCTGGGTCCCCATAGATCTTCAAGTGAAAGAAGTTAAAAATTAAAGGCATTGCCCTACAGAAATGCTGAAGTAACTCTTTGCACTAAAGCAGACTGCAGCAACAGAGCTTCATTTGACACAACCAAACTCGTATTCATGCAGAAGAGCAAACTGGTTCACATTCTCATGATTTAATTATTCAAACAAACGTAAAATAAATCCCTATATGAACATGAAAGTTTAGACAAATATGTCAAAATAGAAATTGGCTGGCACTTGAGATTACACAAACCAATATAAATAGGTACAAGACCCTGCAAAATTGATCTTTTGTTGACTAACAATGTAAACCAACATAAAGAACCATATAACCCAGCAAACTAAAGAAATTTTCGCTGACTAAATCTAATGGCCTGAAATTGTTAAAATGAATGTGTGACATGCTAAATCTGAAGGGAATAGCAAAATGGATATAATTATTGCTGAGGGAACAGGAGACAGAGAACCAAATACTACATACATTTGCTTCAGCAGCAGGATTAACATTTCCCAATGCAAAGAAAGCTCCACCAAGTATCACCACTCTCTTGACCTTGCTTGCAAAAGACGAGTCTCTCTTTACAGCCTAAATCATCAAAAGAATGTAAACATCATAGTGAACCCCAAACATG
Source organism: Fraxinus excelsior (assembly GCA_019097785.1). Taxonomy (NCBI): domain Eukaryota; kingdom Viridiplantae; phylum Streptophyta; class Magnoliopsida; order Lamiales; family Oleaceae; genus Fraxinus; species Fraxinus excelsior. The sequence goes on from CM032630.1 coordinate 10,907,892, forward strand.
GGGAATTTTCCAAGTAAAAAGCAATAGAACAAACATGACTTACTAGTGCCAAATTCGTCAAAGGTCCCAACGCAAGTATAGAGACTTCACCAGGATATTCAGAGACTTTATCGACCAAAAACTTGGATGCAGTTTTCTCAGATTTCTTTGACTTGGAGGGAGGTAAATATGTGTTACCTAATCCATCTGAACCGTGAACAAAGTCGGCAATACGTGGTTTCCCTCTCTGTTACAAATTTCCAGTATGGTCAGACTACAGTAAGTAGCATGTGTCTGGACTTCACACATTTTAAAATCAAAATTGCTAATAATAATAACAATCAGATCATCTAGCATGATTGTAAGACATGGGCTAGATGAAGTTTTGCCTTAATTACTTGGTTCTTAAATTAATAGAGTTCCTTCTCTATGTTTTATCAGAAGCAACATACCCTATTATACTACAGGCTATGAAATCCTTTTCATCTTCTTATTTTCCAGGTTATTTTTAATATTTGATCAATAATCCCGATAGCTTCCTTAAAATTTTTTCTCTCAAGCATAATTATAGACAACCATTTAAGAAGTGACTGTTGTAACATCACTTAAATGCATAACAATAAGCATAAAGTTCCTGAAATCAACATCCAGCAGGATGCAGCAATTAATCTGCACTCTATAGTGCATATACACGGAGATGAGTGTATGCATGTGCAGCATGACATGTTTAGCCAAGCTTAAAAAAAAAGTAAAAGTTACTTTTTGTTTTAAAATATGTTTAGATATATTACTTTTTATTACTTCTTTTGAAAAGTAACTCTTTCGTCAAAATAAGTAATTTACTTATTCCCAACACGCACCAATAAAAACATTTATTTTTTAAAATTTACTTATTTATTTGCAAGTAATTTTTTATGCTCACACACTTTTGCCCTTACTAGTATTATAAACAGAGCATATCAGTATGGCTACCCTCTGGCAGAATTTATAAACTAAATAAGATGCCAATTAAGCTAAACTTATGCAGAACTCTGTTTACCTTTAAAGGTTCATGACTACCCTCAGCCACAGGAACATCTGAACATCCAGCAATCTCACACTATCCTTTTGCACATTAAAATGGTAAATGATCACGAACATGATCTGAAAAAAATATCAAGTACAGAAAAAAAAAAAAAAAAAAAAAGAAATTACTACCTAATACAAGGTACTGAGTGAAGGAAAATACATACCAAAAGCAGGGCATTGCTCGTGGCATCTTCTGTAGCAACATTACCGAATATCGTTGTTAATCCTAAAATCTCTAACTCTGGAGATTGGAATGCCATTAATATTGCCATGCTATCATCTGCATATGAACAGGCATCCCGTATTTTAGACAGGAAGTAAAAGTAGAACCATTTCATATCTACTATCTAGAAACTCATCATACATGTTAACAGTCAGTTGTACAAGTAACTTCAACTTAAAGGAAATACACAGTAGGCCATTTTCAGCATGCTAGATCCAAATGCCATGCAATTGCTCTGAAGGCCTTTTCCTCTGTGTTTGCATGCATAGACATCCTCTATGTCATAAAACACAGACTTGACCGTCATTTCTTCAGGCGAAAAAAGAGAATCTGCTCCCATTTTCTCAACAAAACTTGTTTATTGAGCTAAAACCAAGTATTCATAATAGCCGATTTACATATGTATTTCTTTAAACATTAAAAACAGAAAACAGCGTACAATGCCTCAGATAAATTTGAAGTTGACTACATAAAAAAGTCGCTCAGTTCAATTCATTGCTAATTCTACCAAGAAGATTTAAAGTAACTACCATAGAACATGTAAGTTTTGGTCTCCTCCATCCTTTACTAACATGTTCTACCGCGATTGCATCACTCTTACGTATATAGTCATTGAATTCATTTTGGATGTGAGGAAACTCAATCGATAAAAAATTAGAAATATAGCCTTTGGGTTTCCTTTTACTGAAACATGTTTCTACCATTTTAGCTTCTAATCACTCAAATTATGATGACAATGGACGAAAATTCTACTTTTGATTAAGGTTGTAATATCTTTTCTGGTTTACACTATAAAAAGGTCTCATGTACTCGGTTCAACCCATACTTTGATTCAAAAACCTTCTATTTTTCTTACTTTATCTAGGAACAAAGAAAATTAATCAGAAGAAAAAGTGGAGATCTCGTCGATGGAATTAAACCAATCTGAACCCAAAACATGATGCTAAAAGAACAGAAAAAGGTGCCACATTTAATGTTCAAATGTCAAAAAATTAACATTTTTACGTTTTACAGTTGAATTTCATGAAAAAGACTTAAATGGGGAGACATACGAGGGAGCCACGTTTCCAATTAAGGATCCACATAATTCGACAGAATCAAAATTCTATTAGTGTATCAGACACAAGCAAGCACCAATTCTGATTAACCCAATCACCACAAAATTACCAAGTATAAAAACTAAAAGTCTTCGTGATTGATCACACACACTTACCAATGCCAGGATCCGTATCAATAATGATTTTCTCACGTTTCTTGGCACAACAATTGTTGGAAATCACCAACCCATCTATCTCACCACTTTGAGGAATCGACATCACCGCCCTTAACACAAATTCCACAAAGTAAAAAAAAAGGGTCCCAGAAGTTGGAAAGAAATCACAAATTGAACCAGGATGTGTCTGTGCGTGTACACAAACCACAGGCACACCCACAAAATGGGAAAATGATAAACACAAAAAGATGGGAGTTTATTGTGATCTATGATGAGCTGTTTTTTTTTTCCTAAAATTAAATTCTAAATAAATAGGAAATAAAATAATTTCATTATTCCTAACGCCTCCAATTTCTGTTCAGATAGCTAGATTGGATAATGCATATTCTGATTTTATTCCTTTAGTAATGGTCGACAACAGGTAAAACGATATGATTCAAGCGTTTCTTTATTTAATTTTTTGGCATTTTTAAAAATAAAATTCGAGTTTTTTTTTTCTTCTTCTAGGGTTGGTGGATGATTCTTGACAGCGAACACTTTGAAAAAATAACTAACAGATCTTTGAATAATAATATTTTCCTTAGGTGACGTGATATGATTTTTTTCTTGAATTGAAAAGACTAGTTTGAGATTAAAAAAAAAAAAAAAATGGAAGGGAAGTCTACATTCTCACTACAGTTGATCTTTAGCCAACTTTGACCTCCAGTTTCTCTTGGCCATTAGTTGAGATTTTTCTAAGGTCCGTTTGATTGCAAGTGTGGAAAATATGTGAAAAAAAAATGAATTTTAGAAAAAATAATTGCTTAGAAATAGTTTTACAATGAATTGTTAATTAAGTGTGTTTGATTGATATAATTTTCTACCCAGAAAATTTTTAAATTTTGTGTTCGTTTGGCTTTCGTTTGCATCAAAATTGTCCATTAAAGTGATAATTTTTTTCACATTTCGTTATAAAATTTGTTTTCGTTGCCAAAAAGTAAAAAAAAAAAAATGAAAAAAAAAAATGTTTCCTAGAAAATCATTTTTTTCATTAAAGTTTAGTATTCGTTTGCATCAAAATTGTCCATGAAAGTTAAATTTCTTTTACACTTGGTTATGAAAATTTTTTCCATTGCTTAAAAAAAATAAATAAATAAAAGATAGATCTCAGAATTTGTTTTCCCACCTAAATGGTGGGAAAACCCTTTCCTTTCACGCCAAGAATTAGGTGTGTGAGTGGAAAATTTTTGATACAAATTCCAGGGCAAAAGGTGGCCATCAAACAAGACATTTGCAAGGAAAAGGAAAAGAAATTCCATTTTCCATCAAAAAGGGGTGTTATCAAACACACCCTTAGTTAAAGTTTACAATTAATTTTAATCACATATTTTATGGTTTCATAACTTTCCAATCACACATTTCATCAACTTTTATCAAAATTTAATGAAAATTTAATTTTAATCTCCATCAAATTGTGCTAAAAAATTCAAAAAAAAAAAAAATTAAAACTTCATAAAAGTACGGTGCACAATTGAATATATAAACTTTTAAGAATATCTATATATTTCTTTGTCTTCTAACATTCTACGAACTCTAGAACAATGATATAATAAATAAATATTTTTCTCTTTGATATATTATAATAATTCAGTTTTCAATATTTTCATTTCCGTTTTTCTCTCTTTTTTTATCATTTAAATTTTTCTATGAAAAATAGATCAATTTACAAATAAAATTGTATAAGATTTCTCTCTCGTCTTTTCATCGTTTCTCATAGGCATGGACGTTGAGTTGATCGGTCCAAATATTTCAATACCCGGAATCATCCATTATACTTTGAATAAATCGCAAATGAAACCATTAGTGTCCTTATAATTACTGAAACTAAATTCGAACACTTGGTTCTGATTCGCGTTTGGTTCTATATATATATAGCCATTGTTTGAGTTCCATTTTGAGGAAAAATGTAGTTTAAAATAGTGATTTTTTTAAGAATGTGTAGTTAAAAAATAAGAAAAAAAATTCGATTCACAAGTAAATTTTTTTTTATTAAAAAATTTGATTGAAAAGAATGAAATGTTGAAAAAATGGGGCTCAAACAAGGGCTTAATAAACATTTTCAAATAAGTCATTTCAATACATATGCATAAATACACTATTACTCAATTATATTTGTGTAATTAAAAAAATTCAGCTAAACAATTTTCAGGGTAATTAGCGCAAAACATCCCTACCTTTACACGATTTTGTGCAAAACGTCCATACCTTTCGTTTTTTTGGTGCAGAACGTCCTTATATTTCCAATTTTTGGTGTGAAACTTCCTTTTTAACCATTTTACCCTTTTATTGAAATAAAACAAACACAAAAGAAAAGAAAAATAAAGAATAAATTGCAATTATGGGTTCAAACTTTTAAAAAGGTGCAAATTAATCACAAATATAAAAAAATCATCAACTTCTAAGCCGCCACATTTAAAGGCAAAATCTTCAACCTCCGATCACCTTGGCCGTTGGACCAACAAACCACTTTGAAGCACTCATTGCCCTCTTCACAACGTACCCAACCACCAGCCCCTACTCCGACGATTTGATCGGAATCGAGCTACAAACTCATTGCCTTCTTTACAACCCACCCAACCACCAGCCCCTTATCTACAGATTTGACCAATATCTGATGGTTTGGATAGTGGGAGTCGCCAAAAAAATGAGTTCATGTATTCGGCTAAAAAGGGGCAAAAGAGATTTTTTTTTTTTTTCATTTTAATATATTTATAAGTTTTGGATTGATTTGCATTTTTTTGAAATTTAGGAGTAAGATTGAAAATTATTATTTATTTTTCTTTTCTTTTGTGTTCGTTTTATTTCAATAGAATGGTAAAATGGTCAAAAGGGACATTTTGCGCCAAAAATTGGAAAGGTAAGGACGTTCTGCACCAAGAAACGAAAGGTAAGAATTGCAAAAAATCGTGTAAAGGTAAGGACGTTTTGCGCTAATTACCCCTAAAATATTATATTTTAAAAGAGAACCACGAATTCAATATAACAAAAAAGGTACACCACATTCCAAGCTATGAATAAATCAAGTTCAATTGTCATGCATCATATAAAAAAAATAAATTAAAAATCACTTCAATTTGTAAATAATACAAGAAAATAAAAAAACGTGAATTGTAAAGAACGACAATTTGGATTCATCAACTCACACCACAATCCTGTTTGAACTTTTTGATTCATAGAAAACCCAAATTGCAAAATTAACATGCGTTAACCTTTGAAATGCAACAATATGATGTTGTCAGAGAGGGAAGGAGGGAGGAGGGAGGGGGGGGGGGGAGGGGGGGGGGGGGAGAGAGAGAGAGAGAGAGAGAGAGAGAGACCAATCTTAATTTCCTATGGTTTACAGTCTAAAATTATAGACAAATTACTACACAGATTATGATTTTTTGTACTTTTTTTTTTTACCTAGCCTATAAATTGTACATAAAAATTGATTCCATTCGGGCACACAAGATTTTGATTTAAGAACCAAGAACTCACCTGAACCCAGTCGAGTTCTCAATTCTCAATTTTGATTCTTAAATCCTAATTTAATTTTTTGGAACCGGATCGAAATCTCTCATTCTGATTAAAATGCTCAGGCCTAGTTTCTACCTCTCCCCAATTTTTCTATGGGGAAAATCAATTTTTAATTAAAATTGCATATATCAATTATTTGTTTAATGTAATAACTTTCTATAAGTTTATACATATAGATAATATTGAACATCGGATATTTTTTTCTTTTCATCAAATAATATTGAAATGTTATAATTTTTTTTTCTTAGTTTATTGGCCTATTTTTTATTCTTTTAGAAAAATGTTTTTATCAACATAAGACATAATTTTGTGACTCTGTTCAGGATCATTTGATCGTACAAGTAAATTGTAACGCATAAATAAATAATTCAATAAAACAGGGATATACAATAAGTTATAAAGACATATTATATGCAAAAAATTTTATTCTAAAATAAAAGTTAAAAATCAAATTGATTCTCTAAAAGTCTTTAAATAAAAGTATACAAAAGTCTATAAAAGACTAATTGACTCTTAAAAAAAGAATTATTAAATTTTACAAAAATTATTCACTTAAAAAAAATCAAACCTCATTTGTGTCTATATATGACCTGTAATTGTACTCATTAGGATGGAACCTAACATTTGAACATATACTAAAGTTTGACATAGTAAACTTTATCATACAAACCAATAATTTCTTGTAACAACAAAATAATGTGTACACTCAACTCCAGGGATATTGGAAGAAAGAAAATTTTGTTAAATATGATAGAACTTGGCAAAACATCATTTTAATGGTATGGCAAAGTACATGAATAATTTTGTAAATCATTATCATAGAAGAACCATATACTTCTAATGTTGAATCATGATCAACTAGGACAAAAATAAAATAATGGATCAAAATCTCGTTAAAATCTATGAATAGTCATAAAAAAATAAATAAATAAGAATTGAGGGATAAGCGTTGTCAATAATATGACAATCTGTCACATGATTAACCAGATTATTTTGTACAAAAATAAAAATTTATTACTAATAATTAGGTAGTTCATTGTGCCCGTGAAATGCATGTGCAAGCACACGAGGCACTTCCCCATAGTTCCCGGAAAGAAAAATGCTATTCATAGTGAAAAACTATCCGTAGTTGCCCTACGTAATACACACAAGATAATTTTTTATTTACCTACATAAATCAAATAACAAGCTATCATGTGTGTGCATACATCAGATGACAAACTAACATGTATATACCACATAGAACTACTACCAATAGTTTTCATTATAAATAGCATTACTCGGAAGCAAACAAATTGAAACATCATTGGTATAACCGAAAACACACGTCTACCTTTAACTTTATTAACAAGATCTATACATCTCTATTTGGAATAGATTCAAGACAAAGGAGAATTATTTGATTGATGCATTTCTTCCATAATGCCCACACGGTAAAATCAATTACCAGCTTCCTCAAGATTTCGAGTTCACAATAGCAATGTCATTTATCAAAGTAATAAGTCACAAAACGAATTTCAACATACAACCAAGAAACCTTTTCTCGAATCAGAAGTCAATTTGTATTTCGGCTATACCTATCAAAACATGTGGTGATTATATAAGCATTCTAGATCAAACATGATGGTCTTGTGCACCTATGTAACATGTTTCACGAAAGATTGGCTTCCATGTTTTTGCAATGGTTCCAACACCCCCAAAAAGATGCAAAAGAGAACCCATCCACAGAATTTACATTTTACAGTAACATGGTGATGGCATAACAAGGAGCAAATGAGCAAAAGTCAGAAACGGTAATGAAGACATGAGGTAGATTTGAAGGTTTAGTCCAGTTCCTGTATATCCTTGCAGCATCATACAGAAGAAATGGATTGCAAGAGAGCCGATTCGTAAACTTCATTTTCTCGTCTTCTTCCCCTCTTTCTTGGGTGGGGGTTGGTTGGTTAAATTTCACATTCACATCCTTCAGAGGGATACTAATTTCACCGCCACATTCTTCAAAGTTCACCTGCACCCAAGGAACATGGAAGCACTAAGCAAGACGAACACACAATTTGATCCAGCATTTGAGCAGCAGACAGATATAATCACAAAGGCAACATAAATACAAGGTCCAGTCTACTAGTCAACACAATCAATTCTCAGTTCCAAGTTCCACAGCACGTCTTAATGGGACATTCAATCTCCTAAAACTAAATGCATATAATGAGAACATGTCCCCTTCACGGATGATGAAGTTTACGAAGCTCTTGAAGGAATGGAACAGATGAAGGCACCTGGCCCCAATGGGTTCTTTGTTCTTCTAAACACATTGGTAGCTGGTTGGGTCACAGGTTTCAGCAGTACGTCTAAATGTTTTAAATAATCGCCCAAGTCCGTCAGAATGATTAATGAAATGAGTATTTGTTTTGATTCCCAAGGTGTTCGAGAGTGCTTCTGGTTACTGACCTATTAGCCTATGCAATGTCAAGTATAAAGTGCTTATAGAAACTAGGGCAACCAAGTAATGACTTAAAAAATTCCTCTTTGGACTCATTTTTGTCAATCAAAGTGCATTTCGATTAATTACAGAAAACAGCATTTGAACTTTTAAAATCATTGGGCAAGAAGAACAGGCAAAATGGGTTCATGGCACTCAAACTAGATATGAGCAAGGTTTATGACCAAGTGGAATGGTGTTTTATCACTAAAACTTTACAGAAGCTAGGTATCTGATATACCTCCTATTAGATTTACCTATGCAAGAAGAAAGAAGGGGGAGACTATGGTTAACATGAGGCAGTAGACTAATTCTGTTATCTATTTCAGTTAGTTTGTTAACTTTAGGGGTATAATGGGTAGATGAGTCATTGAGGGGAGGATGCAAATAAATGTGATTTGGGGGGGGGGGGGGGGGGGGGGGCGATCAGGGATTCATTCATTCAGTAGCTTGTTGTAGGGCTGGACAAAATGTCCGAACCGAACGGCTTTTCTTAAATTAAAACCCCGAACGGGTATCCAAATCGAGAACTGACGGGTTTGGTTCGGTTCTCGGTTCTAGATCAAGAACCGAATTTTTTTTTTTGACAATTGGGCATTTGGGCTTCAAGTATATTGAATATAACCCAAACCGACCAACTTAAAAAAAATTGAAAAAAAAACCACTAAATATAAAAGGGACAGAGCCCTAAAATTTTCGGTCTTCTCTTCTTCAAAACCGACCAACATAAAAAAAATTGCAAAAAAAAGCCACTAAATATAAAAGGGAAAGAGCCCTAGAATTTTCGGTCTTCTCTTCTTCTTCTCTCTCCTGTCCATTCCCGCCGCACAACATGTTTCTCGTCCAGTCATGAGTCATGTTCTCTCAGCTTGAAGAAGTCCTCCTTCTAGTTCCCACACTAAGCTGGAGTACTCTCGTATTTATTCTTTTCATATTTAAGAGACGTGAAATTTTACCCTCTTAATGCTGACAGTGCTTTCGTTCTTTTATCGTGTTTACAATGACAAGTTTTCTAAACCTTCCAAGAGCTTTGCACAGAGATTTCCAGCTCTAGTTATTGGATTCTCTCTCTTTACATGGTACTCAAGAAATTGTTAACATTTTAATGGTACATGGCAAGTCAAGCAATCAATGATTACATTACATAGTTGGTAAGTATTTTTAATACTTTAAAATATTACGTTCATTTGTAAAAGCTAAGATTGAACCTGGTCAATATTCACACAGAGATTCACTCGGTGAAAGTACTGAGCACATTGAGATTGCCTCACTTCTCACAATGTTTTCAGAAAACATGAATGATTTTGGTACTTCTCAAAATGGAGAACATAGTTAGATGCTTTTATATGTTACCTTTTGGTGGGTAAGCAGTAGAGCAGTAACTGTTTGAGGGAAGCAGCAAAAAAAATTGTGATCTATATTGTCTAGTACTAAAGTGTTAGCATTTTATGAAAACTTTCTAATATGTTATGTATTAATTATTCAAGACGCACTGACAAAGTTTTCTAAATGTATTTATATAGTATTATTATAAATGTTAAAAAAATTAATTATAGTAGGAATCGAACCCGAACGGTTCCAGAATTATATCTGGAACCGACGATTCCATTTACTAAATACCCGAAAATTTCTGGAACCGAAAAAACTGAACCGAACCGACCCGCGCCCACCCCTAGCTTGTTGAGTCAGTAAGGCGAGCTCCAGGCCTCTGGACTTTGTTTAGTTCCATTCTCATTTCCATTGAAATAATATTACAGTTCTTGTTCTGCACGAACATGACAATTAAGGCAAGCTCCAGTCCTCTAGAATTGCCTTGGATTTTGTTTAGTTCCGTTCTCATTTCCATTGAAATAATATTACAGTTCTTGTTCTGTCATGAACATTCATCACCACTCAATGCATCAACACTGCAAACCAGTTACATTATTTCTGTCCTACTGAATAGCATATAATTCATGCTTGTTGGTTGAGCAGATACAAAGCAGGAGCACCATCAGCAGTAGCAGTCAGACCCATTAGATCTTCAGCAGCAACAGCAGGTATATATCAAATTTGGTATTAGAGCATGAGGAATCTGGGGAAATGATGTTTACTGATCGAGTTGTAACTTCGGAAGAGAGAATAGATGAGGTACACCAAGAATTACAAGAGGGGCTAGGATTGATGAAATCTGAAATTCAATTCGAGTTGACGTTGTGAAAGTGGGAGGGGCATGAATGCAGGAAAAAGGAATCGCAGAAGGCTCACCTCAGCATAACTTACCTCCGACATTCCACCCAAGTCCGACGGGGCAGGCATCAGTACTGAAGGCAGGAAGTTCTGAGAGGAAAAAGAAGGGTAGACAATCGAAATCGGAGACTTGAAATGCCAGTTTTCGATGGCCAGAACCCCAATGGATGGATTTTTCGAGTGGACAGATATTTTAAAATGAACCAATTTTCAAATTGGGAGAAAATTCAGGCGGCAGCGGTGTGTTTCGAAGGAGAGGCAATGGCATGATATCAGTAGGAAGACAGCTGACAATCGATGCGAGGATGGGAGGATTTGAGAACATTATTGTTCGATAAATTTCGTCCTTCTCAGGAGGGGACGATTCAGGAGAAATTCTTAGCGTTGAAGCAGGAAGGGACTGTCAGGGACTACAGGAGGAGGTTTGAAGTGTTGGCTGCTCCTTTACGCTCTGAAGACATGATTGGAAGGAAACTTCATTAATGGGCTAAACCCAATTATCAGAGTTGAGGTGAGGATGTTGAAGCCTCATGGGCAGGAGGGACCAAATCAAGGAATTGGCCCAGCGATTGGAGGACCGCAATGAAACCGTGACAGGCCCAATTGACTTACGGCTCAAATAGAATAAATTCTATAGGCCCAAATTCAGTTTACAGCCCACTTACACTTATCAAACCCCATCTAATAATCCATCCAACAACACAGTCAGCCCATCACAACAAATCAACCCAGAACTAGCAGCCATTGAAACATGTCCACCGACCGCAATAAGGGGTGCACCACCGTTTAAGAAGCTCACATATGTAGAGCTACAGCCGAGGATGAAGTGGCTCGAAACATTGGGAAAGATACAAGTGAATTGAGGAAATTTGATGATGAAGTGTAAAGTGGGAGGAGATCAACCAACCTAGTTGTAGTCCCTTTTTTAGTCCAATTTTATTGGGAAAAAAAGGATTATGGATAGCGATTTTATGTTGACGTGCCCTCAGCAAGATTACAGTACCCCGATAGGTTCCGGATTCCGCTGATAGATGAACTATTTGATGAGTGACATGGGTTGTCATATTTTCCAAGTTGGACTTGGAATCTGGGTATCATCATATAAGAATGAAATCGAAAGACATCCCCAAGATAGCATATTGAACTCACGAGGTCCATTACGAATTTTTAGTCATGCCGTTCGGCTTGACTAATGCACTGGCAACTCTTCTGAGTTTGAAGAATGAAGTATTCCAACCCCATCTCACAAAATTCGTACTAGTCTTATATTGATTTACAGTAGTTCAATAGATGATCAGCAACATTTAGACACCATTTACAGTGTTTACAGTAGCATCAACCGTATGTGAATGAAAAGAAGTGCACATTCGGTCAGCAACTCAAATACCTCTGCCATATTATATCGAGAAAGGGCATGTTTGCAGATAGGGCCAAAATTGAAGCAACGTGTAACTGGCCCAAATACCGCAATCTTCAAAAACTACGTAGTTTCCTTGAGCTCATCGGGTATTACCAACGTTTTGTTGTGGGCTATGCCAAAATTGTTTGGCCGTTGACGAAGTTACTTAAAAATGATACATTCGGTCAGAATGAAAGTTCAGAGGCAGCATTCGACAGACTAAAAACGACGTCAGAGGTTCTGATCTTTGCCTTGCCCGACTTTTCACAAGATTTTGTTGTCAAGATCAATACTTTGGGACATGATTTGGGGGCGGAGCTAATGCAGAAACAGCATCCTATCGCCTATTTCGATCAAGTGTTACATCTGAATGTGCAGCGCAAGTCCATTAATGAGAGCTATTGTGTTCATTGTTCAAAAATGGCATCACTACTTACTGGGTTGGCACTTTATTGTGAGAACCGATCAATGATGCTTGAAATTTCTTCTTGAACAGAGCCTAATCAATGAGGATCATTAGAAATGGTTGACAAAACTGATGCGTTTTGACTTAGATATTCAGTATCACCCCGATCTTGAAAACAGGGCTGTGAATGCACTCTAAAGAACTGAACAAACTTGGAGTTCCTTAACTATTTCTATTCCCAGGGTGCTACAATTAGATGATATTAAGGCAGTGGCCACGGATGTCGAGTTAAGGAAAATAGTGTTAGGTGTACTGCTAAACTGGAGTACTCTTTGGTTGATGGAATTATGTGATAAGGGCGGGGTAGTACTACCTAAAGTTTCCCTTTTGTTGAAGTTATGTTGCAAGAATGTCATGTTACGAGAGTCGGATGCCACTTGGGATTGCTTAAAAACATACAAAAGGTTGGCACGAAAGGTGTACGGGGAATGGAATGAAAAAAGATGTTTGGGAATTTGTGGCTCGTTGCAGTGTCAGCAAAATAAATACATTACATAATCACCCATGGTCTTTTACAACCACTTCCAGTACCGAAACTTGTTTAGGCTGACATTTGACTGGACTTCATTGAGTGGCTACCAAATTCAGACGGCTGAGACACTATTTTGGTGGTAGTGAATCGTTTGAGCAAATACTTATTTCTGTCCTATTGAATAGCATATAATTCATCATTGTTGATTGAGCATATCCAAAGTAGAAGCACCATCAACAGTAGTCGACCCATTAGATCTTTAGCATCAACAGCAGGTACCTATCAGTGTCTCAAAAATGGGTCAGCTTGATTTTCGAGTGCATCTCAACAGCCAATTTTGCTTCATGTTTTAAACGGCTCAGTTCAAGGCAAGGCAATACCATCTAAAGGGTTTTGAAAATGGTGTTCTTAACCTCCATATCTTTTCTCTCTGTACGGAGGCTTTTTCTAGTCTTATCCAAACATCTGAGCAGGAAAATAAAATTACAGGGTTGCAATGCTCTGGAAGTCTGAACAAGAGTCTAGTCCTTAAGAATCTACTTGACATGTGAATATGCTTTTTGCCAGAAAATTAATCTTGACAAGTCAGCAATCACCTCAAGTTACAACATGTCAAGTGCCAATGTGCAAGTGGCAAGTGGCAAACAGGAAAAAATCAAGAGGTTCTAGGATTGGTGGATGCTAGACTGCACAATACGTACCTTGGGGTACCGACCGTGGTTAGGAAAAATAAGCGTCGGACAAATAGCCATAAAGGGGAGAATGTGGAAAAAAAATAAAAGGATGGCGTTGTGGACCTTTCTCAGTGGGAGTACGTAAGAGATACATTTGTCAAAGATATTCTTAAAGCTAAGCCAACCTATCTTATGACCACTTCTGAGTACCGTAACGTTACACACACATTATGGTACATAGTAGTTCGATATTGATAGGGCTCCCATGGTGCAAAGAAGATATCGTTGATCAAATGGGAAAATTTTCGATTCCCCAAGTGCTTTAAGGGTTTGTGAGTTTGGGACTTCACTTCGTTTAATGAAAAACTTGTGACAAAGCAATCATGGAGACTAATTAATAATGCTCACTCTTTAGCGACACAAACCATTGGGAATTTAACTTCTTATCAGCTGCAGACAAAAATGTCTTACTATTTATGAAAAGCCGTCTTTGGGGTTGTGAATTGATATGGAGGAGGATAAGATGGAGAGTGAGAAATAGGGATTCAATCCACACCTTTCAAGATAAGTCGATTCCAAGGCTATCATCTTTCCACCCTATTACGGACATAATGCTTTAGCGAGTCGGGTGAGTGGACTAATATTGGTTGTGCGGGTGTGGAATGCAGCAATTCTAGAAAATACCATTGAGCTTGTGCATCATTAAAATGGGGAATCTAGTTGGTAAGAAGTGGAAACAAATTATTACTTAATGAGTGTATAAATAGGATTGGATCAAGTGAGAACTCACCAGTTGAATGGTAGGAAAAAATGCCAGAGCTTCGAGTCCCTCTCTACCCACATTTGACAACTTGCTAAGCCATCAAGTGGGGAATCAAGACAGATGTTTAAATTGTGGCTCCACTAAAACAAGTTAGATCCTATCTTCTACTACCCCAGGGTAAAGAATGTGTGGAAGAGTATGGTATGGAGGAAGGAGACTAAAGGATGTATAGTGCACGATGAACATCACACTCTTAGGACTTTTTCATGGATACCATGGGATAATTTCACAAAGATCAGCTGGATCATCTAGATAATTTGTTATGATCTCAACAGGCATGGAGGGCAAGCTCAAACAGAACCTCTATTGGCTAAGAAAGCAAGCCTTATTTGCTGAGTTCAGGGATGCCCATCAGCGTGGTTTTCCACAAACTTTTCTACTGGAAATGCATACAAGCAATGGAGACGATGGCATTATGAAACAGAATACTGATGAGGCTAAAGAGGGCAGGAATTCCATGGAGATGGGTAATGGAGTACTAGAATGAATATTATTATATTTAGTTTTCAATTTTGATGAGTATTTTAGGAAACATAATTAGGGTTTAATTTAATAGCTTTTATTATATACTTCCGACCTAGAATAGAATAATTGAATCCCTCTATAAAGGAATCTTATGCTTTATAATAGGACAACCTTTGATAATGAAATAAATTGATATTTTCCTTTGCCCTCAATTCTTCTCTTCTTGCCCCCCATTTCATTCTCCTTTTCCCCCTTTCCGTTTCTCCTATAATTGTTCTATTGCATCCTACGTCATGGAGGTTGTGGCTCAGGATCATAAAGGCACAGTTATAGCAGCTTGCTCAGACTGTTCAGGGCGAATATTTGCCTGAACATGCCGAGGTCATAGCCCTCAGGGAAGGGCTGTTGTTTGCTAAGATAATGGACTACAGATTTTCATAGCCAAATGTGATGCTCTCCGGGTCGTCCAAGGCCTGAACTCAAACTTTAGTTTGGTGCAAATGTTTTGATCTTAGATAATATTGTAGCGCGCTTCTTTCTGATGTAGGGTGAAGCTCTTGTCCGTATGTTCCTAGAAATGGGAATTTTGTGGTCCACACTCCACACGCTTGCATCCTTTCCTACTCTAGCCCCAGTGGATACACACTGGGTTGATTGTACTCATATTTATTTCGCATGTTGTTTGTGCCAATTTGCAATAAATGGAAATTATTTTGAGTTCAAGAAAAAAAAAAGGTGTGAGTTTAGCCCGTGGTTGGTGGCTATTTAAAAAAAAAAAATGTTTTGAGTAGCGTTTTAGGAGAATGTGTGGTTAAAAAGTAGAAAAAATGTTTTGGGTTTGCGTACAAAATATTTGTGTGAATGTGTGGTTAAAAATGATCCCATAGAAAAAGAGTACGAAAAGAATGGGATTCAAACAGGGGCTTAGTTTTGTTTATAGTGTAAAGGAGACAGAGCTATAAGAGATAACACTCCAAGACATTCAATTTTTCTTGGAGAGCGGTCATGTGTGTGTGTTCAACATTCTGTTTGTTCTGAGATAAACAATCATAATATTCAGAAAAGGGGGAAAAAAAAAGAAGCAAATACCTTTTCGAATCAAAACTGCACAGCCTGGCATTTTTAGCAGTAACTCATCCAGCTTCGCGTATTTTAGCATTAGGTGGAGAACCAATGATACTGGCAGGCCCCTTTGCCTGATGAGCTTTGGCATTACCACCTTGCAGTCCAGCTGAGTTCTTAGCCACCATCTCAGTGGCTGAAATCGACTTCTTTATCTATCAACAGAGACATAGGTAAAAAGAAATAAAGGCATCACCAAAAACCAGAAAGAAATCCAACAAGAATTTTATTTACTTAAACTAACATCTTCAAATTAGTTCTTACACCAATCTGATGACTGTAATACTCCCTGCTCATTACACTTGTAAAAAACAAAGGAAGAATGAAGAAGCAAAACTTACCGCTGCTAACCGCTCCCTATGAATATCACTTACAAACTGAAAACCACGCGACAGAAGAGTCAGGAAAATACGAACAATTTCGGGGTTTAAAAAATAATCTGCGACGTGTGAGGTAAGAACTGCAGAAACAACCAAGCCTCCACCAACACTTTAAATTTATTAAGCTCAAGAAACTCTTTCTACAAAGTAATCAGAGAAACTACTTGCCGGTTTTTTGTAAGTCTTGATCTCATCTCCACCATATCCAGGAAGTGTCATATTCCAGTTTCTTTCTGAATCGAAGTAACAAACAGACGTTTAAGCTCTGAATATTTTCACCACTCAACAAAAAAGCAAACTCCTATAAACTAACCAAGATTTAGAAGAATGTCTTTGGCTTCTAAGGTAGTGGACTTTCGATGCTTGGCCAATGAACAACCAAATTTTGTAATCTGGTGCAGTAATATTTGAAATAAAAGAGCTTGTTAATGAAACTTAGCCATGAATTTAAGTCACAATGGACTTTATAATTTAAAATTTAATACAAAATATAAATGACAATTGCATATAACTAAGCAACAAGAATAGTTTACAAAAAAAAAAAAAAATTTAAAATCTAGCTACCAATTTTATGTAGAAATATTTCTAAAAATTCAAAAATAGAGGACCACTACCATATGATATCCTTATTTTTTGTGTGTGTGTGTATAATGGCAGCAAATGTCCTTTTTAACTAATGTCGACTTCCTAGCATCAATTTTACAAGCAGTTTTAAAAGTCTAAAAGATTCTCCTTATTATGAATAGAGAATTATTTATGGATGATATGAATTGTCTTTCCTATTTGCTTCCATGAATTCAAGCAATAACAATTACATCAGTATTTGCATATGTTTGACAGCAAGATGAGCTAAGTGTATACACGAAATCAGCAAATCAGAAACGGACAATAATTATTTTTACAAATTCCTATAGAAACGCACAAGCGCTAGAATGAGAAAATTAAACTCACCTAGATAGCTGAGTACACAGAAATAAATTCAGAAATTATTATTTTTGTTGAACAGATGTATAGCATTTGAAGTTTCCAACTTACAGATTCAACAAAGTCCTCGGCAATGTCCACGAGAATGTCTTCAACTTCGGGATCCAATTTTTCTGATGGATCAATCTGTCAAAAAATGCAAGTGATTCAAACACACTTGAGCACAAAAAAAATTAAAGAAATTAAAATATATTATAACCATGAAAAGATCATAAAAGTCAAGGTGATTAGTAAAGCGAAAGATACATCCTTAAATTTACATACATAGAATTATCCAAAAATTTCAAAGATGCTCAAATTATACAGAATCACCATCAACAGTAGAAATAAGACAGTACAGTATATAGGCAATCAATCTTCTCCGCTACCATTAAGATGCCAAAATTAAGGCCCCAAAATAAAGAACACAGTTAATAGATCATAAAAGTCACGGTGTACAGTGAAAATTAGATAATGGTCTCCATGTCCCATGCACTATACATAAGCAAAGTGAGTGGCACAAGCCGTTAAATTCGCATAGATGGGTAATAGATTTATTCAACTTAAAAAATTTAAACCTTGCTTTAAACTAGCCAAAACTATTATGAAATATAGGAATCTGTCAGTCTAGTATACTTGGCCAATCTCCACTACCTTAAGATGTCACGGTTAGGTCACTGGTATAGAAACATAATCAATGGTGCTTATTTACCAGCTTTAAATTGTTGGCATGAGATGGGACATTAAACCCAACAAGGCTAACTTGCAGCCATTACCACAGATTAAGAACTGGTGGGTTTCCCTTGTGAGACAGTAGGAATTAGAAATAGAAACTAATGAGGAACTGTGACAAATTTTAAAGAAGTGTGATACTTGAATTACAGAAAATTGGATCTGCCACAAAGGTTGAATTAAGGACCATAAACCATGGATTCTTAACCCTGTGCATGACAAATTTTACTTTCATTGTCTATTGCATTCAAAACTCTGCTTATGTTTTTTGCATAGTTTATTCCAAGAACGAATAAAGGAGGATGGTTGCGGTAGCTAGTGTAAACCTAGTCACGTTTTATGACATGAATCTTAGTGCAGAATAAACTGTCACAATAGATTCTGCACACATTAAATTTTACATTTCAAAGATAAATGAAACTACTAAGCAATTTACATTAGCCCCTAACGATTTCGAAAAGCAGAGCACGATACGTCCAACCTAGTACCCGAGCTCAAATATCACATATCACAAAACAGAACATGACCCAGCCAGCGGGCACCATTTCCTTAATTTTTTCTCAGTCAGCACTACCTCCACCTGTTGGTATATATTTTCATTTTTCATCTTATCCATCTTAGTTTTAATTTGTAAACAAGTTTCTTTTGAAGTAGATATCTGAATGGAACAACCACACACTTTTTTTTATTATGAATCTACAATCAAGAAGTACTGGATTCTCTTTCGGATAGGCTCTGAAAGAAGAATGGAGGGAATGACTCCTTTGATGGGTGTCGCAATGGTTCTATTTGCAGTATTTTTATCCATTATTTGGAGAATGGACATCTATCTTAGCATCGTTACCTCCATTACATTTATCTAGTGAATATTTTGACATTTACCAGCTCAACACAAAGCATGGTTGGTCAAATGTTCTAATAGAACTTGATTTTTTAACCTTAATAGAATCTTCCTATCAAATAGAATTCCAGTAGCACTTCTTTATTTCATCCTACCAACTTTAATCATATACATTACGTCCTCTTTAATCCCTCCTTTTTCAATAATTGGATAGAGGTACCTAAAACAATCACTTCTAGCACTGTCATCAGCATAGATGAATATTTCAGTAATACTGAACCAAAAAGTAGAACTGTAATAATTGGAAGGGCGGAAACGAAAATATTTATATAAAACGGAGTGCTCAGAATAATATATTTGTAGCTACATTTAACCACCAAAAACAGAGTGAACCAATGCAATTCTTTGCATCTGACTAAAAAGGTAGATTGGTTTCAGGACAGAAACCTTCTGAAGAAAAAGCCAGGGGATATGAACCTGATCTTATTTCTGTAAATTTAGTTAATTTAGTATGATTTATATACATAATGACTAAAAGCATGAGCGTGTCTCAAAAGCTAGAAAAATAGTAGAAGACAACATTTAGGATGTCAGACACCACATGCCAAGAAGAAGATAATAAAAAATGACAGCACAACCAACACGATTAGCAGACAAATAGAACTGGTAGTAAATTTTACATGCAATCTATAAGCATTAGTTAAATACAGTCTTGATTCGATATAGAAGAGTCAAAAGAACATCAACTTGACAAGTTCCACATAGGATTGCGAGAATATCCAAATGTCTATATGCTCACCTGACTCACTAGCTCTTGGATGCTTCTCTTGCTAACTATCCGAGTACTAAATTCCTCAGTGTCTGCAGTAGCTGATTTATGTGAGGATCCAGGCTGGACTGCACTGGACTGTAGCATTGAGAGAGAAGGTCTTAGGGTTCCCAATCCCTGACCCCGTGCAATCTGTTGTTGATGAGATAATGGCTGCTGCATCCTGGAAGCTGGGAATTGTTGCCCATAATTTTCTTGTGCAAGCCCCGAGTGTTGTGTCGATGTTGTTTGCTGGTGTAGTGAGGTAGTGATGGATCGTAGCTGAGGAATGTGCGATCTTTGCTGCAATGACTGGGAGCTGGCCTGGGGTCGAAGTGATGGAGTTGGCAAAGGGGGCTTTCCTTGGGTTCCAGAAGACAGCCATAGCTGATTCTGGGACTGTGAGCTTTGGGAAGTACCGGGCGATGACAATCCAGGAGATCCCAAAGATGGAACTCTTAGCATGCCATGCCCTTGGAAATTCTGAGTGAACAAGGATCAAAATATTTACCATTAAACATATAGATGAAAACAAACATGCATAATTTGAAATCTTCAATCAGCATACTTATGTGAACTTTCAGCTTTTAAAAGCATCTACTTCATTAAATATATGGTTGAAAATGCAAGAGGACAACTAATGTAATGAATTCATCTGTACATCTTTATCAATAGTTGTCTTCAAAGAGAATCAAGTATGTACACTAAATAGAAAGGGGTGGACAGAAGAACTATGATATTTCATAGAATATGAAACCACCCAAGGCCTGGGGGTAGAGGTGGGAGTCCGTGCACTTCACAGATGCAATAAAACAACAGAAGAGAACAGAAAAATGGTCACTATACTCTTAGAACAGCGTTCCAAGCGTAGGTATTCATATAATAATGAAAAAGTTATACTAAAATTGAATATCAATACATGCATATAAACACCTCAAGCATCCAAAATTTGCTCAAGTATATCATAGATCATCCACGCATATAATTGAAATGTCGTAAGCACGAAGAATACTTTATTTTCAAGGTTCAGACTTGTACAAAGTTCAATTCTGGTAGAAGGAAGCAGAGAATATGATGCTCTAAAAGCAATCAATCGTAAGGAACTATATCCGCTTACATTTTGAACTCAAAAGTCTAAAAGTGCATTATTGTTCAGAAGGTACTAAGTGCTGTCATAATTCATGATAGTAGGTGCTTTTTCTGAATAAGCAATGGTCTATGCAAGCAGGTGGTGTTTACGCAAACGGCTAGGATAATGCACAAATTACCAGTTTCACATCCATCAATTCATAACCACACTGCAATCTGTTTTTCCTTTCCATTAATTGAGGCACACATTGTGAAGCCAAGATTAATTAAAGATGTATAAAGTTGGTTTCACATTCTTCAAAGCACAAGGCCATAAAAATAAACTACTGGTAAAAGTCAAAGTTGAAGATCTTCTCCAAGCTCAACACTTTTCAGAGTAAAGAAGATAATCTTCTCCATTTTTTTCATGGCCAAATTTATGTTGCGTGGCTAACAAATATGTCCTTGCACATCTCAACTGAATAAATGGCCAGCAATATCACT
This sequence comes from Fraxinus excelsior, assembly GCA_019097785.1. NCBI lineage: Eukaryota > Viridiplantae > Streptophyta > Magnoliopsida > Lamiales > Oleaceae > Fraxinus > Fraxinus excelsior. Next base: position 10,929,355 of record CM032630.1, read on the forward strand.
ACAATAGAAGGAGGGGTCTGGGGTTGGAACTGGAGACAGAAAAGGAGAATCTGGCTGCAATTATCAACTGTGAACTAATTTCCAATAAGCATCCTCTAGATCACGCTTTAACCAAACCAATTTGATAAAGACAATGCAGCATATGTTTATCACCTCGCTACAAATAAAAAATGCATAACCATTAACAAGGATCCCCTAAATAGGTAGTCGATTTGTGTGGCCAACAACAGCTTCCCTACCGACTTTCAATACTGTTGCACAATTTCAAAGACTTTCATGATTACCCTAGTTCTCTCAAGTAAAATCATTGGAATTTGGATAGTAACTTTAAGCAGTACTTCATAATCATGTTCAGGAAGATGTCAAATACTTGTAAGCAATTACAAAAACATAGACATGCTAAGCATACTCAGAGATATATTGTATTCCATTTAAAATTAAATCCATTAACTACCAACCGGTGTAGCAGGGGACTGGGAACTTGAGCTAGTCTGTGGCCTAAGAGATGATTGACCAGGCCTCAACTGATGTGCAGTAATGCCTCCCGGCCGCATTGCTGAAGTTGTACCCAGGGATCCGGTCATCCCAATTCCTTGTATAGATTGCCTCACCTACAAATCCAATCTACAATTAAACAGCTACCCAACTCCGCAATGCAGAAATGACTATGTAATACCATACTACATACACATTGATGAATTACATTTTTACACCATAATAAAAATATATATGAATTCATATCAGAATTTCGCTCAAAGAGAATAAAAAATGACCTGAGATTGTTGACCATATGAAGGGGGATTAAGTGAGGAAAAGGAGGTCGGAGGAGTCGATGACGTGGCGGGGTGTTGGGCGGGGACACCAATGGCCATGCTACCTCTTTGAGCGGGCGGCACAGAAATCGAAGAAGCTGGACTGGAGGTAGAAGGAACGGGAGGCGGGGGAAGAGAGAAGTGAGAATAAGTTGAGGATGGCTGTTGCCATGGTCTGGTATTGAAGGATGGTCTTGTTTGGGAAGTGGCAGGTTGGGACTGTGGGGTGATAGGGGGTTTAGGGGTAGAAGTGGGGTTAGGGTTTGACGAGGAAGTGGTGACAGTTGACGTTGGTGGAAGAGATGGAGTGAGTACTGAAGAGGAGGGGGAAGAGGTGGTGGTAGCCGGTGGTGGTGGTGGCGGCGTTTGTGCGGGTTGCTGCTGCTGTTCCGCCGGTTGTGGCGTGGACGGCGTTTGCTCCATCGAAAGATCCGGGTTTAGGGGTAAAAAATATTTCGTGGATATAAATAGTGGGGTTAATTTTGGGCAGCGGGGTAAGGTGGCCAATGGTAGTTACAGAGTTGGCTAGCGCTATCATAGGATTGGCTCTTGCTGACCAAGCGAGTCAAGCACGAACTAGATCGACGTTATACAGTGTTTGTGCTAGAGAGGGACTGAGGGAGCCTCTTTATTTTTATTTTTTATTTTACACTACATTGAATAAAAATACCAATTTGCCCCTCCACGTAAAATTCATTAAGCCCCATTTGAGTCACACTATTTTTTTCATTATTATTCTTCTACTCATTTTCAACCACTCATTTTTTAATAAAAAAATATTTTTAATCACATCAATAACTTTTTCTAATTTTTCAACCACATATTTCTCATCACATCAACAAAAAAAATACATGTGCACGAAACAGGGCTAAGTAATGGCAATTCCTTGTGTATGATTCATGTGCAGTCAGGATACTGCACAACTGGGTCCCACTGACGCTTATAACGGTCCAAAAATGTATAAAAAGATGACACCTCACAACAATGTCAAGTTTGATGTATATGTAGCAAAATTGGGTAATTTTTTTAGGTTCAACTCAATTTGATTCGTCCTACTATATAGTTAGTCAAAGGTTGAGGTTGTAGCGATTTGTCTCGTAAAAAAATTAGGATTAAAATCATCAATGATATGATCTGACTCAAAATATCAAAAGTAGACCTAGTAATTACAATTTGTTGAGCAAGAACGGCTCAACTTAATCCCCGAACTCGATTCGAATCACTATATGAGCTCAACACAACAAGCTCGCTCGACTCACCCAACGACTTGCCATTAGTGGCGTGATGCCTGGCTAGTATAATGTCCAGAGATAAACACGCATTACTTTATTTAGAAACCTCCAAATTAATATAGCTGTAAATTGTACTGCAATCCTAAGTTGGTAAGCTTTCCAAAATATATTACCTGCCTAGCAAAAGTTTATGCCTCGCATCTCGACACAAATTTTTTGTGTAGTCCAGTTGTATGACCTCCTTCTTTGCACTCAGTTTGTTGCAAATGTATATCATAAGCTTGGAGGAGTTCCAAACACAAGAAAACATAAAAATTGAAAAATCAATAGAATTTCTACTCAAAGTGTCACGAATACAATAACGAACATAAATAAAAGAATGTTTGGAAAGTGTTTATGAACAATTATGTTTCCAACTATATTAGAAAATGCAGTTTTAGTATAATGTAGATGTAACAGTACTCAATGAGATGTTGCTGTTCATTTTCCTTGTTTTCACTCTGTTGACCTATGATTGATTTCATCTTTAATGTTTTGATCATAACAAAAAAGATTTATATTTGTTTCTAACAATTGATTTTGAGTGATGAAAGTTCAATGTTAAAATCAATTGAGCATTGTCAAAATCTACACATTATAAATCGAGCTCATGAAAAGATCAAGATCGAAGTCAAACATTAAAGTCAAATGTCAAGAAAGTCCAAGAAGGGTTTAAGAGCCAAACATGAAATAAATTTCGAAACAAGATGAAAGACTAGGCTTTCGATATCATATGTAAAGGTATAACACTTTGATCTTTGGTAATAAATTACAATAGCTCAAAAATTATTTTGTGTACAAAAAGTTATTTTCATATCATTTGCATAAAATATTTTTGATCAAAAGTAATATTGATTTTTCAAAATGATACTTGAACTTAGATCACATCTTTAAAAAAAAAAGTCAACGGTCAACCGAACGTCCAGTACGGCAGTTTTAGCTCTAACGATCAAAAATTCAACCGTTCTGATTTTCTGACAAAAACGGCTAGTTGACCGTTCGGTATATACCGGACGTTCGGTACACCTCGTCCAGTATGGCAGAATTTTGGACGATTTTTCGCCTATAAATACCAACTCTTCTTGCATTCAAAAATACATTTCTAAGAGCATTATAAAGAGGTTCTTTTGAGATAAAATATTTGATCTTTACTCTTTATTGTATCTTTATCAATTTATTTGCTTTGACAAAACTTTTGATTAATTTTATCTTTGAAAATCATTTTTCCCATCAAAATTCTTCATTTCTATTTGTACTTAATTTATCTATATATATATATTTTAAAAGAGAAATATATTTTTGAAGACGTTCTTAGCATTTACATTGTATAAACTTTTTTACTTCTTCACATTGAAATACTTTGATTGATTGAATCTAAATTTTGATTATCATAGTCACCGTGTGGGTCATATTGAGGTCACTTAAAGCTCAAAAGTGTGGTCGTGTTGATGTCCCGTAAAGCCCGATATTGTATAAAGATCGGTGTTCATTGCTTGTAAGTCGCCGGAAGCGTTGTAAATGGTTGGATTGCACCATAAGTTAATCAACATAGTGAAAAAGATATTGCTCGTTCCAGAGAGCTTGGTAACGGGGGACGTAGATCTTTGCATTAGATCAAACATCCATAACTATATCGTTTGCACTATCTATCCCTTTTACTTAACGTTTTTACTTTGTGCAAATTACATTGTTTAACTTGTTTGCTTACGTATGTTTAGTTGTCTTCATTTATTTGCACTTATTATTTGATTGATCTACTTGCTTATGATTATTAATTTATCAACGTGTTTTTAACTTACCTGATTCTAGTTAATTATTCGAAAAAGTTTTAAAAATCAATTCACTCCCCTATTGGTTGGCCAATTTTGGGTTTTCAATTGGTATCAGAGCAATGTGCTCAATTTAAAAGATTTCACAATCTTAAGTAATGACTAACCACATCTTTCATAATCTAGAGAGGTATTCTACAAATCGTCCTCATTTATTTGATTGTACTCATTATAATTATTGAAAGACTAGGATGACGATATTTATTCAATCAATAAATTATAATATTTGGAAAGTTATTGAATTTGATCCCTATGTGCCTAAAAAGGTTATTAAAATAGGATGGTAAACCGGATCAAATAATTTCTAAACCTAGAAAGGAATATAACGAAAAGGATAAAAGAAAATTGTTTTTAAATGTTAGAGACAAAAATATACTCTATTGTGCTTTAGATTGAAATGAATTTAATCGTATGATATTTGACATGCTTTAGAAATTACTCATGTTGGAATTAGTAAAGTGAAAAAAACTAAGATAAATCTCTTGGTTAAAAATTTTAAAAATTTCTTCATGAAAGAGAATGAATATATTGTTGACATGACTACTCGCTTCACCGATATTGTTAATAGTCTCAAAGGATTTGATTGTAAATTTACTAATAGCGAGCTTGTAAGTAAAATACTTAAGTCACTTTTGGAAGAATTGAGCCCATTGAGAATGTTGATAGAAAATGCCAAAAATATCAACACATATCCATTGGAAGAGCTCTATAGAACATTGATGACATACGAGCTAAATCGCACCGAGACAAAGGAGAAAACGTTAAAAAGCAAAGAAGAAGAAATGCGCCAAATTGCTCTTAAATTCGTAGTTAATGAAGACACTTCAAGTGAAAATATGAAGGATGAAGAACTTGATGATCTAGTTCTTCTTGTTAATATATGGAAAAGTTTTCGCAACAATCGTCGATTCCAAAAGGAAGAAGAAAATGGTGAAGAGAATAATAGATTTATCAAAAAGAAAGCGCTTCAATCAGCATGTGATGAGAGTGATGATGATGACCATGAAGAAGATGGTAGTCGAGGTAATTGCCAACACATGCTTCGTGGCTATTGATGATGAGGTAAATTCGAATGAGAATTGTTCTTATGTTGAATATCTACCTCTTATGATAAAATTCTTGAAGAATTTGAAAAACTTATTTTAAATCATTCGATCCTCAAAAAGAAAATTTTTTTTTTATTGAAAATTGAGGTAAATGAACTTTTAAAAATTCAAAATGATTTTTAAAAATGAAAAGTCGATTATGATTCTTTAATTAAGGAAAAAATTTTTACAAGAAAGGATTTTAGATTTGACTTAAATTATTCACAAATTTACTCAAGGTAAGAAAAATTTTGATTTAATGTTTGGTGATCAAAAATGTGTTTTTGATAAAGGAAGAATTGGATATAAACCATTTTTGAAACAAAAGTCTCTTAAAAATTTCTTTGTTAAAACTTCTATTTCAAATGTCACATGTAATTTTTGCAATAAAAATGGACATGTAGCTTTTTATTGTTCTATAAAAAAGAAATTACATTTTGAAAACAACTATAAGTGGATTCAAAAATCCATTAACACTAACAATCAAGGACCCAATGATGTATGGGTACCAAAGACAAAAAAAAAAAATTATTTTTGTAGGTACCAAGGAAAAATAGAGAGAAAATGGGTTTTGAATAATGAATGCTCAAAGCACATGATTGCAAATCAAACTTTATTGTCAAATTTCAAAATAAAGGATAGATGTCATGATACACTTGAAGATAATGCGAAACGAAAAATCATTGACGTTGAAATTATTGGTAATCATTCATCTCCCTTTATTGAAAATGTCTTCTTAGTAGATAATTTTAGACGTAATCTACACAGTTTTAATCAATTGTGTTATGAATGTTATCATATTAAATTTAATTCTTCCAAATGCATCATTGAGGATACTACATCTAAAGAGATGATGTTTATAAAAAGCCGAAGTAAGAATATTTATGTCATAAACATTAAGTTTGAATGCGGAGAAAAATGTTTATCAAGTTTAAAATATGACACTTGATTATGAGATAGAATATTAGATCGTGTTAACATGGGCCTACTTTCAAAATTTCCAAAAATTAATTTGTTAAAGATTTGTCCAGTTTGAGAAAGATAAAATTTGTGATGTATGGAAAACAAGTTAATAGTTTTTTTTTTTTTTTAAATTAAAACTACATTTCTCAACTACAAATTTTTTTTGAATTCTCCACATGAATATTTTTGGATCATATAGAATTACAAGCTTAAATGGTAAACATTATGCCTTCGTCTATTGATGATTTTTCTAGATTTACTTGAGTCCCATTTTTGAACCTAGAAGATGAAGTTTTGAATGCATTTGAACATTTTTTATTCAAAATAAAAAGGGACATACTATTACTATCATTAGGAGTGATCGTGGTGGAGAATTTGAAAATATTGTATTTAATGATTTTTTCCAAAAATTTATGGCTATGAACATACTTTTTCGGGTCCTAAAACTCTTCAACAAAATGATGTAGTGAAAAGAAAAATCGCACATTGCAAGAAATGATTAGAATCGTGCTAAGGCCCTGTTTGGACCGGATTAAAATCTGATTTTAATCTAAGTCAAAATCAAACAATCAATATTAATCACATCTTTCATGGGTCTCACATTTTTCCAACCACGCATTTCAAAAACTTCTATCACAATCCACTTAAAATCCAATTTTAATCTACACCAAACACCCTCTAAATGAAAATAGTATGACAAACTATTTTTGGGCCGAAACCATAGACACTACTTGCTATATTGTTTATAGAGTTTCAATTAGTAAGAAAACACAAAGCCCCCTATAAGTTTTGGAAAAGTAGAATTTCAAATATCCGTTATTTAAATTTTTTGGTTGCAAATGCTTCATTTTGAATACAAAAGAAAATTTTGAAAAATTTAATTTAAAATCCGATATTGGAATCTTTCTAAATTTTTCAATGACTAGCAAAGTTTTTAACAAAAAAAACTCCAGTCCTTAATAAATCTATGCAGGACACTTTTAATGAAACTAACCTTCTTAATCGTGAGAAAGGTATTACTAATGATGTAGGATCGAAAACTCATTTCAAATAAATGACTATTCAAGACCAAAATAAGGAAGATCTAAGAAATGAACGCTCCTATGGCTCATCAATCAAAATAGACAAAGATGATCAAGGTACTTCCATAAACACTACAAAATATCAATGTATGATTGGATCTCTTATTCACTTAATCGCAAGTAGACTCGATATTATATTCAGTGTATAATCATGTGCTATATTTCAACACAATACTCAAAAATCACACTTTAGTGCCATAAAACGAATTTTAGATATTTTAATGGCATTAAGACATTACGTCTATGGTATTCTAAAAGCACCCAAAAGTGGGATATTGTATTAGAATTTGAGAATAAAGAAAATAAATTGGTCTGTATTCTCATTAAACCTCTAATACTTGATTAGATCTTCATATTTTTAAAGATGTTTGAGAATTATCAATGAATGTGTAGTATGTGGCTCAATTGAATTCCTACTAAATATTCGCTTTTAATTGATTCTATATGAATAATTGGTTGGAATGTATATAAATTTCACCTAAATTATTATGCTTTCATCATTTTATCACTCATGCTTTGATAAATATTTTACTATAAAGTGATGAATTCTTTTTGTTTTAATTTGTATATATTTAGCATCTTGTACTTAATTGGGGGGATGTATTACCATTTTTTATGATTGATTTAATGTTTTGATCTTATATACCATACTATTCATCTCATATGTACTATCTTATAAAGGAAAATTGTGTTTCGATCTTAAATGTTATACTTTTTTGCTTATGTCAAAATGGGGAAAGATGAAAAATTATTCATATGCTTTAAATGTGTACATATTGATTTGTAAAAGATATGGGGAATATTAATTACATGATAAATTTATGATATATATTCATTTTCAATATGATATCAATTATTCAATCTTACCTTACAAATCACCTTGTTTGTCATAATAAAAAAATGGGTAAATTATTGATTTATGGTTGATTTTATCTTTAATGTTTTGATCATAACAAACGAGATTTATATTTGTTTCTAACAATTGATTTTGAATGATGATAGTTCAATGTTAAAATCAATCGAGCATTGTCAAAATCTAAACATTATAAATCGGCCTAATGAAGAAGATCAAGATCGAAGTTAAACATTAAAGTCAAACGTCAAAAAGACCAAAATCAAGAGTTTAAGAATCAAACATGAAAGAAATTTCGAAGTAAGATCAAAGACTAGGCTTTCAAGATCACAGGTATAACACTTTAATCTTTAGCAGTGAATGACAATAGCTCAAAAATTATTTTGTGCACAAAAAAGTTATTTTCATATTACTTGCATAAAATATTTTTGATCAAAAGTAAGATTGATTTTTCGAAATGATACTTGAATTTAAATCACATCTTTAAAAAGGTCAATGGTCAAGGTCAAACGGACGTCCGGTACGACAGTTTTGGCTCCAATGGTAAAAAATTCAACCATTTTGATTTGCTGACAAAAACTACTAGTTGACCGTCCGGTACAACAGAATTTTTGACAATTTTTCACCTATAAATACCAACTCTTCTTACATTCAAAGACACACTTCTAAAAGCATTTTAGAGATATTCTTTTAAGATAAAATATTTTATCTTTACTCTTTATTTTATCTTTATCAATTTATTTGTTTTGGAAAAACTTTTTATTGATTTTATTTTTGAAAATAATTTCTCTTATCAAAGTTTTTCATTTCTCTTTGTGCTTAACTTATCTATATCTATCTTAAAAGAAAAATATATTTTTGAAGAAATTATTTACATTTATATTGTATAAATTTTTCTACTTCTTCACATTGAAATGTTTTGATTGATTGAATCTAAGTTTTGATTATCATATTCATCAAAGTTTTTCTAACATAACACTTGATCTTCATTCATTACTATTTATTAAAGTGTTAGCATATTTCTCTTATTGTACTCGACTTTGAATTTATCATTCATTAAAAAGAGAAGATTTCATTTGTAAAATTTATTTGAATTGTGAGTCGTGTTGAAATATTTTAAAGATCAACATTGTATAATGATTGATGCTCCTTGTTGTAAGTCACCGTGTAGGTCATATTGAGATCCCGTAAAGTTCAATGGTGTGGGTCGTGTTGAAATCCTGTAAAGATCAACATTGTATAAGAATCGGTGCTCCTTGCTTGTAAGGCATTGGAAGCGTTGTAAAGGGTTGGATAACACCATAAGTCAATCAACGTAGTGAAAAAAGTCTTGCTCGTGCCAGAGAGCTCGGTAACGGGGGACGTAGATCACTGCATTGGGTCGAACCTCCATAACTATATCGTTTGCACTTTCTATCCTTTTTACTTAACGCTTTTACTTTGTGCAAATTACATTGTTTCACTTATTTGCTTACTTGTATTTAATTGTCTTCATTTATTTGCACTTATTATTTGATTGATCTCTTTGTTTGAAGTTGCTTACGATTATTAATTTATCCACATGTTTTTAACTTACGTGATTCTAGTTAATTATTCAAAAAAGTTTAAAAAATCAATTCACCCCCTCTCTTGGTTAGTCATTCTTGGGCTTTCACGGTCCTCCAATTTTATTTTCAATTCTCCAATTTTATAATTTCTTACGTCTTATATCCATTTTGTACACGTCTTATATATCCATTTCCATATCTTTTTTTATGGGTCTGCTATAAAAAAATGATGTATTGGAGTTTGAATAATTTGATTTGTCTTTGCAAGCAAATGCGCAAGACAAAAGTAAAACTAAACAATTGAAGAAATATTATAAAGTTTTTAAGAATATGTGAAAGCAACATATGATGATATACAAATTGAGGAATATTTTCTATATATTTCGTCTCCAATCTATTATGAAGGCCAGACTTGTAATTGAAACTTTAGTTCTTGGAAAATATAATTTCGAACATTCAGCAGAACACGAACAACCTTTCGAAATATTGTTTAATTCACGAGTAAGGAAAAGCTAAAGTGATGAATTGAAACATCTTAATTGTTAGCACTGTTTTTCTTAATATAAAAAAAGTGTATGTGTCTTCGCGGAGACACGAACGCCGTGTCTCTGTGTGCGTTAAGACATGGACACTCTTTTTTTGTGTCAAAAAAATGAACATTTTATTTTATTAATACTAGAAAACATTAAATTCTACTAGATATTAATCTTTACAATTTTTATGTTTGAATTCAAAATAAGAAAAACAAAAAAAATCAATCCATCCCATGTCGATCCCCACACTTCATTCCAAAAAAACCAATCCATCACAGGTCGATTCCCGCCGGGGACGTTACCCTTGAAACCCCACGAGATGCGCTGTGTAATGCCTTCAAATTTTAAAATATGATACAATTATTTTACATGCCATATTTTTACTATTTTAAAAGTTGATGGACTAAAGTAATATATGTATTAACTTTAAATTTTGAGCAAAATATTAAATATTGTTAAAGTAACGAAAATTATATCAATATGGGTCTCTTTGGATAGCCAAAAAAACCAATCCATCCTAGGTCGATTCTCGCCGGGGACGTTACCCCCGAACCCCCACGAGAGGCGCTATGTAATGCCCGAAAATTTTAGAATATGATATAATTATTTTACATGCCATATTTTTACTATTTTAAAAGTTGAGGGATTAAAGTAATATATGTATTAACTTTAAATTTTGAGCAAAATATTAAATATTTTTAAAGTGACGAAAATTATATCAATATGAGTCTCTTTGGATAGCTCGTAACTAATCCTATAAATTAGGCTCGAGGAAAATATAATTCGGATAAGTTAGTCTCAAGATATTGAAGTTCAAAGAAATTGTAATTTATTTATTTTTAAATCAAAGTAAATTGGGATGAGAATAACCACGTGAATGGATATGAGATTATTATTATTATTATTATTATTATTATTATTATTATTATTATATTTAAAGTCAAGTTGTCATCACTATCATGTATTAGGATTAGAACCACATTTTTGTTGTGATATGTATTTTTTGTATACATGTCACATTGTGATTTGTTTACTAAAAATTCAATTTTTATCAAATTTGATAAATACGATTTTTTCATTCTATTTGTATCATGACTCAACCACTATATTTTTAACTATAAATAGTGTGCAATCGTCCTACAATTCACCACCAAAGAAATTTTACACGACAACTTTCATATAAAGTAGCTGTAAATTTCTAGTATATTTTTTCAAAAGTTAGTTTGATCAATTAAGGTCAAATACTTTTATGCAAGTTGTTCATTTCCTATGCTTTTGTATTCAGTGATTTATGTATGAATTGTCAGTAGACCTTCAGGTTCGATCTAACGAAATGTGAAATCCTTCGAAAATTCAAAATGTGAAATGATGGGTATTTTACTTGATCACCGATATACTTCATAAAGAGAAATGTGGTATGAATTGTCTATGTTATTGTTATATAATTGCATAAGAAAACCGCACGTATCTTACTGAGCGTTTTTTTAATTCTTAATCTTAAAAAATTTTACAAACTAGTCTGGTTGATTAGAGTCGTGGTGGGATGGTAGGCGGACTGCCAAAGAATTTCGACATACGAATATATTAAATTTTACTGCCTTTAAATTTAGTAATTTGTTTTGTTCAATAACATAAACATTGAATTTATTACTTGAAAATGTTTAAATTCTTTTTAAAAGACAAGATTTTATGATTTAAATTTAAATTCTTGGATGTTTCAATATTTTGTTTATTTAAGAATCTTATTGTTCCGCATATTAAGTAAATAAAAGTAAATGAGTTTTTTTTTGTAACACTTCAAGATGTATGAAAACTAGGGCGTTATAGTTTGGTATCAAAGTAAAGGTTTTTGCTTTCGTGTATAATTTGTAAAAAAAAAATTACGGATTTATTTTCTTTTGTTCGAAATGATTGATATTAATGACGTTTTAAAATTTATATTTTAAGAAGTCTCAAGTTTTATTTATTGTTTGAATTTTCTTGATTTAGGTATTTAATAGATTGAAATGCTTTGTTAAAAAGACCTAAACTGTCTAAGAAGAGCTTGAAATTTAAGCGGTCCACTTGTGACCCCCCCCCCCCTCCCCATCTGGAAGTCTTTGGTTGCGTGTTATTCAAATTAATAAAACGAAAAATAATAACTCAAACCTTTCTAAATTTAAGAATATTCTATTTTCTAGAATTTTTTATTTATTTATAGAAAATCTTATTTTTTGAAAAAAAAAAGAATACTTTTCATAGACATTAGGAGTTTACGGACAATGTAATTTTGTTTTTTTAAAGTCTTAAAACATGTAAGGAGATGAAGAATCCTTGGCACATGACGCTCGCTATTCGACACTCTCTAACCGATCCCAATGTATGAAATGAAATGTCGTTCTTTTATCAGGATTATGAGTTTTCTTGATTTATGTTATGATATATTGTAATTATGTCAATGATCAAGTATTTAGAACTTTTCAAATAGTTGATGTAATTTTGAGGACGAAATTTTTTAAGGATGGGAGATTGTAACGCCCGAAAATTTTAGAATAGGATTTAATTATTTTACACGCCATATTTTTGCTATTTTGAAAGTTGAGGGACTAAAGTAATATACATATTGACTTTAAATTTTGGGCAAAATATTAAATATTGTTAAAGTGACGAAAAGTATATCAATATGGATCTCATTGGATAGCTCGTAATTAATTATGTAAATTAGGCTCGTGGAATAAGTTAGATATTGAAGTTCAAAGAAATTGTAATTTATTTATTTATTTGTTTTTAAATCAAAGTAAATTGGGATGAGGATAACCATATGAATGGACGTGGGATTATTATTATTATTATTATTATTATTATTATTATTATATTGTTTTTTTAGAATTCTATTTAAAAACAAGTTGCCATCACTATCACGTATTAGGAATATTAGAACCAAATTTTTGTTGTGATAGGTATTTTTTGTATACACGTCACCTTGTAATTTGTTTACTAGAAATTCAATTTTTATCAAATTTGATAAATACGATTTTTCATTCCTATTGTACCATGACTCAACCACTATATTTTTCAACTATAAATAGTCACAATTCACCCTCAAAGAAATTTACACGGCAGTTTTCATATAAAACAGCTGTAAATTTCTAGTATATTTTTTCAAAAGCTCGTTTGATCAATCAAGGTAAGATACTTTTGTGCAAGATATTCGTTTCCTATGCTTTTGTATTCAGTAATTTATGCATGAATTGTCAGTGAACTTTCGGGTTCAACCTAACGAAATGTGAAATCCTTCGAGAATTCAAAATAAGAAATGATAGGTATCTCATTTGGTCACCGGTATACTCATAAAGAGAAATGTGGTATGAATTGTCTATATTATTGTTATATAATTGCTTATAGAAATCGCACATATCTTATTGGATGTTTTTTTTAAAAAGCTCACTCTTACAAATTTTTACAAGCTAGTCCGAGTCGGTTGAAGCGATGGAGGATGGCGCATGGACTGTCAAAGGATTTCGACATACAAAAATATTAAATTTTACTGCCTTTAAATTTAGTAGTTTTTTTGTTCAATAACATAAATATTGAATTTATTAGTTTGGAATGTTTAAATTCTTTTTTAAAAGACACGATTTTATGATTCAAATTTTAATTTATGAATGTTCCAATATTTTGTTTATTAAAGAATTTTATCATTATGCATATTAAGTAAATAAAAGTGAATGAAATTTATTTGTAGCACCTCAAGATGTATAAAAATTGGGGAGTTACACGCTTGCCCCTCAACTCCCGCAACCTGACCGGTCAGGTCGATCTCCGTCGGGGGCGTTGCCCCCAAACTCTCACGAGGGACGCGTCCCCTCGACCCTTGTGACCTGATTGGGCATGTCGATTCTCGAGGGGGCATTATAACGCTCCCGCTATCTCTCGACCCCCGCGACTTGACCGGACAAACTATTTACATAACAATAAATAAATAAATAAATTATGAAAAAATGTATTATCTCTTGGTTTTCTGTTAAATTTGAAGTTTATCCTTTTCTTCTTCTTCTATTTCTCCCTCATTTCTCCTATTCTCTCTCCTTTATCATTCTCCTATAGTTCTTCTCATAGCATACATTATCAGAGAATTTTGCATAAAATCTAAATATGGGAGTGCTACTCCCATTACATAAGAACATTACAAGAAATATAAATTTGGAAGTACTTCTTCCACATAGAAGATTAGTCTATTCTATTAACTTATCATAACATAGACCATAATAAGAGGCATACGACACACATGAAACAAAAACCATTTACAAAAACCTATATATGCAATCTCGAACTCGGGTATGGTTATTGGGTACTTGTACGTATTTAATTGTCGGATCTTTATTTTCTAAAATATAGGATATGAGTATGACAAAAAAGAGTCCAAATTTCAAATTTTTTAAACTTCAATTTTTTTACTAATTGAAGATATTATTTTTAATAGGTCAAAATCAATCATTCACAAAGACGAAAATACACAACATTGAATAGGGGGTTAAGATGAAAAAAAAATAGAGTTATGGGGTTTAGATTCAATTATGTGAATACTAATTATTATATAAAATAAAAAATGAGGGGTTTGATTGCAATTTGGACTTAATGGAGTACTAAGTGACACTATATGAAATTCGTTTTCATTTTATGCAAACATAATCCTAACTGATACGAAGGAGAAAGAAGAAGAAAAAGAAGGGAAAACCTAGCGCCGCCACCTTTCTTCATCATCTCGATGACGACTCTATGTTTACAGATAGCAAAAAGGGGAAAGAAGAAAAGGGGAAGAAAAAAAAAAGAAATAAGAAAGAAGCAAAAACAACGAGATGTCTGCTTGAAACTTGGAGGATCCGACACATATCACTTACCTATACTCAGTCGTATCTGACATGGGTAATCCTACTATTTTAAGAATCCGAACATCAGAAAATAGAACACGTACTCACTGGATATGTTTTACATTTTTTGAGGGATTAGGTAGGTGCTTTAGTTGATTTGATACAATTATTTCAATATTTATTGTATACTTAGATCCCAACGTTTATAAACGACCAAAAGAATAAGCGGCAATGATAATGCAAGAATTATCCATTCTGTCTTAGCATACACATGTAAGTTCCATCTTAACTCATTGGTTTTATTTTGTAAATGCTGCGCGGTATCCTTTTACAACTTCTTTGTTATGCATTTTCATTTTTCGATGCATGCTTTATTATTTAATGAATCAAATATTTTTTACTCTTGTAAATCTGCATCTTTATGTATGTCAAATGTTTTTATTATCATGTACTATCAAGTTCTACATACCCATGATGTTTTCAATTTTATTTTTGGTGAGTTTCTTACTATAGTAATATCAGCTTTTGAAATAATCATCTTATTATATGGAGCAAGACAATAATATACTCCCAAGACTCTTTAGTAATCCAATAAATCTTAAACTACTTTTTTTAACATCTACAATTTCTACACTAATGAAAACACAACGAATACAAAATTCGTGCAACGCACGTGTCAACGGCTAGTATAAATAGATAAAATTTAGTGGTGACTATATGGATCGTACTTATAATGACACAAAATGTGTGGATAGAAAGTATTTGGAATATTTATAAATTATGAGCTAAACATATGCTAAGTGTAGATTTACACGCTTAATTTTCAATCAAATAATGACGTGTACAGAGCTATGCCCAATATTTAAGTGTTTTTATCATCTGCCAAACTGGTTAATTGCTTATTTGAGATTATAATTTAGGAAAACCAAAATTAATATCTCCAACCTTTTCCCTCATAACAATTTGGTCTCCAACCTCGTTTTTGTATCTATCCCAACCTCAACTTTCAATAATTAACATTGTTTGTCCACACAATATTTTCAATCAAAAAATGATATTTATATTTACCCTGGAGTTTTCATTAACTTTAGCACATTTTAATTGCAATAAAAGTCTTTAATTTTCTCATTTTTTGCATTTATTTATCTAACTTTTTTCCTTCTCATTCTTATCTTTAACCTTTCAGCACATTTGGTGTAACGACCACATTTATTTATTTTTTACTCGAATACATACAAGTTGTTACTTGGGCTCATTATTAAACTCGCTTCTTAAATGAGCAATAAATTGCATAAAGAACACATTATTATAGAAAATAAAGAGTACACGCTAGATTTTCACTTCACACTAATTTCTCATAGGGTCTATTACTTGACTGAAGCCACCTCTGATATGACCAAAAACTGACTTATATTTTCATCCAAAAATTAAGAGGATTAGGTAGTAGTACATAGAGTTGCCAAATCAAAACTAGCAAAAATAAACAACTTTCTTCTCTTATTTTCCTACATTCTTAGCCAGCTTACACACAAAAAATGGTGGCTTCCATTTTCTTGCATTAAGTGATACAGATCTCCATTATTTTCACATTGTTAGTCAAAGTACTATGACTGATCATAACAGTAACAGTAAATATTGGAATATGTGTCTACCTTCTCTTGATAGTATGATCATATGTCGAGAACTGATGTCCAATGGAACTCTTCACCGTCAAGGTAATAGCCCAACTATCATTTCTACACTCTATGTAATTACTCGTCATTGTTACCTGAAAGTGGTAGGGAAAGCACAATGAGTATAACAACTCAATGAGTATAGCAAACTTGCAATATTATTTGTTTGACGCAGAAAATTCGAAATAGTAACAAAATATTTTTCACCATAATGTTATCGCAATGCATAAATATTAGCAAAAAATATAAAAGGATGACAAGTCAGTTTGTCACAATGATTATTCCAATAAAGTTTTTGCGAGATAAATATTTGTTGTGAATATTATTTTAAGGTTATAACCTTTTTACCTATTCTATTTTGCATCAACACATGCTTGTAGTAATACTAGTGGTGAATCGTGTATTGCATGATGACTGTTATAAATTTGTATGAGATTTCTTTGTAACGACGATATATTTTAAACCATATAAAGTTTAGTTATATACTGTCAATAATGTGACCAACTGGATTTATCATATGGGCCAAAGTTCTACTATCGCTTCCATCCCCCATTCTGCAAATGCTAACAATATCCTTTTATTTAACAAACCAATTAACTAGATGAAAATAGATTCTCGGACTCTTGAGCCCAACAAGTAACATTAATCCAATTTGTAAAATATGAAAGACATGCATCTTTATGTGAGTAACCTGACGTGCAGCAAACCTCAGCCTCGTCTCCCTCATTTCAAAATGACAAAATCAAATAGGCAAGACAACAATGAAACAAATCTAAAGTTTGTGTTTTATGAATTAATTAAACAATGAAACCAGTAGAGTATCTAATTTCTAAAATATCAGTCATTTATGCAATATATGACAAAAGTTGATTATAATTAACTATATGCCTATGACGACTCGTAATCTTAAGCTTTTCCAATCAACCACAAAATTGTAGAGAAAGCTGATTCTTGTTGCATCAAGGGAATAAATCAGCAGTTTACATACTGGTTGATTTGTAAAATAATGCAAAACACTCAACAGAACATCTCAATTCTAAATATCAGCCAGAATATGCAATATATGACATTCAAGTTGTCCAGTAAGTAAATTCTGACCTAATGACCCATTGAGATCATACAAATTTTAACTTCCAAGCAGGCAAAACATTGGAAATGGGAGAAAAAAAAAAGCAACATACTTCAATCGTTGCACCAAATTTTATCAAGAAAACAGGTTTTTGCTGATATCCACTTCTTTCGAGATAAGATACATAATTTATGTTCTTTGCATGAACCGCTGCCTAAAGAAAATTGTGAGTACTAACAGATGTGCAGATGAGAACATAAAACCAGCTTCTAAGTTTTCAAACTTGTACCTTGGCATGAATTGAATACAGAGAAAATAATTTCAAACCTTCTCAGTCTAGTATACTTGTTCTGTATCTATTCCATATTGTTCATTTGCATATAGAAACCTTTTATCATCCATCCTTTTCAATCTTTTTTGCAAATCAGCCGGTTGAAGTGAAGAAGAGTGATGTTGTTTCATAAATATTACATCATTCCCACCCATCTTTATACCAACAATAATATGCATGCCAAACATTTCAATGAACCTGAAAGAAAAATATGAACTAATAAGAAATGAGTGATTTTAGAAAAACAATACATTTTAAAATATAACACAAAGGTAGCAAAAGGTATCATGGGTCCATCCAATTATATTTAATAGTAGAACTCAACCACCTTTAGCTCAAAATTTATAAGACTTCTTTGTAAATAATATATTCTCATATAAAATTTTAGATGATTAACAACGTAAAGACTAAATAGTAGAAGGAAACAGTTTTTCATGTCCACATAAATTCTGAAAATGCAGTAACAATTAGAATTATATGGAGCATATTTGAAGGATTTATGATAGCAGCATGATGCTTGAATTTAGTTAGTGGACCTCGTACTCCTTCGCTTAGAAGATATACTTTCAAAGAAAGGTACATAGATTGGGCAAGCCATTACAAATGTGTTCAAGCTTTCTTAGTATTCTATCACCTTCCATTTTCTTTACACATAAGTGCGCAATTGCCCAGCCATACTACCAACTCCATAAAAACTGAACAAACAAGATTAGCATAAACATCACACTGCCACTGACAATTAGCAGGAGCTCCAGACATAAGGGTGCGCAAAGTATTTTCAACCACACACAAAAATAATCTACCCCTTCTATGAACAAGGAATAAAAGGAAAACATGACTCAATTTTTCGAAACACCAATAGAATAGAAGGCTTAAAAATAGCTTGCAATCAGAATAATAGTAGTGTCTCCATTATGTTTGTACCTTGCTAGTGCAGCGGGCTCCCACGATGATGGGACTTCTTTTTTATGTGATCAATCTGCTCCATCTAAGATTTTTCAAGTGCAAATGTGTAGAGGGGTATGAACATTCCATTAAAAGCAAATGTTTTTGTGTATGCCGCATCTTTTTGCCAACTACCAGAAAACTCAAACATAGCATTGAAGAGCCCAGAAGGAATTTCTCCGGTCAATGATAGCTCTTTGTTAACTTGCTTCGACATCTAGAGGGTAATTTGCAAAAAAATCATGAAATTCGAGATAAAAATATGTATAAGCAAGCAGAGAATATGTATGCATTTATTTGTTCTTTCCAATCTTCTTCTACTTTTTATGGTATTCGATTGTTTTATTTTGTGTTTATGATTGGTGAATGGAGAAAAAGAGAAAAAAATTGTTTCAAAAGTTGTCAAAGCATTACATGAAACCAACTTTTATATGTAACTCTTTCACAACATTCTTGCTTCAGATTATAGTATACATCATCAAGCCAGTACGAAGTTTACACCATTGAACAGGACAAAGGAAGAGAGAGACATAACTATATATTTTAAACAAGATTGCTGCTTGACATCAAAACCACATTGATGCAATCACAAATAAATGGCTGCAATATTATAGTATTATATTAAATGTTTAGTAAGTATTATTTTTAAATATTAGATGATTTTATGATATAGTAAAAAATCTATTTTTTTTTTATAATATAGAAAAAAATTATTTTTTAAAATAAAAATATATTTAATGTCTTAAAAATAATTAAAATAATATTAAAAATACGAAACATATTATGACGCTTATTCTTCGTATTGACATGCCTAAACTTGTGATTCTTGATTCTCAATATCGACGTCTCGCAATACATTACGCCTTTCAGAACATTATTAATAAATGAATGGAAAATGCAAAAAACTTTGTACTACTACATTTTAGTCATTAAGAAAAAATGAAACTAAAAAAACAAAATGGATGTGAATATTATTAATTTAAAAATGCTAATAGTTTATTTGGTAAGGTACATTGAACTCAATGAAGAAAAAATATTTATTTATTTAGTTTTGTATTATAATATTATCTATTATTTTATTATGTATAAAAAGTTCATGATTAAATACAAAATTTAATATAATATAATAGTACGAAACACAAACTTAAACATTTTAATTTAGAATTTAACATTATTCAAATTAAAATTAATATATCACAATGTGTAATTATTTATTAATTACATAAACATTACATCATTAATTATTTAATGAACCAAAAAAATTATATATAACTAAGCAAACGTGCATTGCACGTTGCTTAAACCTAGTATATATATATATATATATATATATAAAGTGGCTATTAAACGGAATTTGTTGGTTTAACGGAAAAACTAACGGAATTTCTTGATTTAACCGAAAAACTAACGGAATTTCTTGATTTAACGGAAAATCTTTTTTCACCGCCGATTACTTTCAAAATTATAATTAAATAATAATAAAAATAAATTAGCTTTTGATAATTCTTTCAAACTAAAATATCTTGGAGCTAACTTATCCGAATCGACTTTTTCTCGAATCTGATTTTGTATCTAATTACGATTTATCCAACAAGACCAATATTCATATATTTACGATAACTCCATCAATATCTAAATATTTGATACAAATAAAATATAATTTGATAAATGTATCATTTAGTCCCTAACTTTCAAAATATTAAAATATAGTATGTAAAAATTGAATTATATTTTATGAAAATTTTCGGGGTATTACATTATCACCCCCTTAAAATATTTTCGTCCTCGAAAATTTACTCATCACTTACCAATACTAAGTGTACACATGATATACATATATTATCGTAATATATATCAAACTTTAACAATAAAATGAATTGCATTATTATTTAAAAAAGAGTAAAGACTTAAGTCATGCAAAAAGTTTAAGTCTCCGTTTGTTTCTCATTAAAAACTCATAAAAATGAAAAATATGATCGTTATCCATCACATCAATCTATCAATTTTGAATTTCTATCTCTTGTGTGGGGTCCAATAACGGCTATATTTTTCATTCTCATTCTACATTAATGAGAATCAAATGGAGCCTAAGTAAACTCATCTTCTTACCCCTTAACATACCTTGAGTTTTCTGTTTGTGATTTTGGGTTGGAAATGACAGAGAGAAGCACTTTATTTAATTATTTATCAATTACATAAACATTACATCATTAATTATTTAATTAACCAAAAAAATTACATCTTTATTAATAACAAATTAATTCTTAAACAAAACTATTAAATATAAACTAAGCAAAACGTGCATTGCACGTTGCTTGTACCTATATATATATATATATATATATATATATATTATATATATATATATATATATATATATATATATATAAAGCTCACAAGGATGTATGCTACAAAACGAAAGAAGAAATTCATTGTCACAACCATGAACCATCGTGAGACACAAGCTTTCAAGGTCGAACACTCGAACCATATTCAATGATTCGATGAGCTGCAATATCACCACGACACGACGTTAATGCCAAGAAATTAGATGGAATACATGCCCTCTGTTATAATGGAAGTGAAATTATTCATCCATACAGATTAGAGAAGCAAAAAATGAAGTTGCGGTTCGATTTTCAGAAAAAGGTAGCTTCAAATGAATTCGTCGAGAGTTTTGGCCGACTGTAGAGAGAGAAAATGAAAGGGAAAGTCAGAGAGAAAGAAATGAAGAGAAGAAAGGGGAAGACGGATGCGTGGAGAATGAAGGAAAGTAGCATGGGAGTTAGCGTGAAAAGATGGAGAAAGAGTAAAAATATTATGTATGCATGACATCACAAATGAGGTCTTATGAATAGTGGCAAGCAAGTTTTCTCTTTTAATGTTGTAGGAATCCGTCTCTTACTCCTCCTCTCTGCCTTTTCGTTTAAAAAGTCATATTTTTCGTGAAATTTATTTTACAATACATTGGATATGTTGCATAATATGTTTTAAGATATTCAATATTCGTAGTCCATTTTATTATGTAACCAATGATGTTTGTGATTAAATGCATTTTGCAATATAGAAAATTTGTCGCTTCATCATTTGTGCAACGACGTATAGTTGTTATCTAAAATATTTGTGATTATTAATATATGTAGCACAATATTTTAATTTCTTGCATCACATTAGAATTGTTAATACCATGGGCTAATCCAGAAATTTAGAACGTGGTGGCTAAAATTTAAGAAAATCGATATAATAAACTCACATATAACATTTTCATTATATGTAGAAATAGCAACAACAATTTATTATTTTGCCGACAAGACAACAACACGTAGTGAGATGGGGCGTTGACTTACTGAGGAAAGTAGATTGCAACCTATTCTTCTGCCACAGCAGATTGGAGCTTCTTCTTTCTACCGCAGCCACAAATTTCACAAACTCCCTAGATATGTTATTGCTTCCATGCACATTTTCCAAAACTCCATGCTAAAGCAAACAAGAGAACATGCTGCTTGGGGATACGTCACAACAAACCATCTTATGTTGCCGTTAACCTATTGTCATTCTGTATGACATTTTTGGTGCTACCGAAGTGGTAGAGAAATAAGTAGTTCCATTCAAGTTGTCACCAAAAAGAGTTTGTATCCAAGGACACTGTACACGATTCTTCGAGGCTACATATATATGCATCAGATCTATTGTCTTAGTTACAGAGCAATACTCTGTCCCTTGGTTGAACAAATGACCTTAATAACTAGCCTCAATGGATCCAAATTACTGAACAAAAATGGAAGAAAGAAACACTAGAGGTATTCATTTCTCATTTATCATGTTTTATAAATAATATTATAAAACTATATATATATATATATATATATATATATATATTTTTTTTTTTTTTTTTTTTTTTTATACCCAAGTGTTCACATTCGGCAATTAATTCTGGAGTCTACGCCTTGACCCTTCAAGACGCAGACTAGGTAAACTATGGGATGTGCCTCAAACTGGTCAGGGTCCAAGAGCGCCCCCCCCCCGATCTGTCAAAGAGTTGAGCGAGTCAACATATGTTGCTATTATAAAACAATTTTTGCCTTCATCAAAGGTTGAGAATTTCCTATCTTAATTAACTAAAGCAATAGTTTCAACACATTTATGCTTTATTTCCCTCTTTCTGTTTTGGATATGTCGTTTAAAGGCCTCACTTTCCCAATTACGTAAAAAAATGTATTTATAAGATCCTTTGTCGGATTTCTAAACTCGACGATTTTGTATTAATTTGTTAATGACAGGCTGTATGTTGAAGCTGATAAATGAGTAAATTATAGACTATTAAGAGAGCTAATGTTGACCAATATTCCAGCTTGGGGAGTTAGAATCCCCAAGAGGAATCTGTAAAATTAGAATAAATAGAATTTTATTACCTTCTCCATTACATGAATGCTTCCACCTTCAAGAATCAAAGACAGGGAAACCTAGGCAGCTTTTCAATTGTCAGAACCTACAATGGGAAAAGTTAAGGATCTAATAGGAGAATATAAGCAATAGATGCACGGTGCTTTAAACTCACAAACCTTAAAAATGGCGCACATTTCTAGCTATAAGAAGATCAAGGGCTCCAATCCGTGTAACGACCTTGAACTATGCCTAGGACGATTGAACATGGAAACATCAAATTTGTTTACATAAGACAGGAAGAAATTATCGTGTAGACCAATATCGACAATGCTTGTAATATAGTAGTGACTGATCCTCAAGAGCACTTTGTGTTAAAACAAAGAACATTCAATTTCTGGATATGTGTCGAGTGTTAAAACATAAGCACGAAACTGAAGCACATGCCATTAGATTGAATTATTTTCATATAGGTTGATATAGACCATCATTGTGAATGAGAAATCGAATAAAGAAATCCATACTTAGGAATTCTTACACTAACACAATTATTTCACATCCATTAGTTGCTGATATATTTTCCTATTGAAAAATTATTAGCAGTTGAACACTAACCCCACAATCAAAAAATAATATAATGTATCAAATAAATAATTTTAAAATAAACAATTTAAGGAAAATAATAAGCAAGAAAAAAAAAATAAAAAAACACTTTTAAGTGAAAACCCATAGAAAGGTGAAAAAAAAATAAAAATAAAGGCTAGACTCAAAATCAGAAATTAAATACACGGTACACACAAATACAATAACTTATATCCAAAAAATTATCAACATAGCCACGCGAACTCAGCATGTGACCACGATTACCATTTTATGAACCGTTAAAAATAAATTACTAAACAAACTCCATAGTCAAACTCTTTGGGAGGATGATCAAAATGGCATACTTCTTTACATGAAAATGACGGAAGATGGTATGTGTTGGGATTTTTTTTTTTTTTTTTTTTTTGACTTAATTGGTATTGTTTTAGTTAAAATAGGAATTCGATTTTTTATTGTTTGTTTCTTAGTAGAATAGGATTTGTGTTGCTTTATGTATTATAGAAATTGTTTATCGTTCACGAATATGATTTAGTTAATTATATCTTATAAATAAGAACTTCTCTATTGTATTTCCTTTTATCTCAGTTTGTAATATAGTTATGTGCTATCTCGTGGTGAGATTTGGGGATCCTTTGTAGTGTTACCCTGCCCGATTTTGGGGTGTGCTTGAGGGTTTGGAGTGTACGAGGAATTCTCTATGATTGTGAATTTTCATAGACTTTGTTTGGGTTTCCTTTCGTTTTGTTAAAATTATAAGTTAATAGAAATGAGTGATGGATAATTTGTGGGTATTACAAAATTGTAGTTAACATTAGTGTTAAGACTTTGAAAATCAACTTTTTAGAGTAATAATAATAATAATAAATGAAATGAAACCCAAAGTCGTGGTGGAAGATATCTATCTTTGACAACTCGTGGATTTTTTATTTATTTTTTGAAAAATCTTGTTTCATTACTCTTCATCTTATTATGTTTTTCGAGCTTCTATATGCATCCTTTGTACAAAGATCTTGGGAGCAAATAGATGAATTAGTCTCAATTATCAACAAGTGGTATCAAAGCTCATGATTCAAACTTTGTGATTATACTGCAGGTGATGGCTAGTTCAAAATTTGAGATGGAGCAATGGTGATGGACTAGCATCAAGGTAAAAATGTGGTGGTGATCGAGTCATGCAAAGGTAGAATTGTGGTGATGGAGTTACATTGATTGAGTGACACTAAGGTGGGGGTTGTGTTAAGCGAGTCACATAGACGTGAAATTGTGGTATCTAAGTCACGTAGAAAAAGGTCTTCTTTCGTTAAGGATTTTGAAGTGGCTACGACAGATTTTATGGCTACTAAGAAGTTAAATTGCGAAGTCAGGTTTGATGAACTTTGAATTTGGTTGTCTAGTATAATTAATTGGGTAATGGTGGCACATACTGATAAAAGGAGTGCGAAGATGGAAGTCGACGCATGCCATGATTGGAGGATTTGGGGTCGTGGTGAAGATTGTTTGGCTTGACCCAAATTTGTTAGAGAAAGAAATTCTACCATAGAAAACAAAATAGAATTCTCGTTTGAAAAAAAAAAAAGGAAAGAAGCGTCCTATGGTAGAAAAAAAAATAATATTTTAAGAATTGTGCATGACACCGTCATGATGACGTGAATACGGTCAAAGAAATACATGTATCCAAAATTGTTAAGAATCTAGAAAAAGAAACTAGAGAAAAATAGTATTCACGGGTTTGCGACGTATATTGAGCATTCTAAATTTGGGTAAGGACAAGTTGTGAAATTGAGAAAAATATTGTATTATAAATTTATAATGTTTTCCCAATATGTAAAGCCTTCTTTTCTTCTTATTATTGACAGTTTGTCGAAATACCTTAAATATTTGATTATTTGCTATAAAAGGACGTGAAAAGGTTCAAAAATTAGTTTTCTTTTCACATGGGCTAAAATCACTTATTTTGACTTATAATCTCCACTCAAAAAGATGTGACGACCCATATGAATTAGATTCATTATTGTGAAACAATCATTTTCATCAAAATATTATACATTTAGCCTTTGTTTGGCACCCATTATTTTTAAAATACAATTTTCTCTCTCTTATTTTCAATTACACATTCTTTTAATAAAATAATATTATATGCAAACCCAAATCTTTTTACTTATTTTTTAACCACACATTTTTTTTTATCAAATCACCATTCTAAAATGCACTTTTGCAAAAAAAATAAATAAATAAATAAATAAAAATAAAATAAAGGTACTTTCTTGTGTCCACATCGGGTTCAACTCTAATAAGAGAGAGTCATGTGATCCTCTTCATCTTTTTAACGCGTCCTTTTTATTTTAACATATGTTTAGCTTATAAAACATTCAAGTCATTTCACATAAATACTTCTCACTTATTTATCACTTAATTTATACCTATCTATAACTTAAATCGTTCATAAAACTTTCCAAATATGCATTTCAATGACCAAATCACAGCCGATCAATGATCAAAGTTGAAAATGAAAATGAAAATTATTTTTTTCAACATTAATAATCGCATTCCCAAATATGCATTTCAATGATCAAATCAAAGCCAATCAATGATCAAAGTTGAAAATGAAAATGAAGATTATTTTTTTCAACATTAATAATCGCATTCCCAAATATGCATTTCAATGATCAAATCACATCCGATCAATGATCAAAGTTGAAAATGAAAATGAAAATTATTTTTTTTCAACATTATTATTTACTTGGGACGACGGAAAAAAATTGCTGCTGGTGCATGTACAATTTGACCTTTCAGGCTGCTTTTAATTCTACACAACTTGTATACTTCATGAAACTTTTCGAGAAGAATCTCTGTTACGGTGAATTCCCATTATGCGTTTTATGGCCAATGGCTACACCACAACATTGCATTAGTGTCGAAATTAATGGGTAGGTTAAACTATTTAGATTGGAAGGTATTTTGGCTCCAATACATGTTCTCAATTTTGAAGCAAGAAGATAAATACTTTGGGAAGTTAAGTTTGATCGTACACAAATTCTTCAAATATTGTATTGAAGATAATGAAATCTCGACCTCCTGATTAAAATTCCAACAATTTGACATAACTAAATAAAGAGAATATAGTACAAATGGCTATACGACATATTAACGAGACTACAAACATTTACAAAAGCCAAAACTTTAGGTTTACTTTGCAAGAATCAAATGTCATACATGCAATGTAAAAATCCTAGAGATGACCAAAATATTAATGCTTCGTGAATAAAATAGTTACTACAAATCAAGAATAATGATTGATGGTAGGAATACACGGTGTGTTGGGATAATGACTCGTAGCAGAGCTTTTGAGATGCTCCCAAACCGTGTACAAAAACCTAAAATTAGATTCAGCAAGCCAAAATGTAAAATATAATATAATGCTATAAAAAGAAAAACATATAAGACAACTACATTCTATGAAATGCTACTAAACAAATCCAAAACCTCACCAGCGCCAGCATCAGCCATTAATTTTCCATCATCTGCAGAGTATAAAGAAAGAAGCTATAATGCAATGGTCATTTAGGAATTGATATCTACTCACTGAATTAGCAATATGCTTACCAATGGATGCTACTTCACACTTCCCATCATGATATGTATCTTTAATGTACTGAACAACTTCCAGTGCTTTAGCCCTTTCTTGAATACATGAGTTGGAGCCGTTGAACTGAAATATTTTAGACTTGGTATTGAGAATAAACATGTCATCATGACTGAGTAAAGATCGAGCAAAACACACCTGTCCAAGATATAAGAAGCTGTTAGTAAATTTTTTTTATGATGAACCATCATCAGGAAGAGCGAGAAACATAAAACTTACTTCTTTCACATGAACAACGTGCTTTTCTTTGCATACATACAAGCGGATTTTATGTTTTTCGGTCTCCACATGCGCGAAGCCTGAACCAACTCCACCTTTTTAAGGTATTATACATGGCTTAAAATAGGAAATGAACTTCTCTATTTCTTTCCCTTGTATTCCATGGAGACACACTCCGTATAACATGCCACATGATAACATTAAAAGACCGATAGACTACAAATTGTACGAATACACTAATCATGGATGCCTTCGAGAAGACGAGACTTTTGCTAGTAACAGAAAATCTGTGTCCAATCACATAGCAAAATTTCAATGAATATATTCGACTAAAGTAATGAAAAATATTATTAACAAACTAACCATACTTGACGAATCTACTTAACTGCAAATCCTAAAGATTTTGAGGTAATATATTAATTTGTTTCATTAATTTGCATAGAGGATCACATAGATCAAGTACCTACAAAACTAGTTTCTATATAAGGAAATTTTTTACTAAAGGTGTCGTGAACAAACAAAAAATGAATTCAGAGGAATTTTGCAAAATGATAAATAATAGTACATATATGACAATTGAATAAGAGAAAGACAAATATCACAATATACAAAACCAGTGTGTACTTGTTTTTATTCTTTAGTCTTAATGTATTAAACGTATCAAGAGTTCAATTGATATTATATGGATACTAAACTTACTTAGAAAGAACACGTGAGATAGTATCACCATTTACATCGATATGATATCTTTTGTGGATGAATTAATATTTTATTTGCAGAAAAATGTGGTAGATAGAGAACTATACTGAGTACATTTATCAAATATTGGAAAAATATAATGACATAATGTATTAGATCTTAATAAAAAAAATTATATTTTATTTTAAAATTAATTCATACTTGTGAAATATACAGACGTAGTAGAGAATTGATATGAACTTTCGAATAACATCAATAGAACTTCCGATAACATGTATATAAAATGGAAAATTTTATTTTCTGCATATTAAAATACTATTTTATAAATATACGAAATAATTTATGAAAATACTGAATGGTATGAAATTGTAATAATATTTCAAATCGAACATCATAAAATATACATGTGAGAAAATTGTTCTATGAATGTATAATGGAAAGAATTTCTTTATAGACAACATTTTCAGTACATGAGTAGTGCGAAGTATCTGCGGTTGATGGTTTCAGTAAAAATTTTAGAAATTTGCTTGTTTTTTCTCTTGATAACGCTACATATAACTGATCATGACAGAAAACTGATTCTGGAAAATACAAACCGACAAAATCAAGTGTTTGACTTTGGGCTTTATTTATTGTCATTGCAAAACACGACCTAATTGGAAATTGAGTCCTTTTAAATCAAATTGTGGTTCATTTAAGGGGTATAAAAGGAATTCTTGGTAAAAAAAAATTGTTTTCCACGATATTCACCGGTTGTGATTTCAGCAAAAATAATGTTTCTCTCAGATTTTTGACAAGTAAGACGTGTTCCATTGCATAACCCTTCAGAAAAATTAATATTCCGCAATAACATTACAAGACAATTTACCTTAAGTTTCAATTCATAAGGTGAAATGCCATTTGATGTCAAAGTATTCAAGAAATCTTCTCATACGCTCTGTTCTGACTTCTCAATTACTTCATCGAAACTATAGTATGTGAAAAATTGACCAGAAATTTGTTCAAGCAGAAGTTTGTTAATATAGTCAATACATTCATTTGTAAGCGTAAAAATAACACGATTTACCATGGTATGTAAATGATCAGCATATGATTATATATTTGGAAAAACACAATGTATCAAAGTTTTTAGAGATGTGATTTTATCTTCAAATGGTAAAATTATAGTATTTGGAAGCTTCATACACTTACAAGTATGTTCTTGTTCTGTTCTATCTCCAATTCTAAGCAAGTAATCGCATAACATGAAATCGAACTTCGCTCTCATATTCTCAACTAATGGTAGATATACATATAAAGGCCATAAATATGAGAAAACCAGGCTAACTTTCACTATGTCTTTTTTTTTTCCTTTTGGTACAACTGGTAAAACCCGTCGAAAGTCTCCTCCAAGAACGACAACTTTTCCACCAAAAGGCAAGTTACAATCAGTAATATCTCTAAGCATTTTATCTATAACTTCAATAGCATAACGATTTACCATATGTGCCTCATCCCAAATTATTAGCTTAATCATTTTCAACAAAGTTCATAAAGCTGATTGTTTGCTAGTAGAGCAGTTAACTTCTCCAACTGTTTTCAAAAGAATTTTAAATCTCGAATGAGTTGTTCGACCTCCAGGTAATAAAGATGCAGTTACTCCTGAGGACATAGTTGCCAAAGTAATTAAATGTCGACACCTTACACCAGCTAAGAGTGTTTTGTATAAAAAAGTCTTACATGTCCCTCCCGGACCATCGATTAAGAAAGCATCACTTGATTCAGATTCTACTTTTTCTATAATTATATCGTATGCAAACTGTTGTTTTTATTTAACGTTGCGGCATAAGCAAAACTTCATTGAATATCCAAATTAATTGTTTCTTTTGCAACCATTCTTGTCAACTTTTCATCTTCATCTATATTTATATTAAACGACACGATTCCATAATCATTTATATTTTTACCTAGGGATTCTAAAATAGAACTTATATCCTCCAGAGCTCGTATTTCAACAACTTCAACAGATAAATTTTGATGTACATAATCATCAATCATATAAGATTTAAATTTATCCCACAGTAACTTTAGATGATTAGGATTGCATAGTGTACGAAGTGTAGCAAAAAGCCATCTTAAAGAACAAGACATTTCGTAAATAATAGTTTCGGATAAACATTCTTCACAACGATTGTCTCCACTTGATAAACCATGTAAAAGTGCAACTTCTCGAAATGTACCAACAGTTATTCCTAGGGGTGGGCAAAACCCAATCCAACCCGCTAAAACCGACCGACCCGACCCAACCCGATTTTTTAGCTGTTTTTTGGCGGGTTTCAGGTAGTGGGTTAGGATGTCGGGTCAGGTTGGGTCGGGTTGCGGGTTAAGGAAGACAACCCGTTATAACCCGACCCGACCCAACCCGAAAAAAATAAAAAACAAAAAAACCGACTAAATATAAAAGGGCAAGAAGCCCTAATTTTCACTCCTCTTCCTTCTTTTCTCTACCCGTCCCCGCTCCCCGCTGCACACTCACACACGACTACACCTACACGAGCACGACGAGCCCTAATCTTTCATTAGGCAGCGAACCAAATCAATTCAACCAATAATCTAAATCTTTCGTCTCCTCATCCTTCTAGTTCGGTAGTTCCCATACCCTGATTACCCTCGAGTCTCGACTCCGTCCCTCGATTTTCAGTACGTGAATATTCGTCCAGAAAGGCTGAAACCACTTGATTCTTCAAGTTTATGTGACTCAAAGGTAAATCCAATTATTTACAGCACCTGAATATTCGTTCAGATTGATTGTTTCAGCTATTAAATTTGTTTTTCAGTTACTACCTTCCAAGTTCTGCTTTGTTAAATTAATCTACTTAACTCAGTTTTTTTTCAGTTACTTCCTTCGGCTTCCAAGTTCCAAGGTTGGACTGCAATTTCAGATTTTTTGGCCGTTTGGGGATTTTGGTTCTTATGCTATAATTGAAATCTATTTGTTATGTGTTCATTTAACTATTAGATAAACATTTTCTGTTATCTTGAGACATGATTGTCATGGTTTTAAAAGGTAGGAGACATGGATATAACAAATGGTATGTTGAGCAATGGAGGTCTTGAGGAAATAGGCATTACTTTCGAGATTAAGGAATGGCCGAATGGTTCTTAAACCTTTAAAAATTAAATGGCAGAGTTGTTTATGTTGTAAAGTAATTGGGGTAGATTCAATCTATTTTTTATATAGTTCTTTCTGTAATTTCCCTTTAAAAATTAAATGGCAGAGTTGTTTATGTTGTATTGTTGTTTATGAAACTGTTTGGTGGATTTGAAATATATTGTTATGTTGTACGCTTCATTTATGATTTATCTGTGCTTTTTTGCTCACTTTAACGAATAATAAACAAAAACCTAAGCATTCCTTCATGGTTTGATGCATCTTCAGATTAGACCTGCTTGTATTGTTGTCCTCTATTTATGTACTAACTGAACATCTAATGGGAGATCGTGATTCGTGAAATCAGAAAATGTCACTTGATCCAACTGCCTGGTCAAATTTAGATTGGGAATAACTTGCATTTTCCTGCTTTAAGTAATGGACCCAGGTGCAATATTCTTTCTTCTTTGTAGTGCATTCATAATTGTAATTTAATAGATGTTTTTGGTGTATTCATATTTTTGTGTGGAATATGTTAGTAGATATGGATGTATGTGAAGAACATGGCACACATGCTCAATCAAATGACACCGATTTGCGATCCGGTCTTCCTCCACGTGCACCGTCAACTAGGGGTAAACGAAAATCTAGTAAATTAGCTTCTTATGTTTGGGATCACTTCACTTTATTGGGCCCAAAGAATGATCCAAATGTTAGATGTAAGTGTAATTTGGATGGTTTTTGCATGGATGATGTTGAGCATTACAACCAAATGGATGAACTTTTAGAATCAATGAATTCAAAATCAAATGAAGATGACCAAGAGCCAACGCTAAGTGATTCATTCATTTTACACGCTCACTTTTGAGGTAGGCATATTAATCAGTCAATAATTTCATGATTTGTATGTTTCCATTTGTTATCTGATTTATGTAGAACTAACTTTTATTATTTTTATGCTAATAGGTCGCTTAATACTTCAGACTAAAGAGTTCTAGTATTGCAGAATTACTTTTGAGGTATACATATTAATCTGTCAATAATTTTATGATTTTATGATTTTATGATTTCTCTTATTTCTGTATAACTAACTTATACATTTTTTATGCTAATAGGCCACTTAATGCTACAGACGATAGAGATGAGAGATCTAGTATTGCAGAATTACTTTTGAGGTAGGCATATTAATCAGCAATTTTGAGTGTATGTATTGCAGAATTATTTTTGAGTGCATGTATTGCAGAATTACTCTAGTATTTCTGTATAACTGACTTGTACATCTTTTGCACTAATAGGTCACTGAATACTGCAGACTATGGAGCTCTAGTATTGCAGAATTACTTTTGCTATATTAATATATAATTGAGTTTGGTCATAATTGCTATTCCTGCTGTGTTTGTAAGTCAAAAAACGTATCTAGTCTTGTTAAAATCCTCAAGTTCCAAGCACCTGGCCCTAATTTGGTCTCTATTTCTTCTCAGAAATTTTTGCTGTGACATCTGTATCTTGCCCGAGAGCTGATGTTGCATATTGCATCCATGTACTGTCTAGATGACTGGCAAAGACGCGCAGTTGGATTGTAATTTTTCTCCTCATTTCTGATTTTGTGTGTAATTTTGATGGCTTTGTGTTGTCCCATGTCAAAAGGGAGTTGTTAGCCATCTCCTTTGATGGCTTTGTTTTATATATTGGAAACTTTGTATTCTTAGCCATCTCCTTTGATGGCTATGTTTCCCTAACTCTTTCTTTTCTTTTTCCCCCAAAAGAGTATTTGGCTGCTTATGTTGAGTATATATATATATTTGTACAGAGACTTTCATTTCAGCCTGTGTATGTTAACATATGATTAATAATTCAGGTTGCCCTAAAGACATTGATAGTCATTCATAGGACATTAAGTCTCATTTTGATGTAGAATTGTTTTCTTAACATTCTGATAGCTCTGATGCAGCTTGGATATGAACATATGCACTCTTTTTGGAGGAAAAACTACTAATTCAATAAATAGATGGTAATGCTTGCATAATTTATAATGGATGTAAATTCTTTAATTTAAGTGCATCAAGTTTTCTACTATTTATGCACAGATATATGCACAGACAGATCAAGCTTCCAAAATTTACATTTTATGTGGTGTTTATTTGTACAGTTTCTGAATCAACAGTTGCTGTTTTTTGTTGGGGTTTATTTGGACATTGAATACAGTGGAAGGTAGCTCTCTTGAGTTGTAAGCTTGCAGCTATTCTGATTTCTGAGAGGCAGGCAATGGATTATGGATGGCAGCTTCTGAGAGCAATGTTTACCATACCATATTAATTTTGATATGCAATGGATGGCAGCTTCTGAGAGATGCAATGGATGGCAGCTTTTGATATGTAATGTTTACCATATTAATTTTGAGATGCAATATTTACTTGGTGGATGGTTGTATTAATTGTATTTGGGTGACTTTTTATTCGAATGGTTGTACATTGTATTAAATATTAAACTTATTTGGATGACGTATTAGTTTTATTTGAAATATATGGTAATAAATTACGTTTTATCAAAACCGACCAACCCAACCCAACTCGACCGACACTTGATTGGGTTGGGTTGGGTTGGGTTGGGTTTCAACGTGTATTTGGGTTGGGTTGGGTTGAAATTATATCAAACCGATTGTGTTGGGTTGGGGGAAAAACCGACCCAACCCAATCCACGCCCACCCCAAGTTATTCCATTGAAAGTTCTTATATCGTCAAATGATGTTGGCTATTTAATATGGTTAAGATGAATGCGAAGGAAATATCGTTTTCATTCAGATGGATTATTGAGACAATTCGTCCTATAATAATTTGTTTCTTTCTGGGAGTCCAAATCTTTTTATTTGCATCCCAAACAAAATATGTTGGGATATTTTGATACAAAAGCGTTCGAACAAATTCGTTTGCTTTATTTAATTGGAAAAATTATATTAATATTGTTCTCCTTGTATTTTCATTCTCAATAATAGTAAATTAATCATCCGTATTTTTGTGTGTAACTTGTTAATGATCTTCGATATGAAGTTGTAAAGAATAAACAACTGGATAAATTTCTGACAAATTGAATGAAAAAACCCTACACATAGCCTCGGGTGGAGATATCCATCTAGCGATTGATAAATAGATATTTCATCAATCTCTTTTTCTTTTTCATCTTTACTAATGAAAAAATTAATACGATCATATCATTTGTATACATATTTGTACAAATATTTTACAGTTTTAATAGAAGAACATATTTCAATGTTGATTGGCAGTCATATTTTGCACTTAAATAAGGATTATATGGTACAACACATTGACTATCTAACATTTGACCTCTAATTTTAATACTAATACCATTATTACGGTGTCTATACAATGTGTATGAATTTTCTTCAAATATAGTACCATTACAATAATCCTTCGGATATTTATTCTTACAACTACTATTTGTCACCATGCATACATTTTTGGGATTAAGATTTCCACAAGGGCCATGCATATTATGTTTTACAATAACTAAATAAAGATGATGCTACTTGTTTTTATCAGGAATTTCACAAGAGATTATCCATCAACTTGTTGAGCGAAAGAAATCTTATAACCACGGTTACAAATCATCAATGGATGTCCGTGAGAAAGCCCTATTTTTTGGAATTCAATCAAGTATATATGAGCAACAACATGACCAAAAATATTGTTCTTGTACAAATCATTTTTAAGCTCTTCTAATTTTGCTCTAAATACACGTACAATTATATCCGGTTGATTTTGAACTTCATCATTATGTTTCAAATTAATTTCTAGCTAATTCGGATTACATGTTATAGTTAAGAATATATTTGGTTTTCCATAATGTTGGACAAGAGTCATAGCATCTAAGTATCTCTTTAGCATATCA
The DNA here is from genome assembly GCA_019097785.1 of Fraxinus excelsior. Classification (NCBI taxonomy): domain Eukaryota; kingdom Viridiplantae; phylum Streptophyta; class Magnoliopsida; order Lamiales; family Oleaceae; genus Fraxinus; species Fraxinus excelsior. The sequence goes on from CM032630.1 coordinate 10,964,781, forward strand.
CTAGGTCTACACGTAAAAGATTGTGGTAAAATAAATTTCTTTCCAATTTTGTACCCTCTTGTTTTCCCATTTTCCACACTATCTACAATATCTTGATAAAGTTCAGAATGAATTTTTTTTGGTTATTATGAAAGTAATCTAATCTGTCTGTTTCAATCTTAACATACATATCTACAACATATTGTTACAAAAATCTACCAATGTGAAGCAACACAAACTTACCAGTATGTCTAATTTGTAGCTTGTATGCATAATATTTATGACATGAAACTTGAGATCGCTTCTTCATTTTATGAAGCACTGCATGAGGAAAAATGAAACAATTTTTATATGTAATTAAAATATCTATATTTTTAAAATTAGAAAACATATGAGAAAGTATATGAGCAAACCTTCAGTCTCTTTTTCAATAATTTGAGCTGCAGAATTTATTGTTTTAGGAATAACAACATGGTCAACCAAATTCTCAGGTTGAGAAAATGTATATTTACATATTTGAATGTTTCATGCCAACCAGATTCACCAAATAGAAAAAGCAAAGGATATTGTAAAAGATCATAACAACCATAATAATAATGAACCCTATGTGAATCACCAGAATGATCATATATAGTAATATCACGAATATGATTATTTGTATTCTCATCATCCTCAACTCATACAGCAGCTACTTGAGAAGTTGAAGGAGTATTGAAGACTCTTTGATTGAGTCCGAGGTGACATCTTATTTATATTTGATGGTCGTACAAATTTGTTATATTATTTAAAGATTTAAAGAATCTACTATACGAATTTACTTTTAAGATTTCAATTAGAAGAATCAACGTAGATTCTATTAAATTTTCAGAAATTTTTATACGATTTTAAATTTCATTATCTGTATCATAAAAAAATAATTGCATATAATTTGGTGTATTATTTTGTGGCATAAATTGATTTACATAATGATATATCTGTCCCTGAACTCTGAATGTGTAAATACCTTGGTATGCTTTAAAGAGTTCCTTGTCGTATTTCACACCAAATGAAGTGAATGCAAAGTGGTTATTATATCCACGTGAAAGTTTTTTGAATTTCATACATGTAGGTTCTTTAGAAATAAGTAAATCGTACAGTTCATTTGGTGAATCAGACATAAAAAAGTTTTACTTTTCCATCACAACAACAAAAATATTTCGTTTCTCTATGAAATTTTCGCGCACTACAATACTTACAATAGTTGCATGTTGGTAACATATATACAGTAATTGGTATATTCAACATGTTAAAACTTCCACATAATTGATAATCAAAAAAATTAGTCGATTCTTCATTTGAAGTGGAACCCTCAAAATAAGAATGTATTATAGATTTATGCACATAAGCAACAGTAGAATTATTATTTTGAGATAACATATGATCATTTATCCTTTTACGATGATCAATACTTACGGTTTGAACTCGATTCCTTCTATTCGTCTGTCTTCGATTTTGTTGTTGGTGAATAAAAGCATTATATGATTTACTTGTGATTTTAGAAATACTTTCAAAATTAATAAACTCATGCGCTTCATTACAAGTTTATAGAGAATTCATCAGAACAATAAATATACCACCGACATGAATAAAATAGAAAATATTTTTTAAGTCAAACAACTAACAAATAATAATAATACCAACTTAGCACAATGTGAAATAAAATTGATGGATAAAAGTCATAAAACTCTAATATGACACTCTCAAATGTAGCTATAGAAAGTAAAAGTTTTAGAAAGAAATAATCTTACATATGTTAAAACATACATACAGTAAAACTAAAGTTTAAAACATCAAATTGTGAATAATGACTGAAAATATACTTCAAAAGGAAAGAAAAATAGTATGCACAAAGAAAGCTCAAAAACTAACACTTTATTACAAATTTTATAAAAACCAAAATAAATGTACTACACAAATCTATAAACGAAAACCTGGATATTTCAATTGGAGGAACTTATTGAATATAGAGTGCATTACAGTAGTCAATTACAATCATCAGAAAATACAATTGGACACTATATACAAAAGAACGATAAATACAAGTTAGAGTCCGCAATTTGTCAATAGTAGTTGAATGATAAATAATATAATAGAAACTTTAGGAAAAGAAATACAAAGATTAACTACAAATTGAACTCTACAAAATCTAGAAAAGAATAACAAAATATCATACCTGAAGATAGCATAGTTCAATTGATATTGAAATTTTTAATATTTTTACTTTGAGAATAATATTTTACAACCTAAAAAAATGGAAAGAAATTCATTGTTGACAAAATCAGGAATGCTTTGACAAGTAAAGAAAATAATAATAATAAAAATAAATCGAAGTATATGAAGTAAATTGAAGTAAGTTACATATTTTTTTTACCAAATTGAGAAGTGGCGTCTCTCGAGGAGCTCGGGGCAACGCCCCCGAAAGGAAATCATAATTTTCGTTTATGCGTTGAAGAGTTTATTTGTTGGAAATAATTTTTTTTAACAAATACCAAAGATGATAAAAGGAGGAAAAAAATAATATTTTTAATAGACGTGTCATAAAAAAAACTGCTCAATACTCCGCACACCATGGAGAAAGCGGACACCACAGAGTGTTCGGAGCAAATGCTTCGTGGTGTCCGCACACCACGCGGACACCACGGAGCATTTGCTCAGCGAGGAATCTTAATTTTAATTTTTTATATTCATAATCTACAATAAAATCAGGATTTTTATATGATTTTACTTTAGATTATATTATTCTAAGAGCAAAGATAAATTGTTCCAATATTCAAAATTCCTAATATTTCATTTTCCTTCATGTGTCCTCTTCTTTTCTTCTTCTTCTTCCTCCTTATTATTGTTCTTTATTTTGTTTTTAATGTCTCTCTGTCTCTAAACCTTTCTTTTTATTTTTCCTTCTCTCTACTCCTTTTCACTTCTCTTTGTAACTTTTTATCATCTTGTGTATAAAATTTTAAGCTTATTTAGCAGGCAAGGAAACAAATTTTAAGCTTGCCTTTGAACAACACCATAGAAAATACAGAACAAAGCCATCTTGAAAGATTTGTGTATAACTAACGCAACATGGAAGGACGAAAACATAAAACTAAACAAGATCGAAAAAATCGGAAGCAGGTTGCAGGAAAAAAAATGAAATGAAAAAGCACAAATAAAACAACAATGAGTAGAAATCTACATTTAATGTCAATAACGATAATTAGCAAATACATCAAAGACAAAGAATTAATTACGGTAAATAGCAAATACGTCGAAGACAACAAAAAGAATAAACTGTGTCATTGCAATTGTATTTAGTGCATTTGCATGTAACTAAGTCGGTTTACATATATATTTTTTTATAATTAAGTCGGTAGATTTTTTGTCCACATATGGAACAATAATACAAAGGACGAAATCAATTTCGAACCAGATTAATGTGAAAATCAATGTGATAAAAATGAATAGCGAATCTTACATTCACTCTTTTAAGGGAAGGTGTGATTAGATTTTGCAATCAAAGTTCTAGGTACGAATTTAAAAGGCATGTTTGGTATGTCAAATAAATTAAACAAAACATAATAACATTTTAGTACACGACTATCTTTCTTGATCACATTTTAGCCCATGTTTGACAACTAATAAAAAGATATTTTTAAAGAAAATGAGTTTTGAAATAGTGATTTTTGGATAATGTGTGGTTAAAAAGTAGGAGAAATTTTTAGTTTACATATAGAATATTTTATTGTGAAAATATTTGGTTGAAAATGAATTTGAGAAAATATATATTTTTTTTTGGTAAAAATAGTTGTCAAACATGGATTTAGTCTTACCAATTCAATGTACCTAGAAATTTGTTATATCAACAAATTATGTGTATGCACGTGGTTGAGGAGATCCTGCATCAATTTGTTGACGTCAAAGATGTCAATTGGATTGGGCCTACCAAATCAAGCGACCTTTTCTTGAGCTGATCCACTAGTCACTCTTGACCCATTTCCATCCCTCTATATGTATATTTGAGTCCATTTTACACTCAATGTATGTTCATATACTCCCTAACCAAATTTACTCTCACAATCTCTCTTGCACTCATTTTATCTCGTTCTAACAGTTGATTTGATCATCGAAATGCAAACAATCATTGAAATTTTTCTAAGACAATGACTTTTGCTCTCTAATGGCATGTTTCCAGTGTGCAGGTGCGTAAGTAGATAGTGAGGTATTCACGATTTTATTGACTACTCGATCGGACACTGAGGTTAACAATGTTAATTGTTTAAGGTTTAAGATAATTAAAAATTAGACAATCTCTCTTTCTATATGAAAATTTTGTGTTCCCAATAAGACAAAATAAGTAACTACACTAGAAAGTCCAGAAAAAAAAAAATAAACAAGAATTCGACAATCTCTCCCTATATTGGTAAGCCAAATGAACGATAGAGGAGAAGTCAAACCACAAGATTTTTGTATATAATAACTTTTTCCTAGTTGGTGAGTCGGTTAGTGAAAACTCTTTTAACGGGATTTAAGCCCTTATTTGTCTTCCTTTAAAATGAGTTTTTTTTTTTTTTTTTTTTTTTTTTCCTTTTTTGAGAAAATAAATTTTGAAATAATTATTTTTTGGAGAATATATGATTAAAAAATAAAAAAAAAGTGAATTTACGTACAAAATATTTTATTGCGTGAACATTTGGTGAAAAATGTATTTGATTTTTTTTTTTTTTTTTTTTGGATTATAAACAGGAGCTTAATTTCTCCAAAGATTGTATTGAAATGAAGGGTAGAGAAATAGTCAAAATTCAAAATTTATATATACAACTTTCCTTCCCTTCGCGTGCCTCAAAATTGACCTCCATTAAGTATAGTACAATAATACAGCTAAGCAAAAGCAAACAAGAATCAGTAGCCATCACCACCTAACCAACCACCGCGCGCCACCTTCAACCACCACCACACAGCCTTAACCACGTGTCCCCCTCCGCCACCCCCACATCAATTATCCTCTAAAATCATCTTCCTTTTAGGCTCTCTTCCAGCCTGTATCCACATCTTTGATTATAACTGATTGTCATTTTTCATTATTAAATTCCGTTTAGTGTTTGGCCTCTTCTTTTGGTCTTTTCCATCTATTTTTCTTTCTCCATCTCCTCTATAGATTCCTTCTCACCCACAAAAAATCTGCATATTTTCTATAAGAAATTGCCGTCTTATCTTAATTCTTGGATTTGGATACCCTTTTGAATAAATTTGAATTCTTTGGGTCCAGATCTGAGTTATTTGGAGGTATCATGGCGGAAGAGCATGGATTTCAGGCATCCGAAGGCCACCGTTTGTGTGCAAATAATTGCGGATTTTTTGGCAGCCCTGCTACTAAAGATTTATGTTCTAAATGTTACGGGGATCTTTGCCTGAAAGAGACACAAAAGAATTCCAAATCCAGCGATTGTCCTTTATTTACATCCCCGCCTTTGGTTGCGCCGTCGTCATCCATGGTGGAGACGTGGCCAACAGTATCCTTGCCGGATAGTTCTCCTGTGGCGGCGCAACCTGTGGTGGAGCACCAGCCCAGCAGGTGCTTTACGTGCAGGAAGAAGGTGGGGTTAATAGGTTTCCGGTGTAGGTGTGGGACCACCTTCTGTGGGAGCCACCGGTACCCGGAACAACATGGATGTACCTTTGATTTCAAGGCCATGGGGAAGGAGGCCATTGCCAAGGCCAATCCTGTGGTCAAAGCTGAGAAGTTGGAGAAGATATGATCAAAGCCGTTGATTTGGATGACTTTTCTGGCTGATGAACGGTTGAGATTATGCCGGCTATTGACGAGGATGATCATAGCACACTGTGAATTTGATGTGAATAATTTTTCATTTTGTCTTTATTTTCTCTGTCGTCATAATTTATGTGGGATGTAGTGAAAAAAGAAAAGAAAAATAATGATGTCAATAATTTGGATGCTGTTTTCATACTCATTTCAATTTCAGCAAATGCCGCTTGCCAACTTGTGAGTTGATGTAATGCAAGAATAATGTTATTTGTCATTATAACGATTGAACATTAGTGATGTGACAACTTAAGTGAAACAATGAAATAAAACAATTTAGTTTCCCTATTTATCATGAAAATTAAACTATCGTATCACATTATTTTACATAAATTATCGCATCATTGATATTTCTTCATTATAATGATAAATAATATTACCCTACATAAGAGTACTTCCTTCCGAATCGTGGGCCAAATGATGATGGCTTTCGACAACAATTAAGCTCTTTGTACAGTATTAATGTACAGAAAGCATTACAGATGTACAGATCGCAACACTACATAGGTCGTCACAAAATTGTTTTTTGTCAAGGTCCAATGAATGCTTGTTACTTGTGTACATGTAATGCTCTGTACATTTCTTCTGTGAAGGCAGCAAAGTTCATCGAATAATTTCCCTTTGAGAGTTGAGTCCTTAACATTTCAAGTTTGTAGCAGCAATGTAGTTTTTAGTGGTCAATGCTCGTCCATTTTATTGAAAAAGGGGTAATTGCAGTAGCGGTACCAAACCTTTCATTTAATAATATATTTTGTCTAAACATTTCATTTAATAACATATTTCGTTTAAATCTTTCATTTGTGTCACACATGGTACCATACATTTTAAAAATTAGCACGAGGTCAAAATGAATAATTTCTGTTAGTTTGAATGTTAGTTGACCAGATAATTGACATTGACAATAATTTTTTTACTAATATTAAAATGGTAACTTTACATTTTTTTTATAATAAAATAATTACAATTAAAACCCCACCAACCCTAAAACCATCACCACCACTACTAGACGGCTCAACCGTACCTACCCAACGTTGACGCCACTACCGTCTCCCCTACCTCCTCCATTTTCCACATTCATTTCCATCACCCAACAAACTTTTTCTTCCCCCACCTCCTCCACCATCACTATCACCAAACAATTCCCAACAATATACTCTTAACAATTTCCCTATAGCTGAAAAACATACAAAACCCAAACATTGGCGACTCAATGGAATAGGTTCTCAATCAAAATCAAAATAGGTTTGAATCACTCAAATCAGATCCTGATGGACGGCTAGAATCTAAACAAAGATTGGAGCTACCAAGTTCTGTACTCGACTCGACACTTGAAGATCACTTCAAAAACTGTAGTGTCTCAGGCTCAAAGCTATTGAACTCCTTGGACATGGAAAAACACTTGCACTTCAAGGTCGAGTTCTAGTGATTCTTTATGGTGTTATCCATCCAACTAGACAATAATCTAGATATACTAGTAGCCCTTTGTTCCCAAATTTTGTGTGAGCCCAAATGATTGTCTCATCTTCTTAAGGTGTTAAAGCCTAATGCTGCACTTCAAGGGAAAGCTGGTTGCACCACTACAACTTGCATGATTTTCGAAATTTGGGGCTTGAAGATTTGAGGAAGAAAATTTTGTTGGGTGATGGGAATGAATGTGGAAATGGAGGATGTAGAGGAGATGCTAGTGGTGGTGACGATTTGTGGGTGCGATAGAGCCATCCGGTAGTGGTGGTGATGATTTTGAGGTGGGGGGAATAGATGGAGAAGAAGAAGAAGTTGATTTTTGGTTGGGTGTGTTTAAGCCACATTATTTTGAAAGAATATATTCTGAAATAGTATATTGATGGATAATGTGTGGTTGAAAAAGAAGGAAAATGTTATTGATATGATGGAGAATATTATTTTATTGAAAAATGTGTGATTGAAAATGAGTAGAAGAATGACAATAAAAAAAAATAATGTGTACTAAACAGATGCTTAATTTTAATAATTTTATTATAAAAATATAAAGTTACCATTTTAACATTTTAAAATTAGTCAAAATTATTGTCAATGTTAATTATCTGGTCAACTAACGGTCAAACTAATAGAAATTATCCATTTAAACCCTATGTGCTAATTTTTGAAAGATTTGGTACCGTAAATGGTACAAATGAAAGATTTGAACAAAATCTGCTACTAAATGAAATGTTTAGTACCGCTGCTGAAATTATCTCTTAAAAAAATTGTTAAACGTGATATTAAAAAAAATAAAAAACAGAAATGACATGAAAAGGAAAAGAAGAAAAAGAAAGAAATGACAAGTGTTGTAGCTCTCACTCTAGAGGTTGTATGGGAATAAAAAAAAATGAAATAATGATACTTATGTATAATGAAATTAAATAATGATTTACATACAGATAATGTGTCATAATAAAGAGAGAATTTTTTTTATTTGATTGAAGAAATTTTAACCCAATTATATCTCGTCACGTCATCATGTGTATCTGAAAAATTTAGCCCCCTTTTTAGGCTCCATTAAAATATGATTTTGAGGGAAAATGTGTTTTAAAATAATGATTTTTTGAAAAATGTTTGATAAAAAAAATAACAATTTTTTTTTTTGAATTTACATGTAACGTTATTTTATGGGAGAATGTGGTTGAAAATAAATTTGATAAAAAATACACTTTTTAAAGCCTAAACATGGGTTTAGTGACTATAATTTTTGTTTAGGGTCCGTTTGATTGTAAAAGTGAAAAATAGGTTGAAAGAAAATAAATTTTAGGGAATTGAATTGCCTAAAAATTGTTTTATTGAGAATTGTAATTAATTGTGTTTGATTGATATAATTTTCCACTTAGCAAATGTTGAAAGTTTGGTGTCCGTTTGACTTTTTTTTTTTTTTTTTTTTAATGAAAATTGTCCATTAAAGTGATAATTTTTTTCATCATTGGGTCTAGAATTTGTTTCATTTGTCAAAAAAATTATTTTTTTAAAAATTATCATGCCGAATACCATTCGTTTGACATTGTTTTGCATGAAAATTGTCAATAAAAGTGATAATTTTTTTTTTACCATTATATCTAGAATTTTTCTCAATTGCTTAAAAAAAAAAAGAAAAAAAAAAGGAAAAAACAAAAGACCGAAAATTGGGAATTGGTTTTCCACAAAACCAAGGAATTGGTAAGCATGTGAGCCTAAGATGGAAAATATTTCTATGAAAAATAAAGTGTATCAAACAAGACAAAAGTGGAAGTTAGAATTTGTTTTTCATTTTCCATAGAAAATAATGCCTCATCAAACATGGCCTTATATTGTTGTCTAATTAGGAGGAGTAATTGTGGCCGACATCAATGGTTAGTAGTACTCCATATTACTATGGAAAAAAAAATATTTCTTCTCAAATTTTATCTAATTTAACATATTAAATACATCGCAAAGATATAGCTCTTTAAACTAAAAATGTTACTTGCCAAAATGTTTATTGATATTTATCGTGAAATGTTACTTGCCAACATGGCCTTATATTGTTGTCTTAAACTTTATTTTTTACGCATTTTTATTTTCAACATTTTATTAATTATCACATCTCATATCTTATATAGGTTTCTACAAAACATGTCCGTTTGGAGGCATGATATAACATATTTTTCAGTCATATTTTAAAAAACAATAAATGCAAAACTATGACAAAATTTTTTTTCCTCATTCTAGAGCGAAAAAATAAAAATAAAATTTAACTGAAACCATCATCAACGATACGATTTGTTAATTAATAGAATGTTGAAGATTAGAATTCGATGAAAAAGAAGTATGGACAAATATTGAAGAGTTTAAGTGATATTGAAATGTTGTGCTACTAATAAAAATTGTAATATGAATATAATTGCCCTAAACTTAATCAACCTATCTTTATTCTATGCACGCAATCAAAAGGAAGAATTTGTGGTTCGGAAAAATTGTACCTACTTGCCATATCTCCTGGATTGGGAGAGATTTTGCTGGTTTTCATTAAGAATTATATATTTTTAAATTTCAGTTTCGGTCAGATTTGTTGATTGCAGTTTAAGAAATTTGTCACAAATTATAACTTCTGTTCTAATAAATAGTTAATTAAGGTTTATGTTTCGACTTTATGGTTCTAAGTTGCACGTTGATTGCGTTCATATTTATTATTAAATACAGCAATCTATGCCATATCTTATGTTCCGTTGGTTTAGTTTGGAAGAGCTACCAAAACTAGAAGATATTGAGGATGTGTTTGAGTCACGTTCTTTTGGAAGAATGTATTCTAATAGATTAATGAAGAATGTATGGTTGAAAAAGAAGGAAAAGTTATTGATGTGATGTAAAATATTATTTTATTGAAAAATGTGTGGTTGAAAATGAGTAGAATAAAAAAGAAAATTTTAATGTGTACCAAACATGACTGAGTTGAAACTTACGGCTTCTCAAGATTTCCACTTATAATTATAGTTGTAGATTTGTTGAAAAATCTCCTACTTCCCACCTTTCACCAACCCCACAGTCAATTACAATAAATAACTGGCTAATTCATGGATTCCCTATGTATATGTGCAACAGATTTTCAGTATCGATTTAGGTGCTAAAAATGCTGAAAAACAAAATGAAAGTGGCAGAAAAACTCAAGAAATTGTCGAAGAAGAGGAAGAAGAACGAGATCTTTTCGAGATCAATCTAGAGGTAGTGAATAAAATCCCTCCTCCACAATATTACTGGGATATCTATTTTACTACCACGAGTGACACACTTCTGGCCAACTGCTTGTTGCCCATTTCCGATGTGTCGAGGGCGATTCCGATGGCCGTGAAAGCATTCACTACAACAAAATTAATCATTAGCAACATTAAAAAGGTAACATTTATTGATAAATGTTGCTAAAAGGATCTTTTGGCAACATTTGCCAAATGTTGCCAAAAGTAGGACTTTTAGCAACATTTTCCAAACGTTGCCAAAAGTCTACCTTTCCGCAACGTTTGCCAAACGTTGCTAAAAATAGGAAAGGTAGACCTTACCTTCATCCACCCCACCAAAATTAATTCCCAAACCCTATATCCTCGTCATTCTTCTCAAATCTCTATCTTCTGTCTCCATTCTCGCCCCTATCTCTCTCTCCACCGGTTCACAACAGCCCTCCTTTTTCTCATCACGTCTCGGCCTCTCCTCTCTTCTTCCCCCTGCTCTCTATAAACTAAATGGGCGGTTCTCTGTTCAAATTGAGGTTAAATTGAAACCGGATGCAGCAAGACGGCGTTGAAGCTAGTAGCTTCAAAGCTGAAGCTATTGAGGAACAAGAAGGAAGTGTCGGTGCTTCGTCTCTGTGCCGGTGACTTCGAGCCCTAGACCATCTGCTTCGCCTTCGTAACCTTCTATAAATTTTTGAGGCTTTCTTGAAAATTATTTCTTTTCTTGCTCAAGCATTTTCACACGAGCGAATTGAAGAAGAAATGTCTTGTAATTCAGTTGCATTATCCTTCCTACATACCTCTTCGGTCAATACTAAACCGCAGCAGCTTAGCCATGGCTGTCGCCTCAGTTCAGTTGCAGTAGTGACCCATCTGCCTGATCATTTAGTTTTCTGAAATTTAATTTTCTGAAGGCTGGCTAAAATTTGGGCGGATTTTAACTGAAATCCCTAGTCTTGTGACATCCCCCTTTGCTTTATTTATGTAGGACTGAACCATCTTCAAGAAATATCTCAACTCATGTTAGCTTGTTTAGGCTTAAATTTTAGTAATCTGCTCCTGACCTGATCTTTTTATGGATTTTCTTGTAAAGAGATTGAGGATTTAATGAATCTTGTATATTTTTTTGTGTTTTACATGAAATAGAGCATTTGTTTATGTGGGTTTCTTGTATATTCAAGAAAATAAGCTTTAATATTTTTGACTTCTTTTTCCTTTCTCCTCACATGTTTACAGAGCCTTTGTATTTCGAGAAGTTCAAAAATCTGCTCTTACAGTTGAAAACTTTTTGCCAAATTTAATTTGAACTGTTTCTACAAATACATAGGAGCTTAAAGAAGAAACACACAGACCCCCAGATCTTTCGAATCTTCAAAGAAGGATAAAAGAGAGTAAGTTCAGTTTCCATTAAATTTCTTAATTATGTTTTCGTTTTATATTGAAATTCTTTACTATCGTCTCTCTTTTCTTTTACCAAGTCCTTTGAATTCGGTTGATCTATTTCAGTTGCTCGAGTCCTTTCGGATTTTAAGTCTTTGAGGCAAGATGGAGCTACACGGAAGGATTATGTTGATCAACTTAAATTGGATTTTAGTTCATACTATGGATACAATGAGTTTCTAATTGAAGCTTTGGTTGAGGTTATTTGCCAATTTGTGAATAGTCAACTCGTTTCGTTTCTTTTTCTGTCTTTTTGGTGCTGAAGTTGTATTTACCTGTGGAATTATTTGATTTTTATTCAGATGTTTCCAATTGTTGAACTTATGGAACTCATTGAAGCTTTTGAGAAGCCTCGTCCAATTTGTCTTAGAACAAACACTTTGAAGGTGAATTAGATTTTATTTCTTCTTTAATGCTTTGGTTGCCTGTGCTGATGGTCCTTCATCAATCGCACCGTGTTGATAAGACTTTCCTTTGGTTTGAATTTAGTCTCGCAGGAGGGACTTGGCTGGTGTGCTTTTGAACAGGGGAGTCAACCTTGATCCATTAAGCAAGTGGTCAAAGGTAAGAGTTACTATATGTTTATTCTATTCTTTATCTAGTAGTTTCTGTTTTCATGTACCATTCGGTTCTTTTTTCAAGGGACAATATTTTGTGTTTTGTAGGTTGGCTTGGTTGTTTATGATTCACAAGTGCCAATTGGGGCAACTCCAGAGTATATGGCTTGGTATTATATGGTATCTTCTAATCCTAGAATTTACAATCCTAATTTTTAGTATTAAAGCAAAGCTGATAGTCAATTTGTTGGCAGCTTCAAAGTGCTAGCTCTTTTTTGCCTGTAATGGCTCTTGCTCCTCAGGAGAAAGAAAGAATTGTAGATGTGGCGTAAGTATATGTTAGTTATCTCAAGTTGCAATTTTCATCCATCTTTGCTTGCTTCTGTTTCTATCTCTTTAATCCCTTTAAGTTGTGTGAGCACCCTCTTTTTCTTAATTTTTTTTTTATTGGAAGTTGAAGGGATTCATGTTATTATTTTTTCCTTAGTTAGCTATTTTTTCCATCGTATCATTTTTTCTATAGCCTCTTTTTCACACAATATCTAATGTTTTTCTTTTTTACATGTTCCTATCTGAACTGGTCTTATTTTGCTATACATATTTAATTATTCGGAGTAACTTCTTATGGAATTGCAGCATAAGGGATGAAATGAATTTTTTCTTAAGATTGAATGTTTGAGTGTTTCACTTATTTATATTTGTATTTCATGTGAAATGTTTGAAATTTTCCCCATGTTGACACAATTTGCGCATTTGTAGGGCTGCTCCTGGTGGTAAAACGACTTATATTGCTGCGCTAATGAAAAACAGTGGTAAGTGGCTATCCCACTGCTAGCAATGTATGTCTATATATGGGAACATGAGAAAATTTTCACGACTTTTTGGAGGAGCCAATAGTGAAAGTTCGGATATCAGGTGCCGCAGCAGGTGTGATGACTGTTCGAATAGCAGTGACTCAGAAACTGCGAGAGAAAATCCATGTATTGGGATGAACTCAAAGATAAGGTTGTGAGGGAATAAGTCCGGCTCAATTTTTAATGTTCTTGCTTAAGGAAGAGAAGTTGCCGAAGAAATAGAGTAGTTTATGTGTTCCGTTTATGATCGAGTTTTTTCTTTACCATTTTATTTCATTTTAAAGCTCATTTTTATTTAAGTGGTGTTGTATCACATTCTAATGTTCAAGTGTATGGATTCAAAAATTTGTATTGAAATTATCAATTTTTATGCAATTCTAAAATTTGTTCGTAAGTTTCATTTTCAATTTTGTCAATCTATTTGCATAAATTGTTGTTGTTGAGAAAAAAAAAAAGGCAACGTTTGGCAAACGTTGCGAAAGATGGTTTTTCGCAACGTTTGCCAAACGTTGCTGTAGACTTTTGGCAACGCTAAAAAAACGTTGCCGTATGCAGTTTTTGTTGTAGTGATTCGATGAATTACAATGGCCCAGTGCGGCTGAGTCCATGCCTAAAAACTCACGGAGGCTAGTGCCTTTGTCTCGCAGTGCAGGCAAATGAAAGCATAATCTTATTAGAAAAGCAATGATAGATACACATACATGTGCACTTATATTGTAAAAGCTGAAAAAAAAAAAGAAAAAAAAAAAGAAAGAGAAACTATACTTTCAATATAGAGTTCAAATATTTAAATGAATTGTTCACAGTTGTGTCATAAATCATATGTAACTTTGACACCTTACCTTGTATTGACGGTGATAAGTACCTTAGACGAGTTGGATTCTTCCTATTACACGCTGCTACTCGATAGAACAGAGGTGCAAAATAGGTCATGTCTGCCTAACTCCTTGGCCGTGTTGGTTTATAACAAAATCTTCATTATTTTTAAAAATTAGTGTGTGAAATGTTGGTGCATTGTGTTCTCCCCTACACTGTGTATATATCCTTGATTCATTGTGTTCTCCCCCACAAATAATAATAATAATAATAATAATAAAATGGGTTCGTTAGAAACAGTAACCATACTCGATATGCGGATGTTGAATTAATGATGAAATCATATATTCAAGATCATTTTGAAATGAAATTAATTACTGAAGTCAAATGAGTTGCGATAATTAATTATAGTGTAATTTATAGTAGGAACTAAAAAAATTTCTGATTACAAAATTAATTTATAGTTTAATACTTCATTGTGTAATTTATAGTTTTGTAATACTTCATTTATCAATTACTAAACTACTATAGTGTGTATTTAATAAATTTTAACTATATAAGGTTTCAAGTTGACATTGTTAATTACTTAACATTATGAACTTATTTTACATTACGTAATTGGATTGAGCAAGACATTGTTTTGTATGCATGAGTGCATGTAATAATTTTTGTAATTTCAAAAAACATGCTTTCATTTGATATTGTTTTTTTTTGTAAAATTGTTAAAAAAAACGGGTGGAACCCAGTTTGATTCTTGGCCCTTGACTCTTACTCTTTTTCAAATTGTTGATCAGATCGATTTTTAAATTATTGATATTTAATAAGTAGAACCTACATAGATGATAATATAAATGAAAGCACAATATAAACAAACATAGTAACAAACGAAATACACTAAATTCATAAACAATATGAAGAACAAAAATTGAACAATAAACACAATAAATAGCACTTTCAATCCACAGATAACAAACATTGTTGGAGTATTAATTAACACTTTTGATCGTTCAAATTTCCTTTTGAGTCAAATGTCTCATAGAATTTCAATGTTTAAGTGAATAGTTTCAGGAGTCTTCTTAACGATGGATCGTCAAATAAATCCTTTTGAATTTGTGCATGTCTTGTCAGCTTGTATAAATTGGATTATTTTTTTAAATAATATTTAAAGATTATATATTGCCAAGTTATCTTGCCTTTAGTGCATGTTCTTGTTGAGGAATACTGGCCGATCATGACGAATACTTTATTTTTTATTTTATTTCTTGCATTACCAACTATTTCTTTTCACGTTTTGAAGGGTTTGTTTAGTGTGTTAATTTTGTCATGAAAGCTTGGTTCCAAGTGTTGCACTCGCAGCTCAAGTGATTAGTTCATGCACCGAAATATTACCGACACAAAAAAGTGAAAAAGAAAAAAGAATAGCTAGGTTAACTTGAGAACATTGACCTTCATATATATTTGTTAGCTCTTTGAGCCCGACACATGTCAATACAATTCAAAGTTTGCTTAATTCATCCAGGTATTATTCATTCTTTACTTAGTGGGGAAATATTTTAGACATGGTACAGAACTCTCGGCGATCTATAAATGGTGTAAAATAGAACTATAAACTCAGTATTTTCCACATGCCTAAACTTGCAAGAAGTTAAAGAAAAGGTTTGATGTTATTGTGATTTGATGTGAAGAAACCATATAATGAAGCCAAAACACTTGCAGTAAACTAACCAATGATGGCACGGCTTAGTGCTGGACTGGACAAATAAATTTATTTATTTATTTTTATTTCAATTTATAAACAAATTCAAATAAGCAAAGAATACAGATTTTTCTGATTCAGTTCAAATGAACCTGCAGACACTAATAAGTGTAGTTTTTACACTTATTTGAGGTCTTAAATGGTAGTATTTTATTGTTTTTTTTAATAAAATACTACATAACTTGTGTTATATTTTATTTTGTATGTAAAACTCAATGTTTGATAAAAAATTGGAGAAAAGAATGCAAAAATAGCTGAAAAAACTTAATTGTATCAAATACAAAGTTGGATGATTGAAATGCAAATACTCAAAAGTTACATTAATTGGATGAGAAAAGAAGTCAAATGGATGAAATATAGTCCAAGTACTATCACATATCAACTTCCAGCCGAAAAAATTATGTTTCGAATTTTCAGTCTCAATTTGAGACCCATTTTTGGTATAGAAAATGTTCGGATTGGAAGATTAGTAGCTCTTTGAGTTATTTTTCCAACACATTTTGAATTACCACAATTAGATATTGGGAGACAGAGATATGACAAAAATAATGAAGACTGTCCGGTGGATAGAAAACGTATACATATGCGGCCGCATAGGTCTAATTTGATGCGCCCGCATCATGCATTCTGGGCCAAAATTGATGGTTGTACGTCCTTTTATGCGACCGCTTATAAATTTACTATGAGACCTCATAGTACAAACTTATGGGGAGATTTTGTTTTCTTTTTTCAATTGAAACTCTATTTTAGTAACAAGATTTTAGACATCCTATACGTACAAAATTTGACCAGAACACAAGAGAGACATCCCTTTGACCTAAAAATCATATATATGATGTATTTTGGAGGCAAAGAACGAGGCGTAATCATCAATTAAAGGTAAATTATACAAGTTTATTGAAAAATATTCATTTATTTTTAATATTCAAGTCAAGAAATTTGATTCCTCCACTTTCTTCATTATTTCTCGAATCGAGTAATGTCTTTTCATTGTTTTTGTATAGTTTAATAATTAGGGTGGTATGCTAGGTTTTTCAATTGCATTGGATGAATGTTGGAACCCTATTTTCATTTATTTTAATTCAAGACATCAATTTAAGAATTTCATGTTATTATTTAATTGATTTTACATTCTCATTGCACTACTTATTGCTTGATCACCAATTAAGTAGTTAACTGGTTGTTGTAGTGTAGGAATTCTCAAAATAAGTCTAGAACACGATAAAATCAACATGTGTAGTTAGAATTATAAATAATCACTTTCACACATGCAATCTTGTTGATAATCTAAACCAAATGCACGACTTTCATATGAATTCGGACTACAAATATGATTGTCTCGTGTTAGTCATATGTTGGCGTGTCTTGTGAAAGAACATTTAACATATTAGTTTTATCAATTGTCAAAAATATATAAATTTACTAGATTATTATTGAAAATTGAAATAGATAGAAATAAGAGGATTCACGATTTCAATACAAGCATTTACATATTAGAAAAATATCATATTTATTTGTTTTCTTAGAGTAGAAATTAGTATAAACAACAAAACACAATTCTCTTTCGTCGCTACATTTCAAATTTGATAAAAACTATTGAACTACAAATTAGATATTATTCCCTGTGGGAACGATACTCTTAACTTATATATTTTATTATTTGTACAACGATCTTGTACGCTTGCGGGTTTCACGCGAACAGACACCCGTACAGACAAGAGATATTTTTTTTCTTCGTGTTATAATTTACCTTCATGCATGATTAACTCAGAAGGTCCTATTATTCTGGTTGTGATATCATCTTCTTCTTGAAGCGGTCTCTCGCTGTGAATTGAAGAAGAGGGCAGCAACGGGTAGGTCGAGGTCATTTTCTGCAGCAAAAGTTCGAGTGCTGAAATAATCCCTTGAAGCAGGTGGATTGTGCACTGTTTGTCTGCCTTTT
Organism: Fraxinus excelsior; assembly: GCA_019097785.1. Taxonomy (NCBI): domain Eukaryota; kingdom Viridiplantae; phylum Streptophyta; class Magnoliopsida; order Lamiales; family Oleaceae; genus Fraxinus; species Fraxinus excelsior. Next base: position 10,982,655 of record CM032630.1, read on the forward strand.
TGCTTGAAGAGAGCAAACACAAACCTGTGGATACCTATGTTAGGCCTTGGGGTTTCATAGGTCTCCAACTCTCTTCCTGTAAAAGTAACATTTCCATCTCAACTATTAATTAATCCCGGATAAAGATTTATATTCATTCTCACCAAAAGTGTGGATAGTGATCTTACCAAATGTGGCATCTGTCGTGCCTGGAATGTCTGTAACTAACCTGTAAAATTGTTTACATTAAAAAACCTTTAATTAGTAGGTTTTTTGTTTTTAAATCTTCTTTAATTCTGTGATTCTCTACGACTAAGTAAATATTAACTGGAATTCGTACTCATGGAATTATACAATTTAAGAGGGGGGTTAGTGTTGAGAAACTAAGCTAGTTAGAAATGAACTATTGCCTCAGACACTTAGTTCATCATTGGCATTAAAGGCATCAGGTCAAGATACAGTTTCTGTCCATCAGATAGCCTCAGAATGGTCATTCATCATAGGCCTATTATGGGAGAAAAGGAGCAGCCAGAGTTAAAGCCAACTCTACTTTTATCCTCATTTGTATAAAGCAGTAAATAGGATCAACAGACAATCAACAGAACAGTAGAATAGCATAGGCAACCGTTGCTTATTATCTTATATAAGTCAACACAGTTCATTCACTGTAAATCAGAACTCATGCAATAACATTCAAGTGTTCATCACTTTTACATTCAATTCCATCAAATTCAACATGGTATCAGAGCAGGTTTTAAGCCTGTAAAATCAAAGAGCCAAGAAAGTCCTTTTTCACATTCAAACCATGTCCCAACACACAGACAACACCAAAATCACAAGCATAGTTCTCAATGGCAACAAAAACTATATACCCTGGTCCAGATCAGTAACGATCGGTCTCAGTGGCAAAGGGAAGTTGCAGTTCATTTCAGGCACCAAAGAAAAACCCAAGCCTATAGACCCACAGAACCCAACAGAGGCAGAAACAACCAAAACAGAGGAATGGCAAACCACAGACCACTTGGTCATGTCATGGCTGCTAAACACCATGGAGCCACACATTTCCAACATGTTTATGTATTACAACTCGTCAAAAGAAGTATGGGACAAAGCCAAAAAATTATATGGCCAACAGAAAAACTTTGCCCATATTTTCAGTCTCAAACAAGAGATTTCGAAAATCAAACAAGGCAGTCAAAGCAACATGCAATTGGTGACAGATTTAGTCTCAAAGTGGGAGGAACTCAACACATACCTTCCACAAACGACAGACCCAAACGAAATTCAGAAAAGAGATGAACATGATTTGATTTTCACTTATCTGGGGGCACTAGATGCAAGTTATGAGGCAGCCAGATCACAAATTCTTCTCTCAGCCGAAATGCCAAGTTTCGATGATGTAGTAGCAACAATCGAGCAAGAGGAATCTCGAAGAAACCTCATGAACCCACAACAATCTGAAAACTCTGAGAACAATCGAGCCTTCAAAACCCATTACACAAACCCCAATTTTAGAGACACGGCCAGAACGAAGGGGAACACAACAGCCGACTGGTGCGATCACTGCAAACGTGCAGGACACAACCAAGAAGGCTGTTGGATCCTTCATCCTCATCTCCGGCCGGCGAGAAGCAAAGGGGAGAGAGGGAACTGGAATGGTGCTCGAAGGGAAAGACGATTTGGAGGGTTTGGAGGGACGAACAGAGGGGTCGAAGGGAACCCTAATGAAAGGGATGGACCTGGAATGGGGCTTGGACATTTAACAGGGCTTAATGGATCCGGAATTGGGCCTAAAACTGGGCCTGGACCTGCTGGACACACTGGACCTGCTGGACACACTGGACTTGGGCTTAATGGACCTGGTGGATTAGCTGGACTTGGGGCCATTGGATTTGGGCAAGAAATAGCCCAATCTAATTTAAATGAAGGAAGTGGGCCCTCTGGAGCACCAACGGCCCAATTGACACAACTACTGGCCCAACTGAATGGTTTGTTACAACAACAAACTACTCCAGGTTTTGTACTTTCCAATCCCGATTTAAATATTTCCAATATGTCTAAAATTGCTAATTTCTGTCAAAATACGGATAAATGGATCATTGACTCTGGTGCTACCGACCATATGACATGGGACACGAGTAAAATACAAAGTATTACACAGATTAAAGAGCCTCAACATGTGACTGTTGCGAATGGAAATAAAGCCCAAATTTGTGGTTTAGGAACAGCAAAATTCTTTTCAAAAAACGTGAAAAATATTTTATACTTACCGGGATTTAATTCAAATCTACTATCTGTAAGTAAAATAACTCAAGATTTAAATTGTAATGTTATATTCTCACCAAATAGAGTAACCTTTCAGGATCGAGAATCAGGGAAGAAGATTGGTGAGGGTTTTTTAAAAAATGGACTTTATTACCTTGAAGAAAATTCCAATAGATGTCATATGTCGGTCAGTTCTACCTATCATGACAAGTTGTTGCATTGGAGATTTGGCCATCCATCTGATCAAGTTCTAAATAAATTATTTTGTTGTAGTCTTGACTCTAGTAATTGTGATATTTGCAAGTTTTCTAAACAAACTAGGTTGCCTTTTTCCTTATCTACTCATGTATCGGAAAAATGCTTTGACTTAATACATTCTGATGTGTGGGGCCCGGCGCCTGTTGATTCTTATAACCACTTTAAGTATTTTGTTACATTTATCGATGATTTTTCTCGTACTACTTGGCTTTACCTTTTAAAAGGAAAAAATGAGGTTTACACATGTTTTCAAGACTTTTTTAATTTTGTTGAAAATCAATATGACGCAAAAATCAAGATCTTTAGATCTGATAATGGGACAGAATATGTTAACAAAAATTTCTCGGAATTCTTCAAATTGAAAGGAATTCTACATCAAACTACATGTATTAACACACCTGAACAGAACGGAGTCTCCGAAAGGAAAAATCGTCATTTACTTGAAGTTACTAGGTCACTCCTCTTCCAAAGTAACGTTCCAAAATCCTATTGGTCTGATGCCGTGCTAACAGCCACCTACCTTATAAATAGACTACCGAGTGCAATGCTAAAAAATATGAGTCCTTTAGAAATTCTGAAGGGTCGGAAAATTGATCTTGATCATATACGTGTCTTCGGTTGTACATGTTTTGTACACATAAAAAGACATGACAAATTTGATAAAAATTCTGTTAAAACCATTTTCTTAGGATATTCTTCCGAAAAAAAGGGATATAAGTGTTATGATCCCAAAACTCATAAACTGTACTTCTCAAGAGACGTTTCCTTTTTTGAAGACAAACCCTACTATCTAACATACGAACAAGAAAATGCTCAAGGTAAACCAATTATGTTACCTCCAATAAATTTTGTTTTCCCGGAAGAAATAAATGTAGAACAGGTTGGACGTGCGGAGGAAGAACAAGTTGGTACCATAGATGCAATTTCTTCAGGGGGAGAAGAAGATGAAGAAAATGAACCAAATGAGGAAACAGTTCAAGAAGAAATTGGCTTGAGAAGATCCACTCGACAAATTCGACCTCCTGCCAGATTAAGGGATTATGTATCCCATCAGGTGATGTATCCAAATGTATCCCATCAGGTAATGTATCCTATTCAACAATTTATTTCCTATAAAAAGATTTCTCTTGAATATCGGGCCTATTTGGGTAACATATCCAAACAGGTCGAACCAACCAACTTTAATGAAGCCACCCAGGATCCTATCTGGCGTAAGGCTATGAAGGAAGAACTTCAAGCTTTAGAAAAAAATGACACGTGGGATATTGTCTACTTACCGAGGGGTAAAAAACCTGTAGGCTGTAGATGGGTTTACAAAATCAAATACAATAGTAATGGCACGATTGAAAGATATAAGGCGAGGTTAGTTGCCAAAGGTTTTACCCAAACCTACGGCATTGACTACCAAGAAACCTTTGCACCAGTAGCAAAAATGAGCACCGTTAGAATTTTATTATCCGTAGCCACCAACTTAGGATGGAATCTGTTTCAAATGGACGTTAAAAATGCTTTCCTTCAAGGTATTTTGGAAGAAGAAGTCTACATGACTCTTCCTCCAGGCCATAAAATTACTTCAAATTCATCACTAGTCTGTAAGCTAAAAAAATCTATCTACGGCCTAAAACAATCTCCAAGAGCATGGTATGCTAAGCTAAGTTTCTCCCTTTTGAAAAATGATTTTATCAAAAGTTCAGCCGATTCATCTATGTTTGTCAAACACTTACAAAAATCCATTACTATTATTCTTGTCTATGTTGACGATATCATCATCACTGGAAATGATAATGAAGAAATTAAAAAGGTCAAACAACACTTAAAAAATGAATTTGATATCAAGGATCTTGGAAAACTCTCATATTTCCTCGGAATAGAAATAGCTCATTCCAGCAAAGGCCTATTTCTATCCCAAAGAAAATATGTTATTGACTTGTTAAAAGAAACTGGTAAACTAGGAGTTAAACCAGCCGGTACCCCAATGGAAACCAATGTTAAACTTGGAACAGAAAATGGTGACTTACTACCTGACATAGGACAATATCAAAGGTTGGTAGGAAAACTAATCTATCTTACGGTTACCAGACCTGATATTGCATTTGCAGTAAGTGTTGTAAGTCAATTTATGCATGCTCCACGTACCAGTCACCTGAGTGCAATTGATAGGATACTAAGATATCTTAAAGGCACTCCAGGTCAAGGTATTTGGATGCGAAAAAATAATTCTAATACTGTAAATGGTTTTTCTGATGCAGATTGGGCCGGGAGCTGCGATAGAAAATCAACCACAGGCTTCTGTACCTTTGTAGGTGGTAACTTGGTCACTTGGAAAAGCAAAAAACAAAATGTTGTAGCAAGGTCAAGTGCTGAAGCAGAGTATCGTGCCATGGCATCCACAGCAAGCGAGCTAACTTGGATCAAGCAGCTACTTAGAGACATGAAGACAGAGCATATAGAAACTATGCAAATGTATTGCGACAATCAAGCTGCGCGACATATTGCATCCAATCCAGTCTTTCATGAGAGGACCAAACACATTGAAGTCGACTGTCACTTTGTCAGAGAAAAAGTACAGTCAGGAGAAATAGAAACACCATTTGTTAGAAGCAAAGACCAATTGGCAGACATCTTTACAAAGGCACTCGACAAAAACAGTCATCTTAACATTCTTGGCAAGTTGGGATCAATTAATCTATTCGAACCCAACTTGAGGGGGAGTGTTGAGAAACTAAGCTAGTTAGAAATGAACTATTGCCTCAGACACTTAGTTTATCATTGGCATTAAAGGCATTAGGTCAAGATACAGTTTCTGTCCATCAGATAGCCTCAGAATGGTCATTCATCATAGGCCTATTATGGGAGAAAAGGAGCAGCCAGAGTTAAAGCCAACTCTACTTTTATCCTCATTTGTATAAAGCAGTAAATAGGATCAACAGACAATCAACAGAACAGTAGAATAGCATAGGCAACCGTTGCTTATTATCTTATATAAGTCAACACAGTTCATTCACTGTAAATCAGAACTCATGCAATAACATTCAAGTGTTCATCACTTTTACATTCAATTCCATCAAATTCAACAGTTAGGTCTGAGTTTCAAAAACACATGAAATCATTAGCTTGATTATATAGAGCGGAAAGTTATTAACCTGAGAATGAGCCTAATTAAATCTAGGATTCAGTTACTGGGTTGTGCCTCCATATGTAATTCTCTTGTTCTCCTCCCTTGTTCGGATACCATTTTTTCAAAAATCTCATTTTCAATCTTACACTTGAACCTATAATTTCTTTTACTTTTTAATCACATATTCTCAAAAAATTGCTTTTCACAAAATCTCTCTATCAATCGGGTTAAACTCAATCTCAATTGTACTGGTAAGCTTATTCAAACTCCCAGACAGGTGAGGGTGAGTACTTGAAAAAGAAAGAAAATAATAAAATCATATATCTTATAGTAATTATACCAATGGAGGTGCTCCTTGAGATATGGATCGCTAGGTCCAGGGACATCAGGATCAGTCATCACCTGCAAATATAAAGGATAAAATAATTGGACGAGGTTTTAGTTTATTTTTCTTAATTAATACCAGTACTGCAGTTTAATTCATCACACCAAAATGCTACTAATACACCAGTTCGAGATTTAAAATCAAGAATGTAATGTTGCATAATATACCACATACCAGTGTATAAAAAGTTCTCATATCACCTCCTTGAATCTCAACCCTTGGTCTGGTGTCGACTGCAGACGGATAGATCTCATGTCCATTGTAGACTTGTCTATTGCCATTATAAGTGACTGTCACTTTTATGGTTGGGGAGAAATAATCAAGAACATCCCCTATTACTCTCCCGAGTACAAGGGGTTCCAACAATCTCTCCATTATTTGGAGAGAGAGAGAGAGAGCTGTGAGGAGGTTTCTGGCTGGACAAGAAAAATAGGAGATGCCAACAAATATAAAGGTACAAAAGTAGGAAAGAGGACATGCATTGTAGCAGAACTAAGAACTTTAACCCAGCCCCTTTCCAATATATGAAACTTCTTCTATTTCATTTCTTTTTCCTTTTTGGGATGTTTTTTAGATAAATTTTTGGGATAAAAATTGAGAATAGAAGGTCAATGACTTGTTTTAGGCTTTAAATGGTCAAATTAATTGTTTGAACTTTTGAACTCTAATATCAAATTAAGTCATTGTTCGGTTTAACTTAAAATTAGATTTTTATTAGATTTTGATAAAAGTTGATGAGAAATGTTAAAAAGTTATAGGTTCCATAAAATGTGTAATTAAAATTAATTGTTGATTTTAACTTCAAATTTTATCAATTAAAAAAAAGAAAAGAGGATAAATTTAGAGTTTCATGGTAAAGTGATTGTTTGCATCAAATTGCTTGGTTGAGTACCTCAAATGATATGAAGTACTTTAAGGAAAATTTACAAAATATTATATATATGCCGAAATTATATTTATACCTTATTATTATTATTTTAATTTACACTATACACACTACATTTAGAGCATACCAATCAGTCATTTTAAAAAAGGGAATGGAGCTCCTCATCGAAGGAGGCGGGAAGCTACCAATCTATTTTTTTCGATAATTGCTATAGAATGAGTGAGTTTCGTAAGCTCATTAATAAGGTTTATAATTGTAAAAAAAAGCATCATATGCTGAAAAATAGAAAAAAAAAACTAAAAATATGCCATTATAAATAGGGAGAATTGCAGTCACGATACCAAATTTCTCATTTTGTCTCTGATTTGATCTAAACCTTTCATTTGTACCATCCACGGTACCAAACCTTTCAGAAATTCGAACTTGGAGAGTAGTGCAATGGCCGGGTGCAGCTGAGTCCATGCCTAGAAAACTCATGGAGGGTAGTGCCTTCGTGTTGTAGTGCAGGCAAATGAAAGCATAATCTTATTAGTAAAGCAATTATAGATACATGCACATACATGTGCACCTATATTGTAAAAGCAAGAAAAAGAGAAATTATACTTTCAATGTCGAGTTTGAATATTTAAATAAATATTGTTCACAGTTGTGTTATAAATCATATGTAATTTTGACACCTTACCTTGTATTGACGATGATAAGTACCATAGGTAAAATTGATTCTTCCTATTACACACTGCTACTCGATAGAATAGAGGTGCAAAATAGGTCATGTTGGCCTAACTTCTTGGCTGTGTTGGTTTATGTTAGGTTTAAAATATTGTATTGACGATTCTGTGAATAAAATGGCCAATTTGAACAATTATATAAGTTTATGGACTCAATTGTAAAGTTTCATAGTTGGTAGGCTAGCATGGGGTTCGGGGTTTTATGTTTGGAACAATAAGGATTCATGACGATTTTTCGTTAGCTGTTTACCAGAGTTGTGCTATAGCGGATGATACAACAAAACCATCGCTCGACCTTTGCCCCAACGTCGCCCTTGGCTCGAGTGACATACTCCCTCGCTCAAGCGACATATTTATGCGCTATACCTAATTCGCGATTTTGAAAAGTTTTATACGGCCCATAACACCTAAATGTCCCCAACTATAAATATTTGGAACGATTTTCAATATGTTGCTTTATTGTGCTATCATTGCAAAACATTCACATCATTGTTTGAAGATCGAACACAATTCATTGTGAATATTATACATACCATTCTTGAGATTCAGCAACCAAGTTTTGGAAACATCAAATTGAAGAATCCAAAACACCGACTTTTTGAGCATCTTTAGGAAGCCGCTTTCTCAGTTGGACTTCAGAAGTTTCTGGAGGTTGAGAGAGGTTGGACTTCAAGCGCAAGAAGAAGAACATGATTAGGTGATTCCAGGTATCCATTTGGAAGAGACAATTGTAGAAGATTGTGTGTCTGTAATTTACAACAGATCTTGGAGGCTACATGAGGTATATTGAGAAATCTAGCAGGGTGGTTAGATAGTATCTACGGTAGTAGATCATAAGTCTGGAGGAACAACTAATCGTGAAGATTACATGAATTACAACAGCGGGAACTAGTGGAATTTGCTTGGTTGGAAACAAACTGTAACTCACATTGGTGGAGGTAACTGGCTTGGTCACGAAGTTTTTATCAAGTTGGGTTTCTTCGTCATCATATTGGTGTTAATTGTTTACTGCTCTCTCATTACAAACTGCGGTAATTCAACTTCGGATAATTGGATTGCATGTTTAACCATCTGGAAACTAATTAAAAGTAACTTGTTGCTTTAGTTAGTATAATTCTGCACGTAAGGTCGAACATAGTTAGTAAACGCATTTTTTCAATTAGTATCAGAGCCCAATTTTGATTCTCGACCTATTTTTTTTAGATGAGTGGTTCATTATCTGTTCCATCCTATTTTGATGACAGTAATTATGTCTATTGGAAGGTTAGAATGAGAGTCTTTTTATAATCTATGGATGAGTGTATATGGCTGAGTGTTGTGAATGGCTGGTGTGTCCCTAGTACAACTATAAAAAATGTTGTGACCCCCACTCACATTGCTAATTGGACTAGGACAAACTTAGATGAGAGTAATTGGAATAGCAAAGCCTTACATGCCTTATTTATGGCGATATCGTTAGAAGAATTTAGACGAGTATATATGTGTGAGGTTGCCAAAGAGGTTTCAGATATTCTACAGACCACACATGAGGGAACTCAGGTCGTTAAAAATTCTAAGTTGCAGATGTTGACCACTAGGTTTAAAGAGATTATGATGAAAGAAGATGAGACATTTGATGTATTCTATGCGAGTTTAAATGACATAGTAAATTCTAGTCTCAACCTAGGTGAGAGAATCTCGGAGCCTAAAATTGTTAGAAAAATCCTTAAATCCTTACCTGAGCGATTTAGGGCTAAAATCTGTGCTGTTGAGGAGAGTAAGAATATAGACTTTATTAAGTTGGAAGAATTGGTTGAATTTTCCAAACTTATGAGCTAACCTTAGATAAACCTGATAAGGATAAATATCTGGCCATGAAATTCGTGAGAAACACCCGGATCAAATCTTCAGTTTTTGATTCATCGGATGATGATGAGTTAGCTTAACTGGCTAAAAAATTCCAAAAAATATTGAGGAAGAAAAATAACCTTCAAGAGAGATATAAACGTGGGCCGAATGAATCTAGGAGAAAATCTAAATTTGTGAGGTATCATAATTGTTGAGGTTTTGGTCATGTTAGGAGTGAGTGCCCTAGTAGTAGGAAACATTCGGATAAGGCTATGAATGCTACTCTCACTGATGACGAGTCTATCTCTGACAATCAGAGTGAGAGATCCACTCGTGAAGAAAGTGGAAAGTATATTACCTTTACTACTAGAATTATGAATGAATCTGATAAAGGGAGTGGGAAAGCTGAGGACTTAAGATAGTAATGAGGATTCTGATGAAAGGTCTGAGAGTGAGAAAGATATCAAGACACTTATGATAAGATGTTTGATGAGAGTCTTAAGATTCTTACTAAGAATAAAGCTTTGAGGCAAAGAATAAGGAAATTGAATTGGAAAATGAAAAGTTTGTAGCGCACATTAAGGAATCTACCTCGATCATAAGTGAGTTGAAATCCATGAATGAATATTTAGATACTTAGGTTAAGAACCTCACTAGTGAGTTTGAGAAGTCTTCTAGAAGAGTCAGTGAGTTGATCACTAAGAGAGACATTAGAAATACAAGCTAAGAACCTACTGAACGATCTAGAATAATTTAAGTCTCAGTTGCTTGCCTTCTCTAGTGGTTCTGAAAAGTTAGATAACATTTTAGGAATAAGTATGACATCTGGAAATAAGGAAGGTTTAGATTTTAAGGAAAACATTGCTATATTAGCCCAAGAATAACTAACCAAGATGGGGGTGAATTGGTTTTTGAAACTTTTTCGACAATTAGTTTCAAAACTATTCAAACTTAAGAAACAATTGCAAAGTGTAATATCAGAAGTAAATATGCAAGCTCGATAACTTAATTCAAGTATGAATATATCACAATATAAATGACAATGTGAAGTAAAGTGCAATAATGTAAAGATAACAAACCAATTTAACGAGGTTCGATACACAATGTGTTCTACGTCCCCGTTACCAAGCCTTCCGTCACGAGTAAGGCCAAATGTACTATAATGATAACTTACAACAATGAGTACTAATCTTTAAGTGACTTACAACAAGGAACACTTATCCTTAGGCGACTTACAAGAAGGAGCACCTACTCTTAAGTGACTTACAACAATGAGCACTTATCCTTAAGTGACTTACAATAAAAATCACTTATCCTTAGGTGACTTACAACAATGAGCACATATCCTTACAATCGAGTTTTCACAAGGCTCTCGAAATCGTCAAAATGTAAATAATAATTTTACAATTGAAGAAAACTCTCTTAACCAATGATATAATCAAGTTAAGTATTAGAAAGTTAGGTAAACACTTCAATAGATAGCAAAAAATAAAGTTCAAGTATTTTTATTGTAAACTTTGACGAATGGTGAATAATGAAATAGTTTGTATCTTGTATCAAAGTTTTTCAACCAATGATCTCTCTTAACAAATAATACAAGTTAAGTATGAAGAGAGATTTTACACTTTAATAAAAGTGTTGGCAAAGAAAATCTTTATCAAGAATTAAAAGAGATGAGATTGAAAAGTTTCTTTGTAGAATAAAATTCTTGATAAAATAGATGAAACTAGTTTTGATCAATCAAAAAATTCTTTGTATCAAAGTTTTTCAACCAATGATCTCTCTTAACAAATAATACAAGTTAAGTATGAAAAGAGATTTTACACTTTAATAAAAGTGTTGGCAAAGAAAACATTTATCAAGAATCGAAAGAGATGTGATTGAGAAGTTTCTTTGTAGAATAAAATTCTTGATGAAATAGATGAAACTAGTTTTGATCAATTAAGAAATTCTTTGTATCAAAGTTTTTCAACCAATGATCTCTCTTAACAAATAATACAAGTTAAGTATGAAGAAAAATTTTAGACTTTAATAAAAGTGTTGGCAAAGAAAACTTCTATCAAGAATGAAGAACAGATGAGATTGAGAGAATTTCTTTGCAAAAAGAATTCTTGATGAGATATATGAAAATTAGTTTGATCAATCAAGAAATTTTTTTGTAATAAATGAAGTAGAATATATAATCAAATAAACTCAATGATTTTCAATAAATAAACTCTCTAAATATCCCTTATAAGTTGTTGGAATTGTATGCAAAAAATGGATATTGATAAAGCAAAATAGAAGGCTGCACGCACTTTCGGTCGACTGGAAGTTTTCGGTTGAACAAATATAGCCGTTGGAATTTCAGTTGACCAACACAATAACTTTCGGTTGATCAATTTCTTTTCTTTTCTTTTTTGAAAATATTTTGAATGATGTTAAAAATATGATACAAGTTTAAACATCATTTTGGAAATCAATTTTACTTTTGATCAAAACTTTTATGCAAGTGATGACGAAAATAACTTTTCGTGCACAAAATGATTTTTTAACTATTATCATTTAGTACTAAATATCAAAGTGTTATATATTTACATATGATCTATAAAGCCTAATCTTTGATCTTCCTTCGAAATTTCTTTTATGTTTGGCTTTTCAATTCTTTAATCTTGATCTTCTCGATGTTTATATTCAAAGTTCCTATCTTGAATGATTTGACTTGAACCTTCTTCATGACCCTGATTTGATAGTTTTGATTTTGGTCTTTTTCATCTATTTACGCTTGGATGCTTTGAAGACCAAATCACTCAAAATCAATTGTTAGAAATAATATTGACTTGTTTGTTATAATCAAAATATTAAAGTCATAATCAACCATATGTCAATAATTTCTTCCTTTTTGATTATGATAAATAAGATGATTTGCAATGTGCAGAAAGCATTACAGATGTATAGACGACAACATCGTATAGGTCGTCCAAAATTGTTTTTTGTCAAGGTCCAATGAATGCTTGTTACTTGTGTACATGTAATGCTCTGTACATTTCTTCTGTGAATGCAGCAAAGTTTATCCAATAATTTCCCTTTGAGAGTTGAGTCCTTAACATTTCAAGTTTGTAGCAGCAATGTAGTTTTTAGTGGTCAATGCTCGTCCATTTTATTGAAAAAGGGGTAATTGCAGTAGCGGTACCAAACCTTTCATTTAATAATATATTTTGTCTAAACATTTCATTTAATAACATATTTCGTTTAAATCTTTCATTTGTGTCACACATGGTACCATACATTTTAAAAATTAGCACGAGGTCAAAATGAATAATTTCTGTTAGTTTGAATGTTAGTTGACCAGATAATTGACATTGACAATAATTTTTTTACTAATATTAAAATGGTAACTTTACATTTTTTTTATAATAAAATAATTACAATTAAAACCCCACCAACCCTAAAACCATCACCACCACTACTAGACGGCTCAACCGTACCTACCCAACGTTGACGCCACTACCGTCTCCCCTACCTCCTCCATTTTCCACATTCATTTCCATCACCCAACAAACTTTTTCTTCCCCCACCTCCTCCACCATCACTATCACCAAACAATTCCCAACAATATACTCTTAACAATTTCCCTATAGCTGAAAAAAGACAAACCCAAACATTAGCGACTCAATGAAATAGGTGTAAGTAAACTTAAAACAGTTAACTGAATTAGAAGAAGTAACAAACAAATTGCAGTGGACAGAAAATAAAATATTGCAATGGGCAGAAAATAAAATTGGCGTCTTTGGAGCTGGTGTTTGTGTTCAACACAGTGTCCTTAAAACAATATTCGCCCCCTCACCGAAGTAATGCGAGCGCTTGCTTCCCAGGATACAATGATGTGAATTGCAGTTTGCGCAGTGGAACTGAACGAGTGTGCATGAAAGAAATCACCAAGTGACTGGAAGAAGACATGAATTCAAACAGGAAGCAGAGATTTCGTGCTTATTGTGGTGTGTTTGAATTGAAGAGATTGTTAAATATATATAGGCAATGAGGAACCTTTGCTTCTTAATGCAGTCATAACTCCTACCATTACACATCAACGTTAATTTTGACGTTTTGGAGTGACAACATAAATGAAAAATCGTTTTCAAGTTATGTTTAAATGGAAAAACGTAAAAGAAAAATTCCAAAATGTGGCTTGCACTTCGTGGCCAATTTTTGACTCATTCGGTCTAACATTCGTGTATGCAGGTCGTGCCCGCACACAAGTTCAAGACTCGAAGGCCAAGTAGGTTTAAGATTTGCACCCCCCTGCGGGCGCGTAGGCCATAGATGAGTCTCTATGAAACAAATGGTTACACCTTACAAATTGTTAACCATATATAAATTGGTTCACAAACTTATTCTTATCCTATGTGGGATAACTATTTAATTTTTCCCACTTGCTACATTTCTTTTTTTTCTCCAATGTGGGATAGTACTATTTATAGTCCCCATATATTCCCACTTTTCCATTTCTAACCAATGTGTGATTGTAATCCCTTTTAAGGCTCCTCTTCAAATTCCAACTTTCAATCAATGTGGGATTAATTTCACATACACAAGTGAAAATTCATTTGCCAAACAATATATTTCCCAACAATAGGTTCTCAATCAAAATAAAAAATAGGCTTGAATCACTCAAATCAGATCCTGATGGACAGCTAGGATCTAAACAAAGATTGGAGCTACCAAGTTATGTACTCGACTCGACACTTGAAGATCACTTCAAAAACTGCAGTGTCTTAGGCTCAAAGCTATTGAACTCCTTGGACATGGAAAAACACTTGCACTTCAAGGTCGAGTTCTAGCGATTCTTTATGGTGTTATCCATCCAGCTAGACAATAATCTAGATATAGTAGTAGCCCATTTGTTCCCAAATTTTGCGTGAGCCCAAATGATTGTCTCATCTTCTTCAGGTGTTAAAGCCTAATGCTGCACTTCAAGGGAAAGCTGGTTGCACCACTACAACTTGTACGATTTTCCAAATTTGGGGCTTGAAGATTTGAGGAAGAAAAATTTGTTGGGGATGGGGATGAAGGTGGAAATGGAGGATGTGGAAGAGATGCTAGTGGTGGTTACGTTTTGTGGGTGCGATTGAGCTGTCCGGTTGTGGTAGTGATGATTTTGGGGTGTGTGTGTGTGTGTAGGGGTAGATGAAGAAGAAGAAGTTGATTTTTGGTTGGGTGTGTTTGAGCCATATTATTTTGAAAGAATGTATTCTGGAATAGTAGATTGATGGATAATGTGTGGTTGAAAAAGAAGGAAAAATTATTAATATTATGAAAAATATTATTTTATTGAAAAATGTGTGGTTGAAAATGAGTAGAAAAATGAGAATAAAAAAATAATGTATACCAAACAGATGCTTAATTTTAGTTATTTTATTATAAAAAATATAAAGTTACAATTTTAACATTTTAAAATTAGTCAAAATTATTGTCAATGTTAATTATCTGATCAACTAACGGTCAAACTATTAGAAATTATCCATTTAAACCCAATGTGCTAATTTTTGAAAGATTTGGTACCGTAGGTGGTACAAATGAAAGATTTGAAGAAAATCTGCTATTAAATGAAAAGTTTAGTACCGCTGTTGAAATTATCCCTTAAAAAAATTGTTAAACGTGATATTAAAAAAAATAAAAAACAAAAAGGACATGAAAAGGAAAAGAAGAAAAAGAAAGAAATGACAAGTGTTGTAGCTCTCACTCTTGAGATTGTCTGGGAATAAAAAAAATTGAAATAATGATACTTACGTGTAATGGAGTTCAATAATGATTTACATACAGATAAGGTGTCAAAATAAAGAGATAATTTTTTTATTTGATTGAAGAAATTTTAACCCAATCATATCTCGGCACGTCATCATGTGTATTTGAAAAATTTAGCTCCCTGTTTAGGCTCCATTAAAATGTGATTTTGAGGGAAAATGTGTTTTAAATAATGATTTTTTGAAAAATGTTTGATAAAAAAAATAAGGATTTTTTTTAATTTACATATAACGTTATTTTATGGGAGAATGTGGTTGAAAATAAATTTGGTAAAAAAAAAAAAAAGCACTTTTTAAAGCCTAAATAGGGGTGTAGTGACTATAATTTTTATTTAGGGTCCGTTTCATTGCAAATGTGGAAAATTAGTGGAAAAAAAATAAAATTTAGGGAATTGAATTGCCTATAAATTGTTTTACTGGTAATTTTAATTAATTATGTTTGATTGCTATAATTTTTCACCTAGAAAATGTTGAAAGTTTGGTATCCGTTTAACTTTGTTTTTCATAAAAATTGTCTATTAAAGTGATAATTTTTTTCACCATTGGGTCTAGAATTTGTTTCACTTGCCAAAAAAATTAATTTTTTTTTAAAAATTACCATACCGAATACCATTCTATTGATATCGTTTTGCTTTAAAATTGTCAATAAAATAAATTTTTTTTATCATTATATCTAGAATTTTTCTCAATTTCTTTAAAAGAAAAAGACGGAAAATTGGGAATTGGTTTTCCACAAAACCAAGGAATTGGTAAGTATGTGAGCCTAAGGTGGAAAATGTTTCCATGAAAAATAAAGTATATCAAACAAGACAAAAGTGGAAGTTAAAATTTGTTTTTCATTTTCCATGGAAAATAACGCGTTATCAAACAGGGCCTTATATTGTTGTCTAATTAGCAGGTGTAATTGTGGCCGACATCAATGGTTAGTAGTACTCCATACTACTATGGAAAAAAAAAATATTTCTTCTCAAATTTTATCTAATATAACATATTAAATACATCACAAAGATATAGCTCTTTAAACTAAAAATGTTACTTGCCAAAATGTTTATTGATATTTATCGTGAAAATAAATAGTTCGTTGCAAATGCTCAGTTTGCTTAAAATAGAAAGGATATAATAAATATAGAAAAAAGTTATCCTCCGTAGCTATCAACTTGCAAGTATTATAAGCTTTAAGTTAATTATATTCAAACTACATTTTAATTTTATTTAAGTTTCTCAATCTTCGTTTATTGTAACCAGGGGCGGACGCAGAAGATTTTTGTTAGGGGGGCACACTCGAACTTGCAAAGAAGTTGGGATAAATTTTACACTCGAAAATTTACGTAAAAAAAAAAATCCTATCCCATATAATTTTGCATCCGAAAATTTATATGGGATATGACTTTTTCGGATGTAAAATTTCGAAAAAATTTTATGTCATGTTCCATATAAAGTTTCTTAATAAATGATGAAAATTACATTGAAGTGTATCGCAAAAATAGTAAATTTTAATGAAATAATTGATTTTTTTTTGAAAAAATGCGAATTAGACGTTTTTCTTTAAGACTTACGTTTAACATATTTTTAACTATTTTCGATATCTATTTGGACTATTCGATATACCCATAATGTAGTTATCGAAATAAGCTTTGAGATTACATAAGCAATTTGTAGATTTGATTAGCATACAATCGTCGGTAAATTTTTAAAATTAGCATGTTATCGAAATTCAATTTATTATGATTTTGCCCCTGTTTGGTGGAAATTAAAATCAAATTTGTAGTAAATTTTGATAAAAGTTAAAACATTTATGGATTCTATGAAATATATTATTAAAATTTATTGTAAACTTTGATTTAGATTAAAATTTAGATTTCAATGAATACCAAACACGAAAAAAAAAAAAAAAAAAAAAAACTGAAAAGTTAGGGGGGCACGTGCCCCCCCAGGACCCCCCCTGTGTCCACCCCTGATTGTAACCCTCGTGTCTTAAACTTTATTTTTTACGCATTTTTATTTTTAACATTTTATTAATTATCACATCTCATATCTTATATAGGTTTCTACAAAACATGTCCGTTTGGAGGCATGATATAACATATTTTTCAGTCATATTTTAAAAAACAATAAATGCAAAACTACGACAATATTTTTTTTCCTCATTCTAGAGCGAAAAAAAAAAAAAAAAAAATTTAACTGAAACCATCATCAACGATACGATTTGTTAATTAATAGAATGTTGAAGATTAGAATTCGATGAATAAGAAGTATGGACAAATATTGAAGAGTTTAAGTGATATTGAAATGTTGTGCTACTAATAAAAATTGTAATATGAATATAATTACCCTAAACTTAATCAACCTATCTTTATTCTATGCACGCAATCAAAAGGAAGAATTTGTGGTTTGGAAAAATTGTACCTACTTGCCATATCTCCTGGATTGGGAGAGATTTTGCTGGTTTTCATTAAGAATTATATATTTTTAAATTTCAGTTTCGGTCAGATTTGTTGATTGCAGTTTAAGAAATTTGTCACAAATTATAACTTCTGTTCTAATAAATAGTTAATTAAGGTTTATGTTTCGACTTTATGGTTCTAAGTTGCCCGTTGATTGTGTTCATATTTATTATTAAATACAGCAATCTGTGCCATATCTTATGTTCCGTTGGTTTAGTTGGAAGAGCTACCAAAACTAGAAGATATTGAAGATGTGTTTGAGTCACGTTCTTTTGAAAGAATGTATTCTAGAATAATAGATTAATGAATAATGTATGGTTGAAAAAGAAGGAAAAGTTATTCATGTGATGTAAAATATTATTTTATTGAAAAATGTGTGGTTGAAAATGAGCAGAATGAAAATGAAAATTTTAATGTGTACCAAACAGGACTGAGTTGAAACTTACGGCTTCTCAAGATTTCCACTTAGAACTATAGTTGTAGATTTGTTGAAAAATCTCCTACTTCCCACCAACCCCACAGTCAATTACAATTAGCACCTGTTGAGAATGACAGAATATTCGGATCCTTCATTGACATGTAACCGACCATTCATTGTATTAATTGTATTTTATTTAGTTTCCATCTGTATTTTAATTTCCTAGAATAGATTAGCGTGATAGTGGGAAATTTCCTGTATAAAGCTATGTATCCTAATTCAATAGAAATAATTCCAAGCAATTATATTCTTTCCATCCTTACATGGTATCAGAGCAGGAATAATATCCTAGCTCTCTCCCTTTCCTTTTTTTTTCTTTGCCATTTCCATCATCATCATGGCAAACGAGCAGATTTCTAATGGAGGTGGAGTTGCTTCAAATCCTTTTTTTCTTCATCATTCCGATCATCCAGGAATGGTGCTTGTTTCCAAACCCCTTGATGGGGAAAATTATTCTACATGGTGTAGAGCCATGAAGATTTCTTTGAATGCCAAATCCAAGTTAGGTTTCATAGATGGGACTACCGAAATGCCTTCTGCCACAGACAAACCAGAAGATTATGCTGCATGGAAAAAGTGCAATGATATGATCCTCTCCTGGATTCTTAATTCACTCACACAGGATCTTGCTGACAGTTTGATTTTTTCAACCACTGCCCAGGAGGTATGGGAAGACCTTCGGGATCGTTTTTCTCAAAGCAACGCCCCTCGCATTTTTCAGATTGAGAGGGACATTGCTTGCCTTGCTCAAGATCAGCTGACTGTTGCAACTTATTACACAAGATTGAAGAAATTATGGGATGAATTAGGATCCTATAATGACACCGTTTGCTCCTGTGGGGCAGACCACAAGAGACGCAGGTTGATGCAATTTCTCATGGGACTTAATGAGTCCTACAGTGCAATCCGAGGGCAGATTCTATTGATGAATCCACTACCTGATGTTGCCAATGCTTACTCTTCCATTGTACAAGAAGAAAAGCAGCGAAGCTTAGGTGCTGCACGTGAGACGACAGAAAACTCAGCCATGGTTGTCCAAAGGGCTGAACCGGTGGCTATGGCTATTCGACATGGACAAGGTTCTTCCTTTCGTTCCAATTCATCTAATCGAAAGCCTTTGCATTGTTCTTATTGTGACCGTGATCATCATGTGCGAGAAACATGTTGGAAACTAAATGGGTATCCTCCAGAACACCCTAAACATGCATCCAATAAATCCAATCACAAAAGTACCCCTTTTAAGCGCAACCAAAGCCATCATTCTTCAGTCAACAATGTCCAGGAGGGTCCAGTTATTCAGAATGTGCCATCTGTGTCAAATGGACTCTCTGATTTGCAACTCCAACAAATCCTATCTATCATACAGGGTAAAGGGACAACACAATCTGCCAATCCTAAGGCTAATGCTGCCGCTGCTTCTTCAGGTTTGTTACAAGGACTGTTGCGCCTCCATCAATTAATTATTGATAGTGGTGCAACAGACCACATTACCTCATCTCCAGATTTGCTTATCAACCAACGTAAGAACACTGTTTTGCCACCAGTTACTATGCCAAGTGGAGAGCAGGCTCCAATTACATCTATTGGGAATTTACCTTTAAATTCAACTGTTACCTTAAAAAATGTTCTTGGTGTGTCAACTTTTAAAGTGGACTTAATGTCTGTGAGTAGAATTACGAAAGATCTCAATTGTTCAGTAACATTCTTCCCTTATTGGTGTATTTTGCAGGACTTGAGGACGAAGACGACGATTGGTTTGGGTAAACAACGAGACGGCCTTTATTACTTGGTTGCATTAGCCTCAAAGAAGCCACAACATCCATCTGCAGCAACCATCTCTTGTCGTTCACATAGTTCTCAGGTCACCTCATCCACCGCCTTGTGGCATCGCCGTTTAGGCCATTTATCTTCCTCTAGATTAGATTTTATGGCAAAAAAATTGTTGAATTTCCCTTTCCAGTCTAATAATGCTTGTGATGTTTGTGCACTTGCGAAACAACATAGACTTCCATTTTCTGTTAGTTCTATTGCATCTGTAAGACCTTTTGAAGTAATTCATTGTGATATTTGGGGCCCCTATAAAATTGTCTCTTTTTCTGGTGCGAAATATTTTTTGACTATTGTGGATGATTATTCTAGATTCACATGGGTTTTTTTTATGCATCACAAAAGTGAAACACAACGTTTGCTTTCCAATTTTTTCTCATTTGTTCAAACCCAATTCCATATTTCTATAGCCAATATTCGGGTTGATAATGGTGGCGAATTCTTTTCTATGCGGGATTTTTTTAAACAAAACGGGACCACTTATCAACATTCTTGTGTTTATACTCCTCAACAAAATGGGGTTGTAGAGCGCAAGCACCGTCATATTCTTGAATCAGCTCGTGCCTTACGTTTTCAAGCCCACCTTCCTTTACATTTTTGGGCAGAATGTGTTTCTACTGCCGTTCATATTATCAACCGTTTGCCCACACCACTCCTTTCTCATAAAACCCCTTTTGAACGACTTTATGGCAAGCTCCCTTCTTATTCCCACCTTCGAGTTTTTGGATGTCTTGCATATGCTACTACTGTGCACGTCTCCCATAAATTCGCTCCTCGTGCGAAACGTTGTATTTTTCTTGGCTATCCAGTTGGTCAAAAAGCTTACAAACTCTATGATCTTACAACCCATCAAATGTTCACTAGCCGGGATGTTGTTTTTCATGAAACCATTTTTCCCTACGAGTCCATTCCTTCCACTTTCTCAAAATCAGCCCCTGTCCTTCCTCTCCCTGTTTCTGATCACTATCCGGATCCTCCTCCCGTCCCACCACCCTCACCCCCGGATATAATTTCTTCTCAGTCGTCGCTTGCTGAACCTCCTCCCGATCCTATTTTACGTCGTTCTCATCGATCTCATAACCCCCCCCATGGCTTTACGTGATTATGTCTGCAACCAAGTGACGTCTCCCAACCATTTGTCGTCTTTGTCATTAGGTCCACAACAAGGTACGCGATATCCACTTTGCAATTTTGTATCTTATCATCGTTATTCACCACAACATTACTCCTTTACTGCTGCTATCAATCAAGATATTGAGCCTCAATCTTATACCGAAGCAGCTTCTCATCCCCATTGGCAAGAAGCAATGCACTCTGAATTGGCCGCTTTGGAAGCTAACAACACTTAGTCTCTCACTCCTCTTCCTCCTGGAAAGACACCTATTGGTTGTCGTTGGGTTTATAAAATCAAAAGGCACTCAGATGGCACTATTGAGCGCTTCAAAGCTCGTTTGGTTGCGAAAGGTTACACCCAGCTTGAAGGTATAGATTACCATGACACTTTTTCTCCCACTGCTAAAATGATTACTGTTCGTTGCTTATTGGCTTTAGCAGCTGCCCAAAATTGGTCTCTTCACCAACTTGATGTCCATAATGCATTTCTCCATGGTGATCTCCAAGAAGAAATTTATATGTCTCCACCTCCTGGTCTTCGGCGACAGGGGGAGAATCTAGTGTATCGCCTTCACAAGTCGTTATATGGTTTAAAACAAGCTTCTAGACAATGGTTTGCCAAATTCTCTACAGCTATCCAAGCTGCTGGATTTGTTCAATCCAAAGCAGATTACTCATTATTCACATGTCAGAAAGGCAAATCATTTACAACTTTGTTGATATATGTTGATGACATTCTCATTACGGGTAACGATGACAATGCCATATTAGCTCTCAAACAATTTTTGCATAGTCGTTTTCGGATTAAAGATTTGGGTAATTTGAAGTATTTTCTTGGCATTGAAGTTTCTCGATCAAAGAAAGGTATTTCCATATCGCAACGAAAATATACTTTGGAAATTCTAAAAGATGGTGGACTCTTGGGTTCTAAACCCGTGGACTTTCCCATGGAACAAAACACAAAACTCTCGGATTCAGGTGAATTGCTTAAAGATCCATCTCAATATAGGCGACTTGTTGGACGCCTAATTTATTTGACTATTACCCGACCGGATACCACCTATTCGGTCCATGTGCTAAGTAGATTCATGCATGCACCACGTAAACCACACATGGAAGCTGCCTTGCGTGTGTTGCGTTATTTGAAAGGCAGTCCAGGACAAGGTTTGTTTTTCCCTTCTCAGAATGATTTATCTTTGAGAGCATTTTCTGATTCAGACTGGGCTGGTTGTCCAATATCTCGTAGATCTACTACAGGTTATTGCGTTTTTCTGGGATCTTCCCTTATTTCTTGGTGGACTAAAAGGCAGAAAACTGTATCTCTCTCTTCAGCAGAAGCCGAATACAGAGCCATGACAGGTACATGCTGTGAATTATCCTGGCTACGCTCATTATTGACAGATTTGAGAATATTACATCCAAAGCCAGCATTGTTATATTGTGATAACACAGCCGCCTTACATATAGCAGCCAATCCCGTTTTCCATGAAAGAACCAGACATATAGAGATGGATTGCCATTTTATTCGTGATAAAATACAAGATGGCTCGATTGTAACCAAATATGTTGCTTCAACAAATCAGCTTGCGGATGTGTTCACCAAGCCATTGGGAAAGGAAGCTTTCTCCACTATGATACGCAAGTTGGGAGTTCTTGATATTCACTCTCCAACTTGAGGGGGAGTGTTGAGAATGACAGAATATCCGGATCCTTCATTGACATGTAACCGACCATTCATTGTATTAATTGTATTTTATTTAGTTTCCATCTGTATTTTAATTTCCTAGAATAGATTAGCGTGATAGTGGGAAATTTCCTGTATAAAGCTATGTATCCTAATTCAATAGAAATAATTCCAAGCAATTATATTCTTTCCATCCTTACAGCTGTTGGGAACCTACTTAATCATGCGCAGCGGAAGTAAAGAGCAATTTCGATTCCCAAACAAGGATCTACATTGTGTTTAGATAGAAACTGTGTTTAGAATAATATCTTGATGAATTCTGCAAACTCTTTTGCTGATTCACGAACTCCAATGATCAGATCTACAATCCAAGCTGTCCAATTGTCCAGCCTCCAATGGTGATCCACACAGAGAATAAGAATGACGGCTAGGGTTTTCTTTTCTCGTGCTAGCAAGAATAATGAATAATCCATCAGTTTTTCAAACCCTAACAGCTTATTAATATAAGTCCAAACGGGCTGGCCCATCTCTTAACTTAACCCGGTCCAATATTTAATTAATCAAATTAATTAAATCCGGTCCATGAATTAATTAATCCAATTAATTAATTCGGGTCTATTAATAAGCAACCCAATTAATTAATTATCCAACACTTGTCAATTAATTAATTGGTAAATCTCATTCTTCTGATTCTCTTTTGTGTGTGACCCATTAGGTTCCCGATCACGATGTCTAACGACGTGAATATTATTTTGATCTAATCAAAATTGATAAATTAAAATACCCTTTTTAATTATCATCAATTCACATTCGTCGTCCCAGATTGACATCTAGCAATGTGTCAGGGCAATACATGTGACGGGAAATGTCACGTGACATGACAAAACCAAACTTGTTCGTTTACCGTGAAACTATAATCCCTTCGTCAATATGATCCGATCAATTACGAGATATGGACGTGTGTCAATCTCAATTATCGATCATATCTTTTATCCTACTGTTAAGTCAATGTAAGTCGAAAACTCTTTTCCGACTTATGAGTTCACCTTGGCCAAGGATTTCATTATCAACTTAACTGGATGAAATGTAGATCATAATCTCTTACTATCTAAGAGTGACGAATCCTCTATTGATCATTCACAACCTTCATATGATTCTTGACATACCCGAACGATGCCGTATTAGCGACCCTTGACAGAGCAACATCCGACATCACCAAAGCATGACTGTCCTCACATAAGGCACTATGATGACCTCAAGTCAAAAGACCAATTCCACTACCGAACGTTAGAGATTAACCACTGACACTCAAATAGTTTTCCATGTGGAATCTCTCAGCGGGTCTCCAATGTTTTGTTCTATAACAAAACATTCACGTGTTCATTCAAGTGTCTCCACACTTTAATTTGTAAGATCAACTACTTACTTCATAAGTAAGAAATGTCACACGTGATGGTCTATCCGTAATAACGATATCCGTATCCCGTTATTACATACGACCACGGACGATTTAAGATTCAGTCATATGTAATTCGTATCTCACAATCACAACTCCTTGTGATTAACAAATCATCAATACTTGAATCTACGGATTCTATTATTTAATTAATTAGAATATTAATTGACATAAATAATAGATATTGCCATAAATATGCATTGGTTATATATACATTAAAAGTGCTTATGTCCAAAGTTGATTGGACCTAGGGCATAACACTTACAAACTCCCACTTGCACTAGATCCAATCCCTTATGTATCTTATGTCATAAGAGTCTACATGACAATCATGTTTATACTGCGACAACTCTTTGTCAATGGATCTGCAATTTAATAACTCGTGGGAATTCATTCTTTCTTTACGTCATTTCATTGTATTATCTTTCCAATGAGATAATACTGCCTTAACACATGTTTGGATCATTGATGAGACCTTAGTTCCCTCGTTTGCACGATGACTCCACTATTATCACAATACAGAAGCATGTGATCAACAATGTTAGGAACTACTCCAAGTTCATTAATGAACACTTTGACCCAGACAACAACTTTTGTTGCTTTCTAAAGCAGTGATGTATAAGGCTTTTATTATTGAATCAACGATGATTTTCGATTTGGAACCTTTCCAACACATCGCTTAAAAGTAAACAAATATCCTAATTGAAATATGCTATCATTCTAGTCCGACTAGAAGTTAGCATCAATGTATCCATGAACTCCCAGTTCATTTTCTCCATATAAAATCTTCTTAAGATTTTATCTATATAGATCTGGATGAGTTAAGCAATCTTATAGATCTATCTCTATAGATCAAGCTATTTCTCACATATCTATTATGAAGAAATTATTTAACAACCATAATTTCAACAATTGAAATATAAAGACGTCGTTTCCTGTTAGTATGTATCATACATATAATATTATGAATGCGACAATGCTCCCACTATCTTCTTTTAAACACACAATTCATTTTTGATAAAATCAAACATTTTGACTTTTATATCAAATCGAATATTTCAGCTCCAAAAGGCTTATTTTAATCCATATTGAACTTTTCTTGTAAACTCATTTACAACCTATGGGTTCTAATCCATTAGGCGGGTTGACCAAGGTCCAAACCTTGGCAACATTAAGTTCATATCGGATATAGCCTTATGTCATGTCAGCGAGTCAACACTTAACTTTGCTTATGCATAATTAGTAGGATCATCATCCTTGATTAGTAATGCTAGATTAATAATCATGGATTCTTACCTTCCAGAAGGTCAAATGATCCTACAAGATTTACATGGAGCTGTCGTGTCCTCAGGAGTCTGCACTTCCTGATCAAGAGTATGTCCCTCAACACTTTGGGATCAGACTCATGTTATCTACTTGGTTAACTATATCTGTGAATCCTTGAACTCTTTCAAGATTTACTCTACTCCCACTGTCCTCTCCTAGAACAAACATTTTCTCTAGGAGTATGACACGTCTTGAGATGAACTTCTTCTTCTCAATGAGATTATAGAATTGATATCCAATTGTCTCTTGAATATCCTACAAATATATATTTATCGAATTTAGTTTCAAACTTATTCGATTCAGTGCGCTTCACATAAGCGTCACAGCCCCAATCTTTCATATGAGAAAAGTGGGGGCATTCTGTCTTTCCATAACTCGTATGGAGTTTTGTTAACCGATTTAGATGGGACACGATTAGTGCGTAGCATGTGGCAATCAGTGCATGATCTCAAAACGATTTTGAATCATTTGCATGGCTTGTCCTTATTGCACTATATCTAATAGTACATGATTCCTCATTGCAAATACATCATTATATTGCAATGCATGTAGAGGAATCCACTGCGAGAGAATCACATTCTCTTTTAGATAATCTAAGATTCTACATTTTAGATATTCTCCACATCGATCAAATCTTAGTGTGAGAATTTATTTACCTATTTGTTTCTCAATTTCTAGTTTGAATCCCTTGAACATTTCAAAAGTTTCATACTTGAATTTCATCAAATATACATGACCATTTCTGAAATAGCCGTCTAGTAAATGTGATGAGATAAGAGAAACTTTATCTAGCATTGATTGATATGTGTCCACATCACTATGTATTAGACTCAGTAATTATGCAGATCTTTCTCCTTTTCAAGTAAAAGGAGACATGGTCATTATGCCTAACAGACATATTTTGCATTTGTCAAATAATTCAAAATCATTTGACCCAGATGTACATCTCCATGTAAATTTGGAATTACATGACCAAATCTGCAATGCCAGATATATGTGTTATTCAGATTATCATTTTTATGCCTTTCGGTATCTATACTCATTATAGAATACTCAATGTTTAGAATATAAATGTCATTTTGTAATTTACCATAACCATTAAGATCTTATCAAGATAAAAGGAACAACAATTGTCCTTAACGTTAAAATAATTCATGTCCAAACATGAAATTTATTTAATGCTCTTGGTAATGGAAAGAACAAAAAAATATTTCTTTAATTCTAATATTAAGCCTAAAGGCAAAGATAAGAAATAGCTCCTATAGGCAATGCAGCAACATTTGCTCATATTCAACGTACAGGTCAACTTCTTCCCTTTTTGCAGTGATCTACTTCTATTTAGTTTCTGCATATTTATATAAATATGAGATCCATATCTAGTATCCAATACCCATGAAACTAATGAAGTAGATATAAGCCTTGCAATTTTCTTTCGAATGACCTATCATTCCAAAATGATAATAATGGTCATTAGATTTGGTATTGTCCTTATTTGCTTTAACTATCTTAGTCATCTTAGATGTTTTCTTAAAACATCATTTAGACTTCACTGGATGAATCTATGACTAACATTTGCCCATTATAAACATAGATATCGGGCTTAACAGTCTTAAGCATGTTCAACAACTCAATAAGTGTGCATTCGAATTTATCCATGTTAAATTCATAATTAGTCATGAATAACCTACTGGCAAAGATTGTAGAACCAAGTCATAATTAGTTCATTGTTCATGATTGAACTCAATTGAGACAACTTCTCAAAGTAGTCAACGTCTTCAGCACATCAGAACTGGCTGGAGACTCTTTTGCCATTATACACTGGTATAGTTGCTAGGAAATCTCATATCTTTCCACACGTGATTATTTATCATTCAACACTTTGAGATGAAAATCATGTGTTAGCATCTATACTCTTATGTTGCTTTTGTAACTCAGGTGACATAGTCGCAAACATCACACATGTTGCAGTACTATCGTCATCACTGTGTTTATTATAGCAGCCACCTCTTCCTTTATCGAGTCATCAACGAGTGTCTCTGGAAAGGGCTACTCAAGGACATAATCAATTATCATGCATGAGAACAATTCTCAGATTGCGGTGCCAATCAAGAAAATTTGGTTTGGTTGTTGGCATACAGTATGCCGCTCAAATACATATGGTTACTCAAGATTCAATAAATGTAAACGACGAAAAGTAAAAGAATAATATATAAAATGCATCAATTAATTTAATATGGTCTTTTATTAAATTAATTTCGCTCCCACTGTTTAACTCAAATTTATGACCCTCTCACATAAATTTATGGAATCCATACTTGATTCCCAGTGGGCTGGGATCCCATTTATTATATTAAAACCTTGAGTGTACTCAACAAATCTTAATAAAACATTTGGGTAGATACTATTATCAATTGTATCTCCATACAACTCCCAGATCATCAAGCTGACAACTCTTTGTCTTCACACATCTTATGTGTTAGCTTAACATGCCTCCAAAATTCATCTCCTTGAGTGTACTCAACAAAAGATAAATTTTAGTTAAGTCAAACCCATCATTCAGAAATATCTAATATTTCATAGTGTCAAACATATCCCCAATAGACCAGCCTTGAGTGTACTCAACAAGCTGAGATCGATTTCGGACTCTCATTTTTCACTATAATGATGGAAGGCTAATATAAATAAGACTTAATATTTTAACATGCCTCTAAAATTCATCTCCTTGAGTGTACTCAACAAAAGATAAATTTTAGTTAAGTCAAACCCATCATTCAGAAATATCTAATATTTCATAGTGCCAAACATATCCATAATAGACCAGCCTTGAGTGTACTCAACAAGTTGAGATCGATTTAGGATTCTAGTTTTTCACTATAATGATGGAAGGCGAAAAAGAAACTGACTTAATATTTTTTTAGCGAGGGGTTTTGCATGCAAAGGTCTCATCGTAATAATTATATATATCTTATTATACATCTAGCATGCAAATAAACATACATATAATAGTGTGGACGATTATGGACTTATACTATCTAGTCTTCCCGAGCCATAAGGAAGACTAGTTGGTCAGTTCCTAAGGGGTATAACATTGATTCATACAATGCTCCATCTCTATGGTCTCCTCCTCTTCTTGTGTCTTCAATTAGTCCAGCTGTAACTTGTATCCTATACTAGTTGGCACGCATGCCTAAACAATATTGGACGCGCAGGCCCATAATAATAACGGACTCGTAGGTCCAAAATAAATTAGAGCTCGCAGGCCCATAATAACAACAAGAATAAAACTAACCATTCAACACATCCACATGGTCGAGTCCATAATCATCCACTAGTAAAACATTCATCATATAAATGCATTCCTATATATATATATATAATATCTAATATTATATGCAAACATGTTTCAAGTTTCTAGCAATTAAAGTCGTCTAAACTAATTTAGACAAATGGATCGGAACAATTAAATAATTAATTAATTAATCAAATTAATTAATTAATTTAATTAGAGGGTATATTTAATTAAAATCAAATTTTAATTATATATACCAAATTAGAATCTCATTCTAATTCCACTATTACAGGGCGGAACTATTTTAATTAAAATCAAATTTTAATTAAATATAAAATTAGTGTCCAACTCTAATTTCAAAGTTTTAAAGTAAGATAATTTAATTAAAATCGAATTCTAATTAAATATCAAATAAGAGTCCAACTCTAATTTCAAAACTTAAGGCGATTAAATTTAATTTAAAATCAAATTTTAAATAAATACAAAATTAGAGTCAAACTCCAATTCCAAGATATTAGGGCGAACTTATTTAATTAAAATCAAATTTTAATTAAATACAAAATTAGAGTCCAACTCTAATTCCAAGAAAAGTTTTAGGGCGAGACAATTTAATTAAAATCAAATTTCAATTGAAAATGTCAAATTAGAGTCCAACTCTAATTTCAAGAAAGTATTAAGGTGGGTAATTTAATTAAAATCAAATTTTAATCAAACACTAAATTAAAGTCCAACTCTAATTCAAATTAAATTAACATTTTAATTTAGGATAAAACTCCTAATTAAAATAAAATTCAATTTAGGGTCAATGTTTAATATTTAAGTTAAAATCCGATTTTAACGAAAATATAAAAGGTCGTCAATTTAAAATAAGATTTTAAACTGGTCAAAATTGAGATTTTAGGTCAAACCCATTTTAAAATCAAATTTAAAACCATTTTAATATTTAAATTCAAAACTCTTTTGAAATTTGCAATTCTGACCCAAGTTTAAAATTAAAAAGGCAGCCCTTCAATTTCGAAAATTGCATGACAGGGCCTCCATTTAAAAATTGCAAAATTGACCCTTTTCCATAATTGCAGACGGGGGCTTGCAATCTTACAAATTGCAGGGGAGGCCCCCGCCTCCAAACACCCAAATCGACTGAAAACCTAGAATCTAAAACCGCCCCATTTCTCTTGGATTCCGGCGCCGGCACTTCCTCTATGAAGGAACGGCGGTGCGCCGCCGCTGTCACACAGCGGGACGCACCGCTGGGCACGGCAGCAGCGCACAGCGCTGTTGCTACAACCAGCAGCAGCGCGCGATTTCTAGCAGCGGCGTTCGCCGCTGCAACTTGCAGCTACGGCGAATGCCGCTGCAGCAGCAGCGACTGTCGCTGCTGCAGCAACGCAGCAGCGACCGTCGCTGCTGTTTCCGAACCGTCCGGCGCGCAGCCGCCCGTTTCAGGCGGTTGGTGCCGCCACGTCCGGTGCCGTCGCCCCACAGCCACATTTTCAGATCCAAAATTTAACCAAAAAATTATTTTCCTTTCCAAAACAGATTTTCGAAGATGAAAAATAATTTTCTAAATTGCTAGATTCAAGAAAAAAATTAAACAATTAACTTTTAACTGTTTAATCATGCAAAACAATTTCTAACAATCACAAAGTAGGCTCTGATACCACTGTTGGGAACCTACTTAATCATGCGCAGCGGAAGTAAAGAGCAATTTCGATTCCCAAACAAGGATCTACATTGTGTTTAGATAGAAACTGTGTTTAGAATAATACCTTGATGAATTCTGCAAACTCTTTTGCTGATTCACGAACTCCAATGATCAGATCTACAATCCAAGCTGTCCAATTGTCCAGCCTCCAATGGTGATCCACACAGAGAATAAGAATGACGGCTAGGGTTTTCTTTTCTCGTGCTAGCAAGAATAATGAATAATCCATATGGTTTTTCAAACCCTAACAGCCTATTAATATAAGTCCAAACGGGCTGGCCCATCTCTTAACTTAACCCGGTCCAATATTTAATTAATCAAATTAATTAAATCCGGTCCATGAATTAATTAATCCAATTAATTAATTCGGGTCTATTAATAAGCAACCCAATTAATTAATTATCCAACACTTGTCAATTAATTAATTGGTAAATCTCATTCTTCTGATTCTCTTTTGTGTGTGACCCATTAGGTTCCCGATCACGATGTCTAACGACGTGAATTATTATTTTGATCTAATCAAAATTGATAAATTAAAATACCCCTTTTAATTTATCATCAATTCACATTCGTCGTCCCAGATTGACATCTAGCAATGTGTCAGGGCAATACATGTGACGGGAAATGTCACGTGACATGACAAAACCAAACTTGTTCGTTTACCGTGAAACTATAATCCCTTCGTCAATATGATCCGATCAATTACGAGATATGGACGTGTGTCAATCTCAATTATCGATCATATCTTTTATCCTACTGTTAAGTCAATGTAAGTCGAAAACTCTTTTCCGACTTATGAGTTCACCTTGGCCAAGGATTTCATTATCAACTTAACTGGATGAAATGTAGATCATAATCTCTTACTATCTAAGAGTGACGAATCCTCTATTGATCATTCACAACCTTCATATGATTCTTGACATACCCGAACGATGCCGTATTAGCGACCATTGACAGAGCAACATCCGACATCACCAAAGTATGACTGTCCTCATATAAGGCACTATGATGACCTCAAGTCAAAAGACCAATTCCACTACCGAACGTTAGAGATTAACCACTGACACTCAGATAGTTTTCCATGTGGAATCTCTCAGCGGGTCTCCAATGTTTTGTTCTATAACAAAACATTCACGTGTTCATTCAAGTGTCTCCACACTTTAATTTGTAAGATCAACTACTTACTTCATAAGTAAGAAATGTCACACGTGATGGTCTATCCGTAATAACGATATCCGTATCCCGTTATTACATACGACCACGGACGATTTAAGATTCAGTCATATGTAATTCGTATCTCACAATCACAACTCCTTGTGATTAACAAATCAACAAGACTTGAATCTACGGATTCTATTATTTAATTAATTAGAATATTAATTGACATAAATAATAGATATTGCCATAAATATGCATTGGTTATATATACATTAAAAGTGCTTATGTCCAAAGTTGATTGGACCTAGGGCATAACACTTACAACAGCACCATATACATAAATAACTGGCTAATTCATGGATTCCCTATGTATATGTGCAACAGATTTTCAGTATGGATTTAGGTGCTAAAAATGCTGAAAAACAAAATGAAAGTGGCAGAAAAACTCAAGAAATTGTCGAAGAAGAGGAAGAAGAACGAGATCTTTTTGTTGGAGATATTACACCGATAAATGTGCACGTTATATTCAAATCAATACGTACCGTGTTATACTCGTGAAATTGAAATAGAATTCGACTTACCGAAATCTGATTTGAGAAGATAAAATAGTGATTTACCGACTTCGAATATAATAATATGGATTCTTCACTTCCCAATATGAGTGAACACACGTTGTTCTTCAATTCAAACCTTAGCATGAAATCAAAAGAATATTAGTTACTTTCCGAAATCAAAATACTAAATTAGAATGAAATCGGAAAAAGAAAGAGGAGATGCAAGTGATGCGATCGGTCGAGGCAAGTGTTTGACACTTTGTCCTTAAGATGAATTTGCCCCGCATCGGTGCTAACGGTTTCTTGACAATCATCTCCCAAGATACAACGACCACGTCTAGCCATAGGAGCACTCCAAATGACTTAAACCAACGAACTCGAACGGAATTCTCTCTCTACCATAACCATGATTTTGATGCAAGAAATAATCACTTCTACAAAGTGTTTTATGCAAAACTAAAGTAAAACATGAAATTGAATGATATGAAACTATCAATTGAATTTGTTCTACTTCTCATTATTCCATATCAAATTCAAACATGTGGGATCCCTTATATAGTAGTTGGAACATCCATACCAAAAGACACATCTCTTAGAATTTATATCTCTCCATAAAGAGATACAATTACATCTCTACATAAAGAGACAATTATTGAAAAATAATGCCAAAAGTCATGATCTCCAAGAGTCATGATCCATATGAAAAGACACATCTTTTCATTTACATATTTTCTAGAATATTTCACAATATTCCATATAATTTTTCAATAATTCAAAATTTGGCTTAATTTCTCATTCACCAAATAACACATTTCCAACACTTTTCGAGATCAATCTAGAGATAGTGAATAAAATCCCTCCTCCACAATATTACTGGGATAGCTATTTTACTACCACGAGTGACACACTTCTGGCCAACTGTTTGTTGCCTATTTCCGATGTGTCGAGGGCAATTCCGATGGCCGTGAAAGCATTCGATGAATTACAATGGCCCAGTGTCGGCTAGTATTTGTCAACAAAAACTCATGGAGGCTAGTGCCTTTGTCTCGCAGTGCAGGCAAATGAAAGCATAATCTTATTAGAAAAGCAATGATAGATACATGCTCATACATGTGCACCTATATTGTAAAAGCCAAAAAAAAAAAAAAGAAAGAAAAAAAAGAAAGAGAAACTATACTTTCAATGTAGAGTTCAAATATTTAAATGAATTGTTCACAGTTGTGCTATAAATCATATGTAACTTTGGCACCTTACCTTGTATTGACGGTGATAAGTACCTTAGACGAGTTGGATTCTTCCTATTACACGCTGCTCCTCGATAGAACAGAGGTGCAAAATAGGTCATGTCTGCCCAACTCCTTGGCCGTGTTGGTTTATAACAAAATCTTCATTATTTTTAAAAATTAGTGTGTGAAATGTTGGTGCATTGTGTTCTCCCCTACACTGTGTATATATCCTTGATTCATTGTGTTCTCCCCCACAAATAATAATAATAATAATAATAAAATGGGTTCGTTAGAAACAGTAACCATACTCGATATGCGGATGTTGAATTAATGATGAAATCATATCTTCAAGATCATTTTGAAATGAAATTAATTACTGAAGTCAAATGAGTTGCGATAATTAATTATAGTGTAATTTATAGTAGGAACTAAAAAAATTTCTGATTACAAAATTAATTTATAGTTTAATACTTCATTGTGTAATTTATAGTTTTGTAATACTTCATTTATCAATTACTAAACTACTATAGTGTGTATTTAATAAATTTTAACTATTTAAGGTTTCAAGTTGACATTGTTAATTACTTAACATTATGAACTTATTTTACATTACGTAATTGGATTGAGCAAGACATTGTTTTGTATGCATGAGTGCATGTAATAATTTTTGTAATTTCAAAAAACATGCTTTCATTTGATATTGTTTTTTTTTTTTGTAAAATTGTTAAAAAAAAACGGGTGGAACCCAGTTTGATTCTCGGCCCTTGACTCTTACTCTTTTTCAAATTGTTGATCAGATCGATTTTTAAATTATTGATATTTATAAGTAGAACCTACATAGATGATAATATAAATGAAAGCACAATATAAACAAACATAGTAACAAACGAAATACACTAAATTCATAAACAATATGAAGAACAAAAATTGAACAATAAACACAATAAATAGCACTTTCAATCCACATATAACAAACATTGTTGGAGTATTAATTAACACTTTTGATCGTTCAAATTTCCTTTTGAGTCAAATGTCTCATAGAATTTCAATGTTTAAGTGAATAGTTTCAGGAGTCTTCTTAACGATGGATCGTCAAATAAATCCTTTTGAATTTGCGCATGTCTTGTCAGTTTGTATAAATTGGATTATTTTTTTAAATAATATTTAAAGATTATATATTGCCAAGTTATCTTGCCTTTAGTGCATGTTCTTGTTGAGGAATACTGGCCGATCATGACGAATACTTTATTTTATTTCTTGCATTACCAACTATTTCTTTTCACGTTTTGAAGGGTTTGTTTAGTGTGTTAATTTTGTCATGAAAGCTTGGTTCCAAGTGTTGCACTCGCAGCTCAAGTGATTAGTTCATGCACCGAAATATTACCGACACAAAAAAGTGAAAAAGAATAGCTAGGTTAACTTGAGAACATTGACCTTCATATATATTTGTTAGCTCTTTGAGCCCGACACATGTCAATACAGTTCAAAGTTTGCTTAATTCATCCAGGTATTATTCATTCTTTACTTAGTGGGGAAATATTTTAGACATGGTACAGAACTCTCGGCGATCTATAAATGGTGTAAAATAGAACTATAAACTCAGTATTTTCCACATGCCTAAAAGGTTTGATGTTATTGTGATTTGATGTGAAGAAACCATATAATGAAGCCAAAACACTTGCAGTAAACTAACCAATGATGGCACGGCTTAGTGCTGGACTGGACTGGACTGGACAAACAAATTTATTTATTTATTTTTATATCAATTCATAAACAAATTCAAATAAGCAAAGAATACAGATTTTTCTGATTCAGTTCAAATGAACCTGCAGACACTGATAAGTGTAGTTTTTAAATTTATTTGAGGTCTTAAATGGTAATATTTTATTGTTCTTTGAATAAAATACTACACAACTTGTGTTATACTTCATTTTGTAGGTAAAATTCAATATTTGATAAAAAAAAATTGGAGAAAAGAATGCAAAAATAGCTGAAAAAACTTAATTGTATCAAATACAAAATTGGAGGATTGAAATGCAAATACTCAAAAGTTACATCAATTGGATGAGAAAAGAAGTCAAATTGATGAAATATAGTCCAAGTACTATCACATATCAACTTCCAGCCGAAAAAATTATGTTTCGAATTTCCAGTCTCAGTTTGAGACCCATTTTTGGTATAGAAAATGTTCGAATTGGAAGATTAGTAGCTCTTTGAGTTATTTTTTCAACACATTTTGAATTACCACAATTGAATATTGGGAGACAGAGATATGACAAAAATAATGAAGACTGTTCGGTGGAAAGAAAACGTATACATATGCGGCCGCATAGGTCTAATTTGACACGCCCGCATCATGCATTCCGAGCCAAAATTGATGGTTGGACGTCCTTTTATACGACCGCTTATAAATGTACTATGAGACCTCATAATACAAACTTTTGGCGAGATTTTGTTTCCTTTTTTAATTGAAACTCTATTTTGATAACAAGATTTTAGACATCCTATACGTATAAAATTTGACTAGAACACAAGACAGACATCCCTTTGACCTAAAAATCATATATACGATGCATTTTGGAGGCGAAGAACGAGGCGTAATCATCAATTAAAGGTAAATTATACAAATTTATTGAAAAATATTTATTTATTTTTAATATTCAAGTCAAGAAATTGGATTCCTCCTCTTTCTTCATTATTTCTCGAATCGGGTAATGTCTTTTCATTGTTTTTGTATAGTTTAATAATTAGGGTGGTAGGCTAGGTTTTTCAATTGCATTGGATGAATGTTGGAACCCTATTTTCATTTATTTTAATTCAAGACGTCAATTTAAGAATTTCGTGTTATTATTTGATTGATTTTACATACTCATTGCACTACTTATTGCTTGATCACCAATTAAGTAGTTAATTGATTGTTGTAGTGTAGGAATTCTCACAATAAGTCTAGAACACGTGTGTAGTTAGAATTATAAATAATCACTTTCACACATGCAATCTTGTTGATAATCTAAACCAAATGCACGACTTTCATATGAATTTGGACTACGAATATAATTGTCTCGTTAGTCATATGTTGGCGTGTCTTGTGAAAGAACATTTAACATATTAGTTTTATCAATTGTCAAAAATATATAAATTTATTAGATTATTATTGAGAATTGAAATAGATAGAAAAAAGGGGATTCACGATTCCAATACAAGCATTTACATATTAGAAAAACATCATATTTTTTTGTTATCTTAGAGTAGAAATTAGTATAAACAACATAATATAATTCTCTTTCGTCGCTACATTTCAAATTTGATAAAAACTATTGAACTACAAATTAGATATTATTCTTTGTGGGAACGATACTCTTAACTCATATGTTTTATTATTTGTACAACGATTTCGTACGTTTGCGAGTTTCACGCGAACAGACACAGTACAGACAAGAGATATATTTTTCTCTTGGTGTTATAATTTACCTACATGCATGATTAACTCAGAAGGTCTTATTATTCTGGTTGTGATATCATCGTCTTCTTGAAACGGCCTCTCGCTGTGCATTGAAGAAGAGGGCAGCAACGGGTAGGTCGAGGTCATTTTCTGCAGCAAAAGTTCGAGTGCTGAAATAATCCCTTGAAGCAGGTGGATTGTGCACTGTTTGTCTGCCTTTTTGCTTGAAGAGAGCAAACACAAACCTGTGGATACCTATGTTAGGCCTTGGGGGTTCATAGGTCTCCAACTCTCTTCCTGTAAAAGTAACATTTCCATCTCAACTATTAATTAATCCCGGATAAAGATTTATATTCATTCTCAACAAAAGTGTGGATAGTGATCTTACCAAATGTGGCATCTGTTGTGCCTGGAATGTCTGTAACTAACCTGTAAAATCGTTTACATTAAAAAACCTTTAATTAGTAGGTTTTTTGTTTTTAAATCTTCTTTAATTCTGTGATTCTCTGCGACTAAGTAAATATAAACTGGAATTTGTACTCATGGAATTATACAATTTAAGAGGGGGGTTAGGTCTAAGTTTCAAAAAAACATGAAATCATCAGCTTGATTATATAGAGCGGAAAGTTATTAACCTGAGAATGAGCCTAATTAAATCTAGGATTCGGTTACTGGGCTGTGCCTCCATATGTAATTCTCTTGTTCTCCTCCCTCGTTCGGATACCATTTTTTCAAAAAACTCAGTTTCAATTTTACACTTGAACTTATAATTTCTTTTACCTTTTAATCACATATTCTCAAAAAATTGCTTTTCAAAAAATCTCTCTATCAATCGGGTTAAACTCAATCTCAATTATACTGGTAGGCTTATTCAAACCCCCAGAAAGGTGAGGCTGAGTACTTGAAAAAGAAAGAAAAGAATAAAATCATATATCTTATAGTAATTATACCAATGGAGGTGCTCCTTGAGATATGGATCACTAGGTCCAGGGACATCAGGATCAATCATCACCTGCAAATATAAAGGATAAAATAATTGGACGAGGTTTTAGTTTCTTTTTCTTAATTAATACCAGTACTGCAGTTTAATTCATCACACCAAAATGCTACTAATACACCAGTCCAAGATTTAAAATCAAGAATGTAATAGTGCATAATATACCACATACCAGTGTATAAAAAGTTCTCATATCACCTCCTTGAATCTCAACCCTTGGTCTGGTGTCGACTGCAGATGGATAGAACTCATGTCCATTGTAGACTTGTCTATTGCCATTATAAGTGACTGACATTTTTATGGTTGGGGAGAAATAATCAAGAACATCCCCTATTACTCTCCCGAGTACAAGGGGTTCCAACAATCTCTCCATTATTTGGAGAGAGAGAGAGAGAGAGAGAGAGAGAGAGCTGTGAGGAGGTTTCTGGCTGGACAAGAAAAATAGGAGATGCCAACAAATATAAAGGTACAAAAGTAGGAAAGAGGACATGCATTGTAGCAGAACTAAGAACTTTAACCCAGCCCCTTTCCAATATATGAAACTTCTTCTATTTCATTTCTTTTTCCTTTTTGGGATGTTTTTTAGATAAATTTTTGGGATAAAAATTGAGAATAGAAGGTCAATGACTTGTTTTAGGCTTTAAATGGTCAAATTAATTGTTTGAATTTTTGAACTCTAATATCAAATTAAGTCATTGTTCGGTTTAACTTAAAATTAGATTTTTATTAGATTTTGATAAAAGTTGATGAGAAATGTTAAAAAGTTATAGGTTCCATAAAATGTGTAATTAAAATTAATTGTTGATTTTAACTTCAAATTTTATCAATTAAAAAAAAGAAAAGAGGATAAATTTAGAGTTTCATGGTAAAGTGATTGTTTGCATCAAATTGCTTGGTTGAGTACCTCAAATGATATGAAGTACTTTAAGGAAAA
The DNA here is from genome assembly GCA_019097785.1 of Fraxinus excelsior. Taxonomy (NCBI): domain Eukaryota; kingdom Viridiplantae; phylum Streptophyta; class Magnoliopsida; order Lamiales; family Oleaceae; genus Fraxinus; species Fraxinus excelsior. The sequence continues at coordinate 11,021,517 of CM032630.1, forward strand.
TTTACAAAATATTATATATATGCCAAAATTATATTTATACCTTATTATTATTATTTTAATTTACACTATACACACTACATTTAGAGCATACCAATCAGTCATTTTAAAAAAGGGAATGGAGCTCCTCATCGAAGGAGGCGGGAAGCTACCAATCTATTTTTTTCGATAATTGCTATAGAATGAGTGAGTTTCGCAAGCTCATTAATAATGTTTATAATTGTAAAAAAAAGCATCATTTGCTGAAAAATAGAAAAAAAAACTAAAAATATGCCATTATAAATAGGGAGAATTGCATTCACAATACCAAATTTCTCATTTTGTCTCTGATTTGATCTAAACCTTTCATTTGTACCATCAACGGTACCAAACCTTTCAGAAATTCGAACTTGGAGAGTAGTGCAATGGCCGGGTGCAACTGAGTCCATGCCTAGAAAACTCATTGAGGGTAGTGCCTTCGTATCGTAGTGCAGGCAAATGAAAGCATAATCTTATTAGAAAAGCAATTATAGATACATGCACATACATGTCCACCTATATTGTAAAAGCAAGAAAAAGAGAAATTATACTTTCAATGTAGAGTTTGAACATTTAAATAAATATTGTTCACAGTTGTGTTATAAATCATATGTAATTTTGACACCTTACCTTGTATTGACGATGATAAGTACCATAGATAAGTTTGATTCTTCCTATTACACACTGCTACTCGATAGAATAGGGGTGCAAAATAGGTCATGTTGGCCTAACTTCTTGGACGTGTTGGTTTATGTTAGGTTTAAAATATTTTATTGGCGACTCTGTGAACAAAATAACCAATTTGAACAATTATAAAAGTTTATGGACTCAATTGTAAAGTTTCATAGTTGGTATGCTAACATAGGGTTCGGGGTTTCATGTTTGGAACAAGCAGGATTCACACTGATTTTTCGTTAGCTGCTCACCGGAGTTGTGCTCGAGCGGATGATACAGCAAAACCATCGCTCAACCTTTGCCCCACTGTCGCCCTTGGCTCGAGCGACATATTTATGCGCTATACCTAATTCACGATTTTGAAGAGTTTTATACGGTCCATAACACCTAAATGTCTCCAACTATAAATATTTGGAACGATTTTCAATATGTTGCTTCATTGTGCTATCATTGTAAAACATTCACATCATTGTTTGAAGATCCAAGACACAATTCATTGTGAATACTATACATACCATTCTTGAGATCCGGCAACCAAGTTTTGGAAACATCAAATTGAATAATCCAAAACACCGACTTTTTGAGCATCTTTAGGAAGCCGCTTTCTCAGATGGACTTCAGAAGTTTCTAGAGGTTGGACTTCAAGCGCTGGAAGAAGAACATGATTAGGTGATTCCTGGGTATCCACTTGGAAGAGACAATTGTTTGAGTTTCATTTCATATGCACAGTTGTTTGAGTTTTGATGTTTTGTGATGTTAATGTTTTGGTTGGTATTTTGATTGACATTAATGTCACGTCTCAAACTAGCATGCTTATTTGTGTTCATATGTTTTTGACTTCATGTATCACGTGCTTTTACACTAGGTATTGAGTGTTTGATTTCAGGATACAAGTATATTAAGGAATGTAAGAAGTGGAAGAACTTGGATAGCTTGAGTAGTTTTGATAGTATATTTTTTGTATTATATTTGGTTTTGTCATAGAATGCCAAAAGGGGAGTTTCTTAGGTTTAAAAGATTGTATTGGTGATTCTGTGAACAAAATGACCAACTTGAACAATTATAAAAGTTTAGGGACTCAATTGTAAAGTTTTATAGTTAGTAGGTTAACATAGTGTTCGGGATTTCATGTTTGGAACAAGAAGGATTCACGTCGATTTTTCGTTAGGTGCTCGTCGGAGTTGTGCTCTAGCGGATGATACAGCAACACCGTCGCTCAAACGACGGTCCATTGGCTCGAGCGACATACTTTCTCGCTCGAGCGACATATTTATGCGGCAGAGCTAATTCGTGATTTTGAAGAGTTTTACATGGCCCATAGCACTGTTTGTTTAATCATCTGGAAACTAATTACAAGTGATTTGTTGATTTAATTAGTATAATTTCGCACGTAAGGTCGAACTTAGTTAGTAAACGTGTTTTTTTCAGTTTATAATAAAATTTTCATTATTTTCAAAAGTTAGTGTGTGAAATGTTGGTGCATTGTGTTCTCCCCAACAAAAAAATAATAAAAAAAAATTGGGTTCGTTAGAAACAATAATCATACTCGATATGCGGATGTTGAACTAATGATGAAATCATATCTTCAAGATCATTTTGAAATGAAATTAATTACTGAAGTCAAATGAGTTGCGATAATTAATTATAGTGTAATTTATAGTAGGAACTAAAAAAAATTTCTGATTACAAAATTAATTTATAGTTTAATACTTCATTGTGTAATTTATAGTTTTGTAATACTTCATTTATTACTTATTACTAAACTACTATAGTGTGTATTTAATAAATTTTAACTATTTAAGGTTTCAAGTTGACATTGTTAATTACTTAACATTATGAACTTATTTTACATTACGTAATTGGATTGAGCAAGACATTGTTTTGTATGCATGAGTGCATGTAATAATTTTTGTAATTTCAAAAAACATGCTTTCATTTGATATTGTTTTTTTTTGTAAAATTGTTAAAAAAAAGGGGTGGAACCCAGTTTGACTCTCGACCCTTGACTCCTACTCTTTTTCAAATCGTTGATCAGATCTATTTTTAAATTATTGATATTTATAAGTAGAACCTACATAGATGATAGTATAAATGAAAGCACAATATAAACAAACATAGTAACAAACGAAATACACTAAATTCATAAACAATATGAAGAACAAAAATTGAACAATAAACACAATAAATAGCACTTTCAATCCACATATAACAAACATTGTTGGAGTATTAATTAACACTTTTGATCGTTCAAATTTCCTAGAATGATCTAAATTTAGTTTTGAGTCAAATGTCTACATTGTTGGAGTATTAATTGACACTTTGGATCATTCAAATTTCCTAGAATTATCTAAATTTAGTTTTGAGTCAAACGTCTCATAGAATTTCAACGTTTAATTAAGTGAATAGTTTCAGGAGTCTTCTTGACGATGGATCATCAAATAAACTCTTTTGAATTTGCTCATGTCTTGTTAGCTTGTATAAATTGGATTATTTTTTAAAATAATATTTGAAGATTATATATTGCCAAGTTATCTTGCCTTTAGAGCATGTTCTTGTTGACAAATTAATATTGGCTGATCATGACACTTGCTACCCTTTTTTTTTTTTTTTTTTTTTTTCTTGTATTACCAAGTATTTCTTTTCACGTTTTGAAGGGTTTGTTTAGACTGTTAATTTTGTCATGAAAGCTTGTGAAAATGGTTCCAAGAGTTTCACTCGTAGCTCAAGTGATTACATGTACCAAAATATTACCGACACAAATTGTCAATAGCAAAAAGTGAAAGCTAGGTTAACTTGAGAACGACGAACGTTGACCTCCAAATATATTTGTCAGCACTTTTAGCCCGACACATTTATATACAATTCAAAGTTTGTTTAATTCATCCAGGTATTATTCATTCTTTATCTAGTTATAAACACAAAATAATCAAACGATTCCTAAATTTAAAGAGCACCACTTGGCTCTATACTATCTACACTCTCCTAAAATCTAGAAAACATAAAAATAATAGAATAATAAAATAGAAAACCTAACAAGTTTAGCTCATTATTTGAACAATCATGCTATGCCTTGAGATTTGGAATGCCTTGTACGACATTTTAAAATGATGTCCCTTTCATGAAATTAAAAAAAATACAATTATTTCAATAATATTATATCATCACAAAATTATAATATTTAAATATCGTTTATTTTTATAAATGTTGAGAATAAGAAAAGTACAAATAAAGTTCAAAATCACCTCCCAAACTTCATCCAAATTCATGTTATCAACAAAGAACCATCCAACCTCCTAAACTTTTTGTGCAATTCCATATGAGAAAACATTGAAATCAGAAACATCAAATGTTACATGTAAACTTTGAAATACAATAAATCATGTAAAAATATTTTTCTCGCATTTCTAGAAGCAAACTGACTAATTAAACCTTCGTTTCTAGCAAATCTTGTCTAATAGATATTAAAGCTAGATCATTCAATCGCTCTTATAGCATGACTGATTGTAAATAAGATTTTAATAACTTTAATTTAGAAAATTTTCGTTCAACAATATTTTATATGCAATAAATGTATTTAAAAAGCGATCCAATATTTTCAAATAAGTTAATATATCAAAAGATGTCTTTATTCCTTTTGGTATTTCGAATAAGTTAATATATCAAAATCTATTTGTTTCTTTTGATAAAAGATTTCGCAAAACTTTTAATTCTTAAAACAAATCGTTGCCATCAAGATCGCAAAAATTTATGTCTTAGAACAATGTCAAGATAATCAGAACATGCTTTCAAATCAACATCATATAATGCGTTTAACTTGTTAAAAAGAAAATAGACATTCAATTTTTTTTTTCATATTAATTGAATTGATCAAAACTTTGTTCAAGTGATTCAATTGCTTGATCTACTATATAAAGAAAATAATTGGTTGTCTTCAAATGATTGTGCATCCTTTACAGTGACATTTTTATCAAAATATTTCTTTATATGAATAAAACCTTTTTTTCTCTCTTTCCTTTTCCTTGATATTATTTAAAGTAGGATACTATTTAAAAAAATTATAACTAGTCCATTACATTATCCTTATTTTTAGTATCTTATGTAATTGCATATCATACCAAGTCAAATGGATACAATTAATAAGAAAATAATTCATAAATAAAATAGTTAAACACAACACACTGAAATTAGCTATGAAGGAGCTTAAATCATCTGAATCATTTCCCCTGCTTTAATAAAAATGACTTATTATGATATGCATTTAGGAATAAGAAATACAACAATATTGAATAAAAAACATCATTTGTATATCTTTTAACTCATTTTTCATAAATACCGTGTCCTTTAACTTAACATAATATTTAAAATTTAAAATTTTAAAATTAATAATTATTTTAAATATATAATCATACATATATACACACACATAATTAAAAAAAAAAAAATTGTTGCCCTTATAATGATGAGACCATGTGCGGTCGCTCAACTCGAGCACCCTCAGGTCCGCCTTTGTGCTACATGTACATTATCTTTTACACAACACGCCATTGAACAGTTTTAAAAAAACACTAGCTCGCAATTTTTTGAAATAAAAGAGATCTCAAAAATTACGTAAGGGAATGAATGTTCTGGGGAAAATTTTGAGAAATGGTACAGAACTCTTGCGGACCTATAAATGGTGTAAAAATGGACCTATAAACTAAGTAATTATCCACATGCCTAAACATGCAAGAAGTTAAAGAAAAGGTTTGATGTTATTGTGATTTGATGTGAAGAAACCATATAATGAAGCCAAAACACTTGCAGTAAACTAACCAATGATGTCACGGCTTAGCGCTGGACTGGACAAACAAATTTATTTATTTATTTTTATATCAATTTATTAACAAATTCAAATGAGCAAAGAATACAGATTTTTCTGATTCAGTTCAAATGAACCTCCAAACACTAATAAGTGTAATTTCTTCACTTATTTGAGGTCTTAAGTGGTGATATTTTACTGTTTTGTGAATAAAATACTACATAACTTGTGTTATATTTCATTTTGTAGGTAAAACTCAATGATCGATAAAGAATTGGAGAAAAGAATGCAAAGATAGAGGAAGATGTATCAATTGTATCAAATACAAAATTCGGGGATTGGAATGCAAATACTCAAAAGTTATGTCGAACCCCACGTTGAAGATTTGAGAGTGTTAGAAATCAATTGGATGAGGAAAGAAGCCAAATGGATGAGATATAGTCCAAGTATTATCACATATCAACTTCCAGCAAAAAAGTTATGCTACAAATTTTCAATCTCAGTTTGGGATCCATTTTTGTCATAGGGAGTGTTCGAATTGGAAAAATTATATTTTCTAAGATTTGTAGCTCTTTAGATTATTTTTTCAACGCATTTTGAATCATCACAATCGAATATCAGGAGAGAAAGATATGATCAAAATACTGAAAGCTGTCGGTAGAAAGAAAACGTATACATATGCGGCCGTATAGGTCTAATTTGATGCGACCATATCATGCATTCCAGGGCCAAAATTGATGGTTGGACGTCCTTCTACGCGACCACTTATAAATGTATTATGAGACTGCATAGTACAAACTTTTGGGGAGATTTTGTTTCTTTTTTCAATTGAAACTGTATTTTGGTAACAAGATTTTAGAAATCCTATATATACAAAACTCGACCAGAACACGGGAGAGGCCTCATTTCTGCTTCAAATCATATATACTACGTATTTTTGAGACTCGAACGAGGCGTAATCATCAACCAAAGGCGAATTATACAAGTTTATTGAAGAATATTCATCCCTTTTTAATATTCAAGCCAAGAAATTGGATTCCTCCACTTTCTTTATTATTTCTCAATCCGGGTGATGTCTTTTCATTATTTTTTTGTATAGTTTAATAATTAGGATGGTTTCCTAGGTTTTTCAATTGTATTGGATGAATGTTGAACCCTATTTTTATTTATTTTAATTCAAAACATCAATTTAGGAATTTCGTGTTATTATTTGATTGGTTTTACATACTCATTGCACTACTTATTGCTCACCAATTAAATAGTTAGTTGCCTATTGTAGTGTAGGATTGCTCACAATAAGCCTAGAACGTGGTAAAATCTACACGTGTAGTTAGAATTATGAATAATATCTTTCACACATGTTGTTGATAATCTAAACCAAATGCATGACATTCATATGAATTCGGATTATGAATAGGATTGCCTCGCGTTAGTCATAGGTTGGCGTGTCTCGGGAAAGAACATTTAACATATTAGTTTTATCAATTGTCAAAAATATATGAATTTACTTGATTATTATTGAGAATTGAAATAGATAGAAATAAGGAGATTCATAATTCCAATACAAGCATTTACATGTTAGAAAAACATCATATTTATTTGTTTTCTTAGAGTAGAAATTAGTATAAACAACAAAACACAATTCTCTTTCGTCGCTACATTTCAAATTTGATAAAAATTATTGAACTACAAATTAGATATTATTTCTCGTGGGAACAATACTCTTAACTCATATGTTTTATTATTTGTACAACGATTTCGTACGTTTGCGAGTTTCACGCGAACAGACACCAGTACAGACAAGAGATATATTTTTCTCTTGGTGTTATAATTTACCTACATGCATGATTAACTCAGAAGGTCCTATTATTCTGGTTGTGATATCATCGTCTTCTTGAAGCGGTCTCTCGCTGTGCATTGAAGAAGAGGGCAGCAACGGGTAGGTCGAGGTCATTTTCTGCAGCAAAAGTTCGAGTGCTGAAATAATCCCTTGAAGCAGGTGGATTGTGCACTGTTTGTCTGCCTTTTTGCTTGAAGAGAGCAAACACAAACCTGTGGATACCTATGTTAGGCCTTGGGGTTTCATAGGTCTCCAACTCTCTTCCTATAAAAGTTACATTTCCATCTCCACTATTAATTAATCCCAGATAAAGATTTATATTCATTCTCACCAAAAGTGTGGATAGTGATCTTACCAAATGTGGCATCTGTCGTGCCTGGAATGTCTGTTACTAACCTGTAAAATCGTTTACATTAAAAAACCTTTAATTAGTTGGTGTTTTTTTTTTTTTTTAAAAGATCTTCTTTAACTCTGTGATTGTAAGTAAATATTAACTGGAATTCGTACTCATGGAATTATACAATTTAAGAGGGGTTAGGTCTGAGTTTCAAAAAAAAAACCAACAAAAAGGTCGTAGCTCAATAATTGTCATATAGAATTCTATTTTCCTGTTCACTGCTCACTAGTTAAAAAAGTGAATAAAACTTTTCTTGATTACTTGAACATGGTTCAAGTAATAAATGACTCTAAAAACTCATTTTGGATTCAGTTACTGGGCTATGCCTCTATATGTAATTCTCTTGTTCTCCTCCCTTGTATTTTTGGATTAAGATTAGATCCTTGTTCGGATTCCATTTTATTTTTCTAAAAACTCATTTTCAATCATACGTTCTCTCAATAAAATAATAAAATAAAATCGTGCATCTTATAGTAATTATACCAATGGAGGTGCTCCTTGAGATATGGATCACTAGGTCCAGGGACATCAGGATCAATCATCACCTGCAAATATAAAGGATAAAATAATTGGACGAGGTTTTAGTTTCTTTTTCTTAATTAATACCAGTACTGCAGTTTAATTCATCACACCAAAATGCTACTAATACACCAGTCCAAGATTTAAAATCAAGAATGTAATAGTGCATAATATACCACATACCAGTGTATAAAAAGTTCTCATATCACCTCCTTGAATCTCAACCCTTGGTCTGGTGTCGACTGCAGATGGATAGAACTCATGTCCATTGTAGACTTGTCTATTGCCATTATAAGTGACTGACATTTTTATGGTTGGAGAGAAAAAATCAAGAACATCCCCTATTACTCTCCCGAGTACTAGGGGCTCCAACAATCTCTCCATTATTTGGAGAGAGAGGGAGAGAGAGAGCTATGAGGAGGTTTCTGGTTGTACAAGAAAATAGGAGATGCCAACAAATATATAGGTACAAAAGTAGGAAAGAGGACATGCATAGTAGCAGAACTAAGAACTTTAACCCAGCCCCTTTCCAATATTTGAAACTTCTTCTATTTCATTTCTTTTTCCTTTTTGGGATGTTTTCTAGATAATTCTTTGGGATAAAAATTGAGAATAGAAGCTCAATGACTTGTTTTAGGCTTTAAACGGTCAAATTAATTATTTGAACTTCCGAACTCTAATATCAAATTAAGCCACTGTTCGGTTTAACTTAAAATTAAATTTTTAGTAGATTTTGATAAAAGTTGATAAGGTTAAAAAAATATAGATCCCATAAAATGTGTAATTAAAATTAATTGTTGGTTTTAACTTATAATTTTATCATTTTTTTTTAACTAAAGAAAAGAAGGATTAAATTTAGAGTTTCATGGTAAAGTCAAATTGTTTGCATCAAATTGCTTGGTTGAGTACCTAAAATGATATTAAGTACTTTTAAGGAAAATTTACAAAATAGGCCGAAATTATATTTGGTATACCTTCTTCTTCTTCTTCTTCTTCTTATTATTATTATTATTATTATTATTATTATTATTATTATTATTTACGTTATACACACGACATTTGGAGCATACCAATTAGTTATTTTAAAAAAAGGGAAGGGAACTTCTCACCGAAGGAGGCGGGAAGCTACCAATCTATTTTTTTTTTTTTTTGACAATTGTTATAGAATGGAGTGAGTTTCGTCAGCTCATTAATAATGTTTATAATTGTAAAAAAAGCATCATTTGCTGACAAAATAGAAAAAAAAAAATTAAAAATATGTCATTACAAATAGAGAGAATTGTAGTCATGGTACCAAATTTTTCATTTTGTCGCAAATTTGACCTAAATCTTTCATTTGTACCACCCAAAATATCAAATCTTTCAGCAACTCGAACTTGGAATCCAACTATCCATTTGAGCGTTAGTTGACCATAATAGTAAAGTTTAACCAATTCTTAGTGAATTCGTTGGGATATTTATGCTCCTGTGGTCATATTAGCGATTCAGGGTTTGGGACCCTAATAAGAAAATATGATCTTACTACTAATAATGTATTGGATGTCGACGGTGAAGGAACAAGTTTTGCCGTGATTTTTCGTCACTCTAGTGGTATTAGTGTTGGGGTGGTGGTTGATTTTCATTGGAGAGAGAGAACGTTTTATTTTTCTTCTTCTTTTATTTAATTTTTAATTGTGTTTTATACTAAAATTGTAAACTTACTATTTTGCCCTTCTAAAAATTGGTCGAGCTTTACTATTATGATCAACTAACGCTCAAATGTTTCCATTCATTTGGACTAAAGGTGTGAATTTTTGAAATGTTTGATACTGTGAGTTGTACAAATGAAATGTTTGGGTCAAGTCTACGACAGAATGAAAGATTTGATAGAGTGACTGGAATTCTATTTTATAAATAACTACACATACAAAAATACTCTTTTAAGTAAAAATAATATATCAACCCTTTATATATATTACCTTTTCTATCATTTTACATACGTTTTTTTTATTGATTGGTGTTTCATTAAACGTCTTTTTCTTTAAAAGATTATCTTCCTTTGTGGGAGAGTTGTAAAATTTGTTATGTTATTTCCTTAACTCTAACATGAAATTAAGAAAAAATAATTCTTATAAGCTAATATTATTTTGAAAAAAATAGAGAAGACTTCATTTGATTCTTTCAATATTGTGAAAACAATAATTTCCTGATCGATATATTCTAATTAATATTTTTTGGTCAATGAATAAAAATTAAGGAAAAAATTAAAATAATTTCTATTATATTTATTATTTTGCAGCTAAAGTCTAATTTGGTATTCATTTGAAGTTGGGATCATCTTGCAACATAAAAAATTGTAAAGAATGCACGCTTAAGTTTCTTACTTTTTTTTTTCCCTCTTTTCCATGTGAAAAGTTTCATCGACAAAAAGACCTAACAAAAAAAAAAAATTGTGTATCAAGGAAATGGAAAACATTACGTAAATAGTGTAGTAAAAAGACACAATTGAATGTTAGTTCATTGAATAATAAATAAAAGAGAGACTTTTTAAATTTTTAGATGAAAATTTGGAGAATAACAAAAGAAACTAAAAATAAAAATGATATGTAAAGCGTTGCATAATGTAATATAAAAGATGTGATTTGTTATTTTTATTTATGGGTATTTTTGTTTACTTAACTATTTATAACGATATATGTGTCAATTTCTTTCAGCAAACGTTGTTTTTTGTTACCACAATCTAAAATGTTGTATTTAAATTATAAATTTACGAAAATATGATATACAAACACTTATACACGACACGTATTTTCAAATTATCTCTAAATTTAAAGATTCCCCATTAAAATGTCAATATTTTTAAGGGGGGTGTACAAATATAACTTTTATCCTTAACTAACTTGAAAATTAATCGTAATAATGCCAACCTTGACACTACTAAGAATTGATGTTTGACATGATGTCTTCATTTTATTATATTGTTGACTTAATTTGCCTAGTGTTGATCAAATAATTAAATGACAGAAAGTTTGATATTTATTAATGCAAAAAATATTTGTATCATGACAAAACATGATTAATGATCAGCTAGTTCCAATATGTCTTTTTAAAGCTTAGATGATTTATAGTTGAAAGTTTTAATGTTTTCTGTTTCATGTTTTATTAATATTAATGAAAAATGTTCTAAAAGTTGTAAAATGACAATTTGGTCATCTTAATTTTGAAAGCTTGAAAACGATGTTGAACAAAACATAATCGAAGGACTTTCTAAAATTGATCGTTGTGAGGGAAATTCACAATGAGTCCCAGATGACACAGAATATTTACCGTCCCAATAAAACATTAAAAAAGTAGATTAAAAGCTTAGCCAAACACACTCTCAGCCGTTTGGATCGCCCATTCCAACAAAACTATTTCATTTAAAAATTGAAATAGTGAAAGTTTGGAGATTATTAGTTTCAAAACTGAATTGATCATAGCTCCAGATATTCTCTCCTGAGACAAAGATTCCACTCTTTTCTCAAAGCGTTCATCATTACAGCTCCCCCACCAACCAGAATAATGTAGCTGATTACATGCCTTCGGATTTATTTATTTAGAAAAGACAAATCCTATGCTCCATGCCACTGTGACGGAAAAAAAAAAAAAAGAAAAAAAAGAAAAGAAAAGGTCGTACGGATTTAATTAAAATATTGATGCTAGAGATGTCTCAGGGGCTATAAGACTACCATTTTATAATTAAAGTGTAAGTTAAATTCATTTTATTCTTTTGTTAATCATAAAACGCAGTGTAGTAACAGTATTATCAATAACTTTAGTAACCTTTTTGTTGTAGTAAAGGTCAATTCATTTTTTATAGTCAAATTGAAAAATGTAACCCGAAAATTAAGGGACTGTTCTCTTTATATTTCAATTTTGTATTTTGTATTTTGAGTATCCATTTTGAGATTGTTAATAATGTGTTTTTTTTTTTTGACATTTTGAAAAATTGTTTTGAAAACACCCAAAATGCATTTTGAAAATTTTGACTTGATTATAATTGAAAACACCAAAAACGACAAATTTGTCGTTTTGGGTTTTCTTTGTAAATTCTTAACTTATTTTTAAAAATGCGTTTTCAAAAGTAGGAAAGAAAACACGTTTTTATTATTTTAGAAAATCAAAAATAGAAAACGATTTGAAAATGGTAAAGAGAACATGCCCTAAGTTATCAATCGCAGATTACAAAGCCAAATCATCTAAAATATGTACCTAACATTTGACATCAAACACGGATCCAAAAAGCTTAGGGCTCAATTTTGCCTACACTACAATCGATCCTCAACCACATTGGCTAGTTTCTTGTAGAGAAATGGCACAATGATGAGTTATTAGGCTGATCTGTTGGTTTGCTTATTGGACCATTGTTATTGGGCTGGACTGTTAATTTCAGATTACTTGGTGGCTCCTGTTCTGTTTGGTTATAAGCGTGTTATAAGCGTGTTTTAGCTTCATACGTTTTTACTTATAGCTGGACGGTTGATATGTCGCCATCACCTTAATGGTCGTTGGATGAAGACCTTCTGGAGACTTCTCATGTACTAGGATTTGAGTTTGGCTTGGTTTTTCATTCATTCATTCTCTCGAACTCTCTCTTGTCGTCTATGTTCTGCACTCTAAATTGGAAGCCTTTCTTTAGATCCTTTTGTATAGTCCTTGTATATATCTTGAGTGATTTGTAAAGGGCTAGTGTGGTATCCTTGTGTGGTTATTGTCTCGATTCGTTTGAAGGGTTCTTATTTTGTGATGTAATCTTGTGTGATTTGTCTGAGTGCCTGGTGCAATCTTTGAACAAAGTTTGATCATTGATAATATATTGATTTCTTTCGGTTGGCGGAAGTTTAAAGGGAATTAGGAACTTTGTTTTGAACCTCTTGTCTTAGGGTAAAAAATTTTGTGTTCTTTACTTTTCTTGTTGTTTTAGCACATTTACTTTCACTTTTGTTGGTTAAAAGTGGCTAATCTGTTGAACTTAAACTTTACAATGGTATTAGAGCTTCAGGCAATGGTTCTTGGCTTCGATCTATGTAGATCTAACAGTTTAACACCTGATTCAGTTTGCTTTCATGATTTTAGAAACCCTAATAAAGGGATTCGGTGAGTTCGTTCCAGTTTTACATCTGATTGTTCAAATCTTTTGCTTATATTTTAAAGTTTTCTTGCAAAACGTTTTGTAAAACTTGGGTTTGAGACTTTTCTAGGAAATTCCTTTGTCCAGAAACCCTAAGAGTTGTTTGGAATCAGATGGTTGTCTTGATTTCGAGTCAAGAACCTTAATATAAAACCACTGCTTGTGTTCTTTAATGCTGTATATTGCAAACTGTGATGATTTGTACTATTTCTTGTAAGTTCTACGAAGTGTTGGTGACTGTTCTTGCTTGGAGTTGAACCTATGAAACTCTAAACGTAGTATATACAACTCTACCGTCTTTGTATAATTCATTTCTATCTCTTGAGTATTGATATTTGGATTATTACTCGTTGTATATACTTCTAGTATGCTCCGCCTGATCTGCACACATTAACCTTTCATTCAAATATCATTATACCTTCTTCAAAATTTGAATTGAAAGTTTTTAATGGTAAATGAGACTTTAGTCTCTGGTGCTAGAAAATGAAAGCTCTTTTATTTCAACAAAATTATGCAAAAGTCATTGACGAGTCATGACCAGTATATCTTGAAACAAGTAAAGTTACTAAACAAGATGAAACTGCTTGAAGTTCTATTTTTCTGCATTTGTTTGATAATGTGCTTAGAGAAGTTGGAGAAACAAAAACTGTTACTGAATTGTGGAAGAAATTGAAAACCACTTATTTGAATAAAACCATTCCAAATAAGGTTTATCTTTTAAAACAATTTTTTTTTTGTTTTAAACTAGACCTATCCCTTGACCTTGAAACAAACATTGATAGATTCAATAGATTATCCCGAGACCTAGCCAACTGTGATGAGAAGCTCTCAAGTGGATAGCTAGCTGTGGTGTTATTGAATTCAATTGGTGATAAATATAAAGATGTTAAAAATACAATTGAATAGGTAAGGAAACTCTAACTACTGATGTGATTATTAATGCCTTAAGAACTAAGTAGTTAGAGTTAAAATTTGAAATAAAAGAGTCTACAAGTGGTTTGAATTTGATGGCTAAGTCTAAATTTAATCCCAATAATAATAACTTCAATAAGAATTAGGATACAAGAAGAAAGGAAATCAGAAAGATAAAATGAAAATTAAAGATAAAAAATATTTTTACTGTCAAGAGGAATGTCATTTTATCAAAAATTATCATAATAGACTTAGTGATAATAGAAATAAGTCTAAAATTGATGGTGATATAGCTTTAGCTGGCAATAATGAGACTAATATTGATGAAGTCTATGTTGCTGTTACCCATCAACCTAGTCAAGAATGAATTCTCGACTCGGGTTGTACCTTTCACATGTGTCATAATAAAGAGTGGTTTGCTGATTTTGAAAATGTAAATGATGGTCAAGTTTTAATGGGTAATCATATGACATGTCAAGTTAAGGAAATGAGAACTACCACTTTAAGAGTAAAAGATAATAATTTTCTTGTCTTAGAAAAGACTAGATATGTTCATGACCTCAAAGAAATATGATTTCTTTAGGTGTTTTAGATGACCTAAATTATGACATTATGATTAATAAGGAATACATTAAAACCTTGAGAAACTCTCACTTGATTGTTGAAGCTCCCAAGTGACATGATCTTTACATTTTGCAAACTCAAAATATTTTTGATTCCACTTCAGCAGTAATTTCTGTTTCAAATGATAAGTCACAAATATGACACAAAAGATTGGGTCAAATTTTGAAGAAAAAGAACAACGTGCCTTTGGTAAAGATAACATTGAAAAACTCAATTTTTGTGATCACTGCATTCTATGAAAGCATAACAGATTACTTTTTCTGTCTGGAATGCATAAATTTGTGTTTATACTTGAATATTTGTATGCTGATCTTTAGGGACCAGCTTCTGTACCTACACAAACTAGTTTTTAAATATTTGATGATTCTTCTAGAAAGAATAGTAATTTCTGTTTCAAATGATAAGTCACAAATATGGCACAAGAGATTGGGTTAAATTTTGAAGAAAAAGAACAAGGTGCCTTTGGTAAAGATAACATTGAAAAACTCAATTTTTGTGATCACTACATTCTATGAAAGCATAACAGATTACTTTTTCTGTCTGGAATGCATAAATTTGTGTTTATACTTGAATATTTGTATGCTGATCTTTAGGGACCAGCTTCTATACCTACACAAACTGGTTTTTAAATATTTGATGATTTTTCTAGAAAGAATTGGATTTTTCTTTTAAAATCTAAGTATGATACTTTTGTTACTTTTAAAGATTGGAGAATCTTCATTGAAAAC
Organism: Fraxinus excelsior; assembly: GCA_019097785.1. Taxonomy (NCBI): domain Eukaryota; kingdom Viridiplantae; phylum Streptophyta; class Magnoliopsida; order Lamiales; family Oleaceae; genus Fraxinus; species Fraxinus excelsior. The sequence continues at coordinate 11,037,174 of CM032630.1, forward strand.
CAAACCGATAAAAGAATTAAAGTGTTAAAGACTGATAATGACCTTGAATTTTGCAATTATGAGTTTTATAAATTGTGCAAACTGCATGGTATATTAAGACACAACAATGTAACACACACTACACAACATAATGACTCGTCTGAAAGAATGAATAGAAATATACTTGAAAACGTTAAATGCATGCTTTTAAGTTATGATCTTCCCAAGCTATTTTGTGGGGAAGTTGCAAAAACTGCTAGTTATCTTATTAATAGAAGTCTTACTAGTTCTATAAATTTTAAAACTCCTAAAGAAATGCGGAATGGAAAACCTGTTGACTTTAGCAATTTAAAAGTCTGGATATGCGGCCTTTGCACATCAATCTGAAGGGAAATTGGATCCTAGAGCATTTAAGTGTGTTTTCTTAGGTTATGGTGAATGAGTGAAAGGGTATAGGCTATGGGTAAGGGTAAGGGAAACCAAAGGATATAAGATCGTTTATAAGTGGAAATGTCGTGTTTAATGAAAATGATCTACCTTGTTTGAAAAATGATAATATTTCTGGTCTTTCAAGTGAGACAAAGAGTGTAGAGAAAGAGACTGAAATTGAGATGGAGTAAGTTGATGATGATAATCAACTTTCTAATGTTCAGAATGGAGAAGTTGATGTTGAAACTTATAGTAATGATGAGTCTGAACAATCTGAAATTAATTGGGAAACAAATCAATCTTTAGATGATTATCAACTAGCTCAAGATAGGCAAAGAAGACAAGTGAGACCACCTGTGAGGTTTGATGATGAAGTATTTTTGTTTATCGTTCAAGGGTTTATTGAAGATGAGCATGTTTCTTATGATGAGGCTATGAGTAGTAAAGATTCTGAACATTGGCTAGTAGCGATGCAAGATGAAATGAAATCTCTTAAAAAGAATAAAACATTGGTTTTGACAAATAGACCTAAGGGAAAAGAGTTGTTGATTGTAACAGATCTTTAAGATAAAAAGGGGGAACAACATGAGAATGACATTAGATACAAAGATAGACCAGTGGCTAAAGGCTTTACTCAAAATGAGGGTATATATTTTAATGAAATCTTTTCTCCAATTGTAAAATTTACAACTGTAAGGATAATATTACCCTTGGCAGCTCAGTTTAATTGAGAATTGGATCAATTGGATGTCAAAACTGCCTTTTGAAATGAAGATCTTGATGAAACTATTTACATGGAACAACTAAAAGGTTTTGAAATAAACAAAAATTCTGACCTAGTATGCATTCTTAAAAAAAAATCCTTATATGGTTTAAAACAAGGTTCAAGACAATGTTACAAGAGATTTGATACTTTTGTAATTGGACTTGGTTTTAAAGAAGCAATTTTGATACATGTCTTTATTACAAAGGAAATGGTTATGAAAATTCACTCTATCTTATTCCTTATATTGATGACATGATCTTAACTAGTCATAACATAAAAGAAATAAAGTTAATCAAAAACAAATTGAAAGATGAATTTGAAATGAAGGACTTAGGTCTTATTAGAAAAAATTTTGGGTATTGAAATTAAAAAGAATAGAAGGAAACGCATACTTAGTCTACGTAAAAAATCTTATGTTTTAAAACTGTTGAATTTTTTTTCTATGATTGATGCTAAAAGTGTGAGTTTACTTTTAGCAAATCATTTTAAACTTTCAAATGATTAATGTTCCAAATCTGAAGCTGAGTTCAAGAGAATGGCAAGAGTGTTATATTCTAATGCAGAATTGGATCTATTATGTATCTAATGATCTGTTCTAGACCTGGTTTCGTTTTCTCAACAAGTGTATTGAGTAGATATATGTCAAATCCAGGTGAAGCTCATTGGGAAGCTATGAAATGGATTTTTAGATACATTAAGGGAACTTGTGACTTGAGAATTCATTACAAGAAAAAATCTGATGGTGTTATCTTAAGGTGTTATTCATTGGGAAGCTATGAAATAACTTTTTAGATACATTAAGGGAACTTGTGACTTGGGAATTCATTATAAGAAAAAATTCGATGGTGTTATCTTAAGGGGTTATACTGATTCTGACTATGCAGGTGCTAGAGATAATAGGAAATCCACTTTTACCTATGTGTGTACTCTATGTAATTCGTGCATAAGATGGAAATCTCAACTACAAAAAATTGTTGCATTATCGTCAACTGAGGCTGAATATATTGCTGCAACTGATGCTATAAAAGAGGAAATGTGGCTAAAATGACCGTTAAATGAATTTGATTTTGTTAAAGATGTTTTATATTCTGATAGTCAATCTGCCATTTATTTGAGTAGGAATCCTGTTTTGCATAATAGATCTAACCATGTTGATGTGAAACTTCATTTTATTAGAGATGTTATCTCACAAGATATTGTAAAACTTGAGAAAACTTTCACTCATTTTGACCTTGTTGATGTTGGAATCAAAGTGCTGCCTTTAAATAAGTTTCTGGACCATTTAAACAAACTGAACATTAACACTTGCTGATTTTTTGTGTATCAGGAATAAGAGCAAATGATGTCATAATGGAGAAATCACTATAAATGAAACTGGGATCATTGTACCAAGGTGGAATTGTAGAGAAATGGCACAATGATGAGTTATTGGGCTAATCTGTTGGTTTGCTTATTGGACTGTTGTTATTGGGCTGGACTGTTAATTTCAGATTACTTGGTGGCTCCTCTTCTATTTGGTTTTAAGCGTGTTTTAACTTGTGTTTTAGCTTCATACATTTTTACTTATAGCTGGACGGTTGAGATGTCGACAAGTGTCACCTCAATGGTCGTTGAATGGAGACCTTCTGGAGACTTCTCATATATTAGGGTTTGAGTTTGGCTTGGCTGTTCATTCATTCATTCTCTCGAACTGTCTCTCGTCGTCTCTGTTCTGCACTCTAAATTGGAAGCCTTTCTTTAGACCCTTTTGTATAATCCTTGTATATATCTTGAGTGATTTGTAAAGGGCTAGTGTGGTATCCTTGTGTGGTTACTGTCTCGATTCATTTGAGGGTTTCTTATTCTGTGATGTAATTTTGGGTGATTCGTCTGAGTGTGTGGTGTAATCTTTGAACAGAGTTTGATCCTTGATAATATAGTGATTTCTTTCAGTTGACGGAAGTTCAAAAGGAGATTATGAACATTGTTCTAAACCTCTTGCTTTAGAACGAAAAAGCTTGTGTTCTTTACTTTTCTTGTTGTTTTAGCACATTTACTTTCACGTTTGTTGGTTAAAAGTGGCTAATCTATTGAACTTAAACTTTACATTTCCTTCCCAACACGAAGAAATACAATCCTTGGAACCACAAGGAAATTAGCACTAGTATCATTCACAAATAATGAAGGAAGAAAAAAAAACCTCAAACACGGAATTAACCAGTAAGCAGAAGAGAGGAAGAAGAAGAAGATATGACAAGATAGAAATCGAGAATGAGAGTGAAGTGAGAAAAATGGCTAGGGTTCCCTCCTTTTATATAAGGACCCACAGCCATTGATCGAGTTTTGGTTCAATGACCACGATTAATCCTCAAGTGTAGAGTAAGTCATTTCAAAAACAACTTTAACCGTCGTCCACCTCAAAATGACACTTTCCACTTGGGCCAGGTCAAAAGATCAATTTTGGTGTGAAATGTTGGAAATATATTATTTGGTGAATGAGAAATTAAGCCAAATTTTGAATTATTGGAAAATTATATGGAATATTGTGAAATATTCTAGAAAATATGTAGATGAAAAGATGTGTCTTTTCATATGGATTATGACTCTTGGAGATCATAACTTGTGGTATTATTTTCAATAATTGTCTCTTTATGTAGAGATGTAATTGTGTCTCTTTATGGAGAGATATAAATTCTAAGAGATGTGTCTCTTGGTATGGATGTTCCAACTACTATATAAGGGATCCCCACATGTTTGAATTTGATATGGGAAAATGGAAGGAACAAATTCAATTGATAGTTCCATATCATTCCATTTCATGTTTTACTTTAGTTTTGCATAAAACACTTTGTAGAAGTGATTATTTCTTGCATCAAAATCATGGTTATGGTAGAGAGGGAACTCCGTTCGAGTTCGTTGGTCTAAGTCATTTGGAGTGCTCATATGGCTAGATGTGGTCGTTGTATCTTGGGAGATGATTGTCAAGAAACCGTTAGCACCGATGCGGGGCAAATTCATCTTAAGGACAAAGTGTCAAACACTTGCCTCGACCGATCGCATCACTTGCATCTCCTCTTTATTTTTCCGATTTCATTTTAATTTAGTATTTTGATTTCGGAAAGTAACTAATATTCTTTTGATTTCATGCTAAGGTTTGAATTGAAGAACAACGTGCGTTCACTCATATTGGGAAGTGAAGAATCCATATTATTATATTCGAAGTCGGTAAATCACTATTTTATCTTCTCAAATCAGATTTCGGTAAGTCGAATTCTATTTCGATTTCACGAGTATAACACGGTACGTATTGATTTGAATATAACGTGCACATTTATCGGTGTAATATCTCCAACAATCTTAAGATGAATTTTGTTATGTTGTACTTTATATTCTAAGGTTGCCATGAATATTTATTTGGATTGTTGAAATTCATAAGCCAACCTTTTAGTAATTATATACTTGGTTGACAAATTATTTGCATGTTGTATTGGTTTTAAGTGCTTAACCTTGGAGGTTATTGAAGTGCCTATTTGCACTATATAAGTAAATTGATGATGATCAATTGTTTATATGCATGGATGAAATCTATGTTCTTTCGGTTGGAGAATATTTAATATATATTACTCGCACTTTTGCTCACTTGAGGATGCATGTTTTCATATTGGAAATTGTATTAACTTTGGTTGATGGTGGTAGTCTCTTGGTATTCGATGAGTATGGAAAGTTGTCTAATTTATGATTTTGATGACTGTTCATTTTATAACTGCCATGGAAACATTATTGTTGATGTTTTATGTTTATTACATAAAATAATGAATATACGTTTTGATCTTTTATACCAAATTAATGGTTGACCGTTTGGTCTTGGTTAATTTAATTGATCGAGATTGGGATCAATGATGGTATCTCTAAATGAGGAAGTGTGTGAATTTCCTCAAGATATTGATATTCCTAGTCACAACATGTGTTGACTAAGATGGAATAAATTCATTTTATTGGAATATGATGATAATCTCAATTAATTTGATGAAATTAAATGAGATGATTTATGCAAATATGACAAAATGCGATTTATTCTAATTGTATTAAGTGGAAATCATTATTTGATAATGAGATTTAAGCCACTTAATTACTTGAAATTCGTAGAATATTATGAAATATTCTAGAATCGATTTGGATGGAAAGATATGTCTTTTCATATGAAAAATCATGACATTTGGTATGATTAATTTTCAATTGGTATATTTCTTCATAGAGATTAATACAAAGAGGTGCGTCCTCTCATTGGGTTGTTATTTGAAAACACAACCGATGGATGATTCGTTCATTAAATTTGAACATGGTGAATAAGTATTATTTAACATGAAATAATACTATTTCGTGAAATGTCACAAATGTGATATTTGTTGGGAGAAGTTGCAATTCTTGTGAATCAAGATGCTTAGTCTTCTTCATTGTTGAATTCGATTTCAATCGTGGAACCAATTGAGTTGGTTTATGCTTGAAAAGCATTGTGGGTCTATAAGATGACCTTGATCAAATTATGTGTGATCAAAATGAAAGATGGTTGGATTGAACCACTTTGTGAAAGTTGAACTACGAAAGAGTTGATGAACTCTAAGTTCAAGTACAACCCAAAAATGTGGGGGTTAATATCAATACTTGCGAACTTATGTGAAAAGTTCTAGATTTGTGGATGCAACATTACTAGTTGCATATGCATTCCTAATTGAGGAATTGTGGGGGTAACTTATGTTAAAAGTTACAATTTTCTATACCTTATAATCATAGAAATGTATCTATGAAGGTGGAAATGATAGAAAATCCTTATATTAATTATAAGGATGATATACACTAAATCTAAAGTGGATGAAATGGGATAAAAGCCAATTATGGTGTTTGTTTGGATATGCAAGATCAATTGGAATATTTGAAGAATATTCACAAAGTTGAGATGCATTGTAATATTTCAATAATGATATTGAATACCCATGTTTCTGGAATCCACTAAAGTGATTGACTAGTGTAGTGTATGATAGAAATCCTCTAACATTGTTGTTTGGAATTTATAAAGCTTTAGATAAAGCTAGTTAGAAGCATGTAGCTTCATGAGAGGATTTCTTGGTGGTGACATGTTGTATCTATTAAATCAATCAATTGTTGATTAGCTATATTTGATGAGATACTAAGTCACATGTAATGGTAAGTCTAGACGTATAAGTCGTAGACATAATACCATTAAGCAGTCGATCTCAATGGTGTAAACTCGTGGTACCTTTAGAGATTTACCGAGAGATCAAGAATACTGCATATCGAGGGGAATGAGATTAAAGCCTAGACGTAAGAGTCTTTGTAATGGTAACCCTACCTTGTTGACTGGAGATCCCAAGATCTTGGTTCAAAGGGAAAACTAAGTTATGAAGATTCCATGAAGCACTTATGAAATTATTCCTACTCATTCCTATGATATTAAAGTGCTTTTTGCAGAATGATTGAAAGGTTAAGATACACTTTTAATGATTCCTATAGCTTGATTCAGTCAAGTGGAGTATGGCAGAATACTCTTGATAGGAGGTCACCTATATAAGTGTGAAGTGGGGCCGCTTCTATGAGAATGTTCAAAGGCTTGAATTCTCTAAAGCACTTATGAAATCCAAGAGTTGTTCAGGGCCAAAATGAACACAACAGTGAGAACCATGAACGGTTTAGGGAAGACATTGTGTGAGTACTGTTGTCTTGACTTACACCAACGGCTGAATGGTTCAAGACATCACGTTCACCAATTAGCCAGTAAGTCCGATGGTATTTCACTAAGGGAGGTTCAAGGCCAAAAGCTACCTTCTCTGATGCAGTGTTTTTCCGCCCTCTCTCTACTAGTGTCTGCATAGTTATTTGCATTAATTTTCATTCATGTGGGGGATTGTTGGAAATATATTATTTGGTGAATGAGAAATTAAGCCAAATTTTGAATTATTGAAAAATTATATGGAATATTGTGAAATATTCTAGAAAATATGTAGATGAAAAGATGTGTCTTTTCATATGGATTATGATTCTTGGAGATCATAACTTGTGGTATTATTTTCAATAATTGTCTCTTTATGTAGAGATGTAATTGTGTCTCTTTATGGAGAGATATAAATTCTAAGAGATGTGTCTCTTGGTATGGATGTTCCAACTACTATATAAGGGATCCCCACATGTTTGAATTTGATATGGGGAAATATAGAATAATGAGAAGTGGAAAATTCAATTGATAGTTCCATATCATTCCATTTCATGTTTTACTTTAGTTTTACATAAAACACTTTATAGAAGTGATTATTTCTTGCATCAAAATCATGGTTATGGTAGAGAGAGAATTCCGTTCGAGTTCGTTGGTCTAAGTCATTTGGAGTGCTCCTATGGCTAGATGTGGTCGTTGTATCTTGGGAGATGATTGTCAAGAAACCGTTAGCACCGATGCGGGGCAAATTCATCTTAAGGACAAAGTGTCAAACACTTGCCTCGACCGATCGCATCACTTGCATCTCCTCTTTCTTTTTCCGATTTCATTTTGATTTAGTATTTTGATTTCGGCTATGCTAAGGTTGAAATTGAAGTGCGTTCACTCATACTCATAAGTCGATTATTCGTCGGTAAATCACTTTTTATCTTCTCAAATCAGATTTCGGTAAGTCGAATTCTATTTCGATTTCACGAGTATAACACGGTACGTATTGATTTGAATATAACGTGCACATTTATCGGTGTAATATCTCCAACATGAAATGCTTGGCATTATAAACTCTTCAATTTTGGACCAAATGCTTTGAAGTCCAATAAAGATACATCATTGCCTTAAGATTGTTTGGCAACAAGACCCCTTGGTAATTATGTGGAAGCAAAGGGTTAAGGGTCATTTTTCTTAAGGATCCTGATGAAACTGAGTGCATGCAGGTCTCTTGGTAGACTTTGCTGAGATTCAAAGAGGCTATATAATCTGAGTCCAATAGTGGAAACCTTGAGGACTTTGAATAAGGAGTTCAAGGTTCAAGACCAGTTGAAGTTTCTTGGAGTTTAAACGCAAAATCTTTGTTGTATTGGCTATCATTGTAATTATTGTGGGTTAAATCTAAAACACAGTTCGTAACTTATTTCCTCTAGCCATTAGCTACAGAAAATTAAAGAATGCATTTAAAAACTTATAAGAAAACATACTAGACTGGTCCTCAAGAATTTATCCTTTAAAATCACTCTTTGCCTTGTTTTTTAGGGAAGATTATTTTCCTTCTCAAATCTGAAATTTGCTCAAGAGTTAATCCAAAAGCCTTTTCCAGAAGCTCATCATTGATTCCAGAACCAAAAATAACATTTGGGATTCTGTGGGTTCCAGGATTTTGGCTGTTAAAACTTCCAAAAATTGTTGCAGAAGATTTACCAACATTCATCTGGAAATGCACTAGACCTCTGGGAAACACCATCACCTCTCCTTGTTCAATAATTTTTGCAAAAACCTTGTTCGTCGAATCCACAAAACCGGAATAAACTTTTCCTTGCACCACGTATGCAATTTCTGTGGCTCTTGGGTGGAAATGCGGCGCATTAATGCCTCCAACCTGTTGAAGACAAAATATAAATAAATATATGTAGCCTTCTTCCTACAGTTTAAGAATTTAGATTAGATGTTTAATGTGACGAGCAAAAAACTTTGATTCAAGTCTTGTGGTCACGTTTTTATAAAAGTTTGCATGTGTCAAACATTTAATTATAAAAAATAGTTATGATATGTTGGAAACATAATTTAAATAAATACACTTTGTACCTTGAGGTCTGCGCGTACAAATGACATGCCAAGTGTGTTGAGCCCTGGAAATACTGCAGGATTCACGGATATGGCTGAAAGGCCTGTATTTGAGAAATTTCCAGGTGATTTTATGCCTGCAAATATGAATTCTTCTGGACTAACTTCCTTGGGATTTCTGCATGTTTCGGGGTTAAATCTGGACGATTTTACGGAACCCAATGCTGTGTTGGGGATGCAAAAATCTTGAACAGGATCTGGATCTGAGGCTGGGGTTGTCAGAATATGGAGGGATAAGATTGATAAGAAAAAAGCAAGTTTTGGATACATTTTCTTGCCTTTCTGTGGCATTTGAAGTAGACTTAGTGGAAGGATTTATAGCAAGATCTGGCATTTGAAGCAGATCACTTTTCTTAATCAAATATTATTCGGTGCTACACAATCAAAATCTTACCTAACAAGTCATAAGTGCACAATAATACCAAAGAATAAGTGTGGTTTGTGGGATCGATGCTCGCTATAACTTCCTAAATTTCTTGTTCCCATTTCGGTAAAATCAATTTTTGTTTCTTACTTATTCGAACTAGATATAGCTGACACATTTTGAACTCGAAATTTAGATAAATAAATATTTTTCCTTTAATAATTTTAGATAATCATTTAGTGAAACCCAGCATGTATGTCCAAATAAAGTTATTTTCTTTTTACAATTTAAAATTCTAAACAAAGTATAATTACTTATTTGATCTCCTTGATTATTATGTCACATTCTACAAGTTTTACTTTTTTTGTAGTGGTAGGGTTTGGATGCGTATTAATCTCAAAATTTGAATTGCATAAGACACGCTTTGTCCAAACGATAATTTGATTGTCATAAAGCACACCAGAAAGTCATTATACCTAATAATTATTTCTAGACTTTATTTGGTAAAAATCGACACATGTGCGGCTCAAAATTATGATTTCTAAATTATTTTACTCTTGATATATAAGTTATTTACAATTCAACGATTTGACGTAAAAGTTAATGCAAGGAATTCCATGTGAAAATCACCATTTTTTTCTCTTGTTGGTAATCATGTTAAAACCACTTTGGTTAAAGGAGATTTAACGATATAATATAAATGAATTTAAACTTATAGTGTAACCTAAAATGTTGATAAAGATTTAAGTCAGAATCATCAGTTAATTTTAGAAACTTAAAAGATTGATAAATATTTAAGTCAAAATCATCTATTAATTTTAACCACACGTTTTATGAGACCCACAATTTTCATCAACTTTTCAACAACACATTTCATCAATTTATTATAAAATTTGATTTTTAACTATACCAAATGTTAAGTTTTAGTTGATTTTGTAATTGGCCAATAATGTGAATAAAATGACTTAAATTGATAGAGTGTGGTAGTTCAAGGAGTAACATACAAATTGCTTAACAGTTGGTTATTAGATCTAGGGCTTCGAGTTTGGAGTAAGGAGAAAAACGGCGCGAATTTTCGCTGGACTGTCGCTAAGAGTTGGCTCGAGCTACAAAAGTAAAAATATCGTCGCTAGACCGTCGCCTCTCCTTCGCTCGAGGACACCATGTCGATCGATCGTCGCGGACTTTCGCTCGAGCGACAGCTTTATATGTGAATATTTTATTTGGCGTTTTAAAGGCTTTTTTTCCTACTCATTTGTTTTCTACCCCGCTTATAAATATCCTAAAACTATAGAACGAGAATTCTAAGGTTGATCAATAAGCAAACATTGTGCTGTCAATTTTCTTTCATCCTTGAAATTTTCAACTTTCATGTTTATTTGAGATTCGTTCTTGATAGTCAAAAAAACATCAGTTTCAATATTCAAATACCAAAAATCAAACTTCCTACCTATCTGTTACAGGTGCTAAAGACCAAGGATGACGACTGGAGTTTCAGTCTATGAAAAATGAGTTGTTCTTCGTGATCCACGAGAGATGTGCGATTCCATCAAGCTAGGGGTTGCTGCAGGATAACGGAGTTCCATGAGAGCGTTAGTTATTGTAGTTGGAATTGGTGTAGGAGATGACAGAATTTAAGAAAGCTATCGAATTGCAGTCAGGAGATTAGATAGTTCGTGTCGTCATCTAATCTGATAGACTGTAAGTACATAATCGTTTATGGACTGACAAAGTACCCGAAATTTTTCCCAATTGGGTTTCTCCGTGAACAATTCTTATGTTCTTTACTGCTTCATTATTCATTGTTTATGATATGCAAACTGGGGTAATTCAACATATGATAATTTGACTTGCATGAGTAACCATCTAGATAAGAACTAAAAGTGACTTATTGCTGTTTAATTCATGATTGTTTTAATTCTACATTAAATACCTATTCACCCCCCTCCTCTAGGTATTGTTAAGGTCGAACTTGCATTTTTCTATTTGTATCATAGCTTAATTTTGATTATTGACCCTTATTTGATTTAGTCTAGATGATCAGTTCTTTGTCTGTACCGTCATATTTTGATAGCAGTAATTATGCCTACGGATAGTTCGAATGAGAGCTTTTCTTAAGGCTTTAGATGAACGTATTTGGATTTGTGTGCAAAATGGGTGGACTCCGCCTACAACAACTGTTGATGGTGTAGTTATACCCACTGATATTTTTTTGTGGAGCAAAACAAACTTGGATGAATGTAATTAGAATAGTAAAGGTCTGCATGCTTTGTTTATGGCTGTGTCTCCTGAGGAATTTATAATAACGTCTATGTGTGAGACAGTTAAGGAAGTTTGTGACATTTTAGGACAACCCATGAGGGTACTAAAATTGTGAAAAACTCCAAATTGCAAATGCTAACGTCTAGATTTGAAGAACTTAGGATGAGTAATGATGAAAGATTTGATGAGTTCTATGTTAAGTTGAACGATATTGTGAACTCTAGTTTTAATCTAGACGAAAGGATCCCCAAGTCAAAAATCGTTCGTAAGATTCTTAGATCCATACTTGAAAGGTTTAGACCTAAGGTAACTGCAATTGAAGAAAGTAAGAACCTAGACAGCGTTAAAGTATAAGAACTCGTAGGATCCCTCCAAACTTATGAATTGACCTTAGCACAGCCTAAGAAACAAAAATTCATCGCCATGAACACTGTTAGAGAAGTTGAAAGTGATGACGAAATTGCCTATTTCGTTAAAAAAATTTCAGAAGGTAATGAGGAATAGAAGAAAGCCTCAGGCTTAGGGTAGTAAAGTCTCTAATAAACTTTCGAGATGTAGACGTGAAAAGAATACCTCTAGGACTCCAGTTAGTAAAACTCAATCTGTCTAATGCCATGAGTGGAAGGGTTACGGTCACTATAGGAATGAATGTCCTAATCTGAATAGAAACTCAAATAAGGAAAGGCGCTTCAGCTGTGACCATGAGTGATGAGGAGTAGGATTCCAGCTCTCAGAATGAGATATCTGGTGGTAAGGATGAACGAAAATCTATGGCCTTCACCTCGATTGCTGTAATCAAATCTGACCGTGAGATGAGAAGGGAGAAATGGAGAACGAGAGTGAGGAGTCTGTTGAAGAGTCGATGATAAGATGGACACCATGAGTCGTATCCTGAACTGTTTGAGGAGAGTTTCAAAATCAAGAAGGTCAACAAAGTCGTTTTGAAAAAGGTGAACGAGCTTGAGCTTGAACGTGAAAAATTGCTGAGTGACCTTCAGGACTCGACCAAGAAAGTGAGTGAGTTGAAGCTCGTCAATGAAAACTTGGAGATTAAAGTTAAATCATTAATTTCTGATCTTGATAAATCTAATGCTCAACTCCAATCTTTCATGAGTGGCTAGTAGAAGCTGGACAATCTACTTGGGATGAACAAGCCTGCGGGTGACTGGCATGGTTTGGGTTATGTTGATAATTGTGATGCTACAGCTAGTACATCTAAGACTACGTTCGTTCCTATCACGAACAAACCCAAAGGTAAGCATGCCATTGGATCGAGACCTACCGAACAACGTAGAGTTAATCGTTATACTTATCGGCAACAACCACCGAGCAGGTTTAAACCACGGTTCATTCCCACTTACCGCCACTGTGGTGCACTGGGACACATTCGACCTAGGTATCGTAACCGTGTGCATAGAAGTAAGAATCTGGATTTCACTAGTAAGGTTGACTTTCTTGCCAATCAAGTCAGCCACTTAATTGAGATGATGCCTTTGTTAACTCAATCATCTTCTGCTTTTAAGAAAGTTTGGGTCAAGATGAGCGACCTCGAAGGTCGTAAAAATGGTCGTGCTCTTCATGGTAAGGGTATTCAAATTTTGCCTTGAATTGGTGCTTAGGTGTATGCATGTGTAGTCTAATGTGTCCATTCATTCATGCATGCATCCCATTTATTTCTTTTCCGATTTTTTTGTTGACTTTATTTCTTTTGCATTTTATTTGCTTTAAACATTGTTTTCAAAATAAAAAATATTGGAAAATGGGAAAAATATAAAAACATTTTCATTTTGACACACGACACATTATTATTATTTTAAACAAGTTATGTATGACTAAGTAAGCATTTATATGTTTTACACTGCTATTTCCATTGCTTGATTCGGTTTAACATGGAATATTGAGTATATGTGTCATCATGTAAATTTTTGCACTATACACACTATGATCTTGTGAATGAGTTTGAACCGCGTGTGTGAGATTTGGGATGACAGTCACATGTTAGTAGGGTGACCTAAAACACGAATTGACCTACATTTAGATGACCTATGCTCATGACAGTCTCCCTACATTGCTGCATTGATGATATATATATATATATATATATATATATATATATATATATATATATATATATATATATTCTGTTCGAAGTCTATTTGAATCGAGTAATTAAGCTTGAGAGGTTTCTCATAACCTGGTGCCTATGGTCATGTGACTTGGGTTAACCAGCTTAAAGCTCGTTACAAGGGTCAATTTAGTTGTTTAATGGATAGAGTCTGCACATAAAATGTTATTTATGAGAAAAACAGAAAAAAAAATATGCTTAAATTTAAGGGGAGAAAAGAAAATATATCATATAATTGAGTTTATTTTTAGATCCTAAAATTTATTCGGGTTTGCCTTTCGTCAGTAGGGATCATATTTATTTAACTGTGATGTTTTGCATGTCTTTTCTTACAAATTTAAGGTTTGGAGTCTTTTTCATAAGAATATAGTGGCACATTACACAAATGAGTCATTTATACACTTTATTCTATCTTGAACTTAACTGTGTATGTGGGAAAGCTTTTTTGATAATGCTGGACTTGTGATTACATACTTGATTTGAATTGTCAAAGTGTCGGGAGCATGATTTGGCAAAATTTCGTTTTATTAAAAAAAGCTATCTTCCTGAATTTTTGAATTTTGAATGCTATTTTTGTCAATTTGGATTTCGCTAGCCTTTCACTGGCTAATGCTCGAGCGACAGCAGCAGAAGCTACATTGCTCGCTTGTCGCTCCACACTCACTCGAGTGACAGCGCATCTTTTTTAATTAAAACATCATTTTTTAAAGGTTTTACGCATTTTTTTTTTCAAGATTTTTGCTTAATTTCTTGCCATAATTGTTCAACTCATACCAAATTGGAGGTTTGCTCACTTATTAACTCATTGGAATATCCATTGAACGTACTATTTCATCAAACCATCAAGTTTAAAGGTAAATTGTCCAAATTTTGGTATTTTATAATTTTTGGCGGTTTTCTTCATATTTGTTTGGATTTCTTGGTTGATTAGCCATCATTACTTGTGTGCTTGATGATACATTACACGTTTTGTACAATATTATAGATTGTCATCCACTTTTGCATGATTTTTCAACTTAAAATAGGATTGAAAACTTTTTTGGGCATTTCTTTTAAGTGTTCTCTTTTCAATATAGCGCATTGGGTTACATTGGATTTGATTGTGTCTTGGTGTGTGAATGTGGAGATCGGTTTGTGTTTTTGGTGTTTGAGGATGAGGTTGGTGGCTTGAGTGGACGTAGAATAGGATTTTTTTTCACAGTTGAGGTTGGTCGATTGTTTGCTTGTGTTTGGGATGTTGGGCTAGGTCATTGGTAGTGTCGAGTTATTGTTTAGGAGTCGCATTGTGATTGTGCTTGGTGGTGATTGGTTTGACATCGGACGGGAATGCCAAGTTCTTCTGTCATGCCATCACATCACTTTGTCTTGACGTCATGACCCCACGCCCCTACATCTAGACACCACGACAAGTATTTTGTTTTCATGTCAACTGACGTCTAGGCATCATTGCATGTCGTCATGCACTTACATTAGGACACGTTGCATGTCATTTTACTTGCCTAATTTTGCCTGCATTCATGCATGCCATGCATATCATGGTTTCATTTGTCCTATATCGAGGTTTTATTGATGTTTGTGAATCAATTATTTCAAATGCCGCCCAAGAGAGCACGTATTACTCCTTCCACTCCTAGTCCTTCAACTGCTTTTAGTCGAATTAGGTTCGTTTCTGCTGTGGCTCAGGATCTTTTTGGGTCACATTCTCCCAGTACCCGGTCCTTTTCGAGAGCGAGGTCATATTGTCTGACCTGTCCCCCGACCTCCCTGCCATTTTCTCTTCTCAGGGTTGGGAACCTTTTCTTGTCGAGTTAACACCTTCTCCTTCTTTGTTAGTTCAGGAGTTCTACGCTAACATCCATGATGTTGGTGGTACTTCATTTAGGGTTTTTTTAGGGGTCGGGTAGTTAAGATTACTCCGGATGTTATTTATAGTATCATTCATATTTTGCGAGTCGTTTACCCACTCTTTCCCTATTTTACTCCTGATTTACTTCCATCGGATACATTGGTCTGATCCACGGTGCTAAACACACTGGTGAAGGATAGTCTAGGTACGATGTACACTGGATCGTTACCCACTGACCGGTAGATTTTGTTGCGCATTGTGTGCACTAATCTATGGCCGATTTCTCATACCTCTTCCTTACCTATTGAGAATGCTCGTCTTCTTTATGCACTGCTGCACAGTGATTCCATTGATCTACCATCTTTTGTTTGTCAGTAGATCTTACGTGCTTTCCAAACCATGGGGACTCGGGTTGGGCTTCCATATGCTTACCTCATTTATAGGTTAGTCACTGTCCTAAGAGCTAGTTTTTCTAAAGTTCCACAGCGGGTATCTCGGCCAATTGGCCATACCACTATCGCCCAGAGCAGGTCTCATGTTTTTACTTTTGGGCCCACACAGCGTCAGGTTGATCCTACTGTGCCAGCCGATCCTATTGATGACCTCATATCCATTGACCCCTACGGTTTTCCATCTTTTGTTATTGCTCTAGAGTCTATCAATATTCAATCTACTTCTGGCTCGGTGCCTCTTCCTCCATCTTCTTCTGAGTCAGTTCCTCCACTTGCTGATATTTCATCTGTTCCCATTAATCTTTATGTAGCTCTCTTGGGACAGATGACTGTAATGATCAAGCATCAGGCTCGGATGATAGCTAAGCAACACAGCTTCGTGCCACCGTTGATAGCCACACCACCGAGTTTACTACACTGCAGGGTATTGTTGGCTACATTCAGCATGGTTTACGATGGATTCGTTGCCATTGGGACGATGCTTCCGAGGAGAGGACAGACTCTGATGATACTGTCTGTGCTATTTAGCTTGTAAGTTGATCCCTTGTCATTTTGTGACAAAAGGGGAGTATGATTATTGATGGAAGTCTGTATAGTTGAGGGGGTAAATGTTATCTAGATTTGTGTGCTTACATGATGTATTTTCTTGTTCACAAATCTGGATATACTTGTTAGTTTGCGATATATAATATTTTTTAGCCTTAAATTTGGCTAAATTCATAATTGATATGATATCATTTTTTTTTTCAATTGAATTACATTTTGTGATTTGCAATTATGTCTTGAGGGATCGTTGGGGGTGAGACATAGATACATTTTGACACTTGACTTGATATACATTGCATTGAATTTTTCGCTTATATCTTATGTCTTGAGGGGCCGTTGGGGTGAGATATAGATACATTTACCTATTGCTTGAACACATTGAGAGTTTGCAGTTAGGGAGAGCACATGCATACTTAGTTGAGTTCAGTTTCCCTAAATTAAGTTTTTGATATTTTTACAGTGTCAATATTTTGTTTTCGTATGTTGAGTTGCATTAATACCGTGTCTTGGTTTAGCTTGTGATTTAAAATTGCTTACGATTGCTTAAGTGACACTTACAATTGAATTGTTTGAACTGTGATTATCTTTGATCCTGTTTTCCACAAATCTTACACTAGTATTTGAGTTGTCTATTTCAGAAAACAAGTACTGCAGAGTTCGTTCAAGACAGTTTGTAATTTATGTTGTGTCATTGTTTTGAGTTTGTAACATTTACTTTATTACTGCCTTGACATAGATTAATGTTTTGTCACAGAATGTGAAAGGGAGAATTTGTTAAGTTTTAGTTGATTTTGTAATTGGTCAATTCTGTAAACAAAATGACTTAAATTATAGAGTGTAATAGTTCAAGGAGTAATGTGCAAATTGCTTAAAAGTTGGTTATTACGTCTAGGGTTTCTAGTTTGGAACATGGAGGAAAACGACGCGGATTTTCGCTGGACTGTCGCCAAGGGTTGACTCGAGTTACAAAAGCAGAAACATCGTCGCTAGATCGTTGTCTTTCCTTTGTTCGAGCGACAGCTTTATACGGAAATATTTTATTTCGTGTTTTAAATACGACCCATTTGTTTTCTACCCTACATATAAATATCCTAAAGCTACAGAACGAGAATTCTAAGGTTGATCAATAAGCAAACATTGTGCTGTCAATTTTCTTTCATCCTTGAAACTTTCAACCTTCATGTTTCTTTGAGATTCGTTCTTGGTAGTCAGAAAAACATCAATTTCAATATCCAAATACTAAAAACCAAACTTCCTACATATATGTCAGAGGTGCTGAAGATCAAGAAAGGAGACTGGAGTTCCAGTTTGTGAAGAATGAGTTGTTTTTCGTGATCCACGGGAGATATGCGATTCTACCAAGCTAGGAGATACTGCAGGATAGCGGAGTTCTAGGATACCGTTGGTTATTGCGTTAGAATTGGTGTAGAGGAGTACATAATTCAGGAGAGCTATCAAAATTGCAGTCCGGAGATCAGATAGTTCATGTCGTCGTCTAGTCTGGTAGACTGTAAGTACATAATCGTTTATAGTGGATTGACTGAAAAAGTGCCCAAATTTTTTTTCAGTTGGGTATCTCTGTGAACAATTATTGTGTTCTTTACTACTTTATTATTCATTGTTTCTGATATGCAAACTGCGGTAATTCAACATAGGATAATTTGATTTGCATGAGTAACCATCTAGATAAGAATTAAATGTGACTTGTTGTTGTTTAATTTGTGATTGCTTTAATTCAGTATTAAATACATATTCACCCCCCTCTAGATATTGTTAGGGTCGAACTTGCGTTTTTCACCAAACATGGGCTAAATCTATTACTCATACTCTTGCTAATGAATTAAGAAATGGCGATTGATGATTTATTGCTAATTCCATTGATCATGTGAAAGGAAAATGTAAAATATAAAGCAAAAATTGTCAACATTGATCCTTAATAGTATATATTAGTTGTAATGAAGTCTTCATTTACTGATATGATTCAATTTTTTGTTATATTATCACGTGACTTAATGAAAATGCGTCTCTAAATTTTGGGTACCAACTATAGCTATATAGCAAAATTTAAAACTTTATAGAGTTGGACATGTAAAAGTGTTGGGGATATTATACCAAAAATGTGCACATTATATTCACAAAAACATACCGTTTATATCCGTGAAATCGAAACATAATTCGACTTACCAAAATAGTTGAGAAGACAACTTAATGATTTACCGAATCCGAATGTGTGAATATGAACTTGTCACTTTCCATTTTTGAATGAAAGCATGTTATTAAACCTTGCAATATAAATATATAAACAAGGTTAACAATATTCTGAATTCAAACATAAATGAAATAAAAAATGAGAAATATAAGGAAATTAGAGATGCAAGTGATGCGATTGGCCGATGCAAGTGTCGAACACTTTTTCCTTAAGATGGATTTGCCCCGCATTGGTGCTAACGATTTTCTAGCAACCATCTCCTAAGAGACAACGACCACATCAAGTCATAGAAACACTCTGAATGGCTTAGACCAACAAACTCGAATATAATTCTTTCTTTACTGAACTTATGATTTTATGCAAAGAAATCACTTTTCATGAAGTATTTTATGCAACAAAATATGTAAAGAATGATATGGAATGATAAATTTACGTCCAAGGGGTCCTATATATAAAGAATGAGGGGTTGTGAATGAAGTGCTATGCCCCAAATTCAGCAACTTTTGCTAAAGGTCGCACCATTCACCGTCGCTAGCTTGTCGCCAACACGTCGCTTGAGCAAAAATAACAGAAACTTTGTTGCTAGCCTGTCGCTCGAGTGACATCTCAGCGATAAGCTAGCAACAATCTTAGTTAATTTTTCAGGCAGCTTCCTCTATTTTCTTCTCAATTTTGTACCGCAATTTTTCATTCATCTGAAATTGATTTTGAGATTCCAAATAAACCACGACGATCTAATCGATGAGTAGACCAAGTTGATCTATTTACTTTTGTAATTTGACTATCGAATAAGTCTGAATATTTGGACGAAGTTGACATAAAAGTCACTTTTCCAAGTTTTTGGTTTTGACACTTTATCAAAATCTTCAATCTTCTAAACCAATTTTCAACAAAAAAGATTTAACAATTTAAACAACTTTTGTCATTAAAACTTGTTTATTGTCAATGATTAACGACTACCGTGTTACTTGAACAATAGAATGAGTACCAATTGTGTGATATTAAGAACTTGCATGTGGATTCATGGCATGATAGCAACAATGTATAAAATTACAATCATGCTACATGTACACTATCTTTTATATCATTGTTTACATTATGTCACTTGACAACACATCCTTGTACATTTTTTTTTTTTTTGAAAACAAAGAGAATGTCAAAATTGATGTAAAGGAATCAGGAGTGAATGCACATTTAGCCTCTGTTTGGTTCGGATTAAAATCTGATTTTAATTTAAATCAAAATCAAAAAATCAATATTAACCACATCTTTCAAGGATCCCATAATTTTTCAACCACACATTTCAAAAACGTTTATCACAATCTACTAATAATCTAATTTTAATTCCCCACCAAACACCATCTTAGCGTTATTGATAAAATTAAGATGTCAAGAAATTGAGGGTGCATAATAGATTGTGAGTGAGGATAGACAATGAAAAAGTTAGCCCATGTTTGAATGCCATTATTAAATTTATTTTCAACCACATATTCACACAATAAAATATTCTACGAGCAAAACCCAAAATCTTTTCATACTTTTTACTACACATTCTCCAAAAATTTACTATTCAAAACTTTGTTTGTACCAAATAATGGTCATCAAACATGGACTTCAATTAGATTCAAGATTAATCTGTTCAAACGAGTTACTATTTTGCGGGACTAATTGAATTCCACTTCGAATAATGACATAATATATTATAACATATAAAAATAGAATATTCTTTTTAACAAGATTAATCTTTTAAAATTATTAATACACCTTATGACACATTCGAAGACGGTTAAGTGGGCTGAAGATGGTTGACCTCACTTACTCATAAGATCACACATGAAAAGTCCATAGAAAATGGATCGAGGCCTAACATATCATCAAGACCAACCATTTGGAGAAACATTCAAATACAACTAACAGAATTTATATTGGCCCGAAAATACAGGCCCGGCCCATTCGAGAGTTTAATCTTCACAGCAGGACAGGTGTAAACCTAGGACGAACCGAGCATTGCACAGAAACTCCGGCGAAGACACTTGGCATACACGTGTCAACAAAACTTTTATTATGTCAATATGGTAATTTGAGTCAAACTTTGATCTATTTTTGACTTTATGCACCTCTTTTGGGCCCATCCTTCATCCCCAAGAATGAGAACAGCTTGCTTGCAGTTCTGCTGTACACCATTCTCGAGAGGCAATCTTCTCTCTTAGTTTCTCCCTCTACATATACATACAGCCGTATGTATCTATGCATGCATGTTGCATGTAAGTTCAAAGGTTCACTAGTATGGTATAACAGTTTAATTGTGGTTTATTATTTTTTCTTTTTCTTTTTTTGTAAATATTTTCTTTTTCTTTTTTCTAGATTATTGCAGAACTTTTAGGGTTTTGTCAACCAACTTGGTGAATCCTATGATGAACAGGTATTTTTACTGAGTTTCAGCATCTACACTGTGCTCGATCGTGTTTAGAAGTCGTTTTTTTTTTTTAACTGCTTTTTTTACATAGAGACTGAAAATTTGCTAAAAATCGAGTATTAAGCATGGTCAAACATCTCAGTACTCGAAATTGTTTTGATGTTTTTATTGTACATTGTGCCTTGGGGGTTGCATTTTAAAACATGTTTTTTAAGGCTGTTCTAGTTAATTTATTTATTCAATTAATTATTTCCTCCCTGCTTAATTTGATGATTATTGTGGGATAAATTCTCTTATGATAATAAAACTAAGCTAACTTAATAATGATAGTTCAGGGAAGATTTGGGTGTGTATAATATAAATGAAAAATTAGATATTGAAATTTATTACTATTCTTTAAAAAGAATATTGTTAATAATCTGACAAGTTGGGAAACCATTAAAAATTAATTCCTAATTTATCAGCCAGATGAAGTTTTTGCAATAGCAAAAAGAAATACCATTCCGGTGACATTTTCAATGGGATTGTGAATCGGTCTATTGGTTCACCGATTATTGATGGTTCTAGAATCACTGAGCTTACGTCACATGCAATAGTACCTAGATTACAAAGTCTTGTGACAATTATCTCCTAAAATCATTTTATTTTTCCATTTCCTCTTGTTCATGTTGTCTTCTTTCATTTCTTTGGAAAATTTAGGGGGAAAGAAAACCGCCCCTAGTTTTTCGGTCACAAGTTGGTGGTTGTAGTTGTAAATGCGGTTGTTGGTGGCAGATATTGATTGTAAGTGGTGCAGGTTTAGGTATCTGCAGCGACAACACGTGGTGAAGGTTTTGGTGAAAGCGATAAAAAAGATTAATTGTTTTTTCTTTATTTTTTGTCTTTTGGTTTATTTTATTTTATTTTACTTTTATTTTTCTTTTCGATTTCTTTTTTTCTTTTATAGTTTATTTAAGTTAAGAGGGAAAATTCTGCTTTTAACAAAAAATTGGATTAAACTCTTCTGGAGGGATCGTCACTGTGAATTACTCAAAGATTTGGGATGATACGTTTTATTAAATTTAATGTAGATAAAATTGAGACGGAGTGAAAGGTTGGGGTCGTGTAATTTATCAAAAATGTAAATACTAGGAGATTGACCAATTCATTAGGACACATCAACCCCATTTTGCTACATGATCGTCAACAAATGATGAGGATAATCAATCCTCAAACTATCGATTGATAGGAGTAGAAAGGATTACATGTTTCAAAAATGTTATACAAGACGGTGGTGTTGTCCCATGCTTGCGACCAACATTTATGATTATGGTCAATTAGACCAGTTGTCAATTTGACGACCTTCAAGGGGGAGAACGGAGCAAAGACGAACATGTGACATCAGGTCTGGGCTCAAAGAAGGTAGAAGAGTCGCATACTTGACACCTAGGAGATACAGACGCAGATCATACTAAACCTAACTTGCATTTAGTGCAAATAACCTATAGGCCGATAGACTATTAAATAGTGCAAGCTAGGGGCGGAGCCAGAATTTTTGCTCGAGGGAGTACAACTAATCAATGTTGAACATCGAGTTTTTGTCATAAATAACGATAATATAAAACAATAATATGACAATATCAAAAATAACATAATTTATAAATTACACTCGTTCATTTCGAGTTTTCATATTTTGATATCGTTGTACAATAACTTCATTATCGAGCTTCAAAAATGTATCATTATCTACATACACAATTGTGCTATCATTCATCCACTGATCACCCATCCGATTACGCAATCTATCCTTTACAATGCTCATTGCATAAAGTACTCTCTCCACAGTAGCTTTAGCAACATGTGGAATCAATGCTAAAGTCAAAAGGTTGTAAACCAATGGATATACCATTTTTTTTGCTGGAACCAACTTTTCTGCAAGATCACCAAAGTCGTTCAATCTTTCAAACTCTTTGTTAGAGCGCATATAAAAAATATAAGTCCTAAGTTGATCATGAAGTACAACGAGATCTAATGCAGAGAAATCTAATGGATAAAGCTCAGTAAGTCAAATCAAACTTTTCTTGTCAAAAGAAGAAATGAATCTTGTTGACATAAACAAGCTACACACATGAGTAACTCTGTATTTACCTCCAAGAAACGATCATTCAATTCTTGAAGTTGAAGATCGATAACAGAGTAGAACAAATCTACCTGATAATGATGTAAATTTGTAAGTTCTGGAGGATTACGTTGTGGGCGACCACGAAGTGCACGACGTACAAATATATCATCCATGTCGGGTATATCAATGTAATGCTGTTGACAGAAAGAACACACTTCTTCCCAAAAGGAGTCCCACCCTTCATCTCTCATTATTTGTAGTCGTTGTTTGCATAACTTCACCAATTATATTGCATTCAAAATGTCTTGATCTTTTCGTTGTAATGCTTTTGACAATTAATTTGAAATCCCCAACACACTTCTCATCAATTGTAAATTAAATGCAAAATCAAATGTCTGTATCGACTCCAATAAATTTGTCTCATTGGATCTTTGGTCACAAGAACAAGAGTCATCTTCAACAGTCGTCGCAAGTACATCAATAACAGAAGAGAACATGACAAATAAGATGACCAATGAATTATAATGTAAACCCCATTGGGTATCACCAGCACATTGAAGGGTTGTTTCTTGATTAAGTCCTCATCCACTTAAAATCTCACCCTTTTCCGATGCCTCAACAATAAAGTCTGATTTCTTCTCTCGAAAAAGATCACAACGTTTCGAAGATGCTCCAACAATATTTACCACATCACCGACTACACGAAAGAAGTTAGTAATATGAATATTCTTCTTTGCAACAACTATAAGAGCTAGTTGGAGTTGATGAGCAAAACAGTGAATATAAAAGGCACATGGATTCTCCTTTAAAATGAGCGCTTTTAGACCATTAAATTTACCTTGCATATTACTTACCACATCATAACTTTGTCCTTTCAATCTAGACATGCTCAAGTTATATCTAGAAAATACCTTATCAATTGCAGCCTTCAGCGATAGAGTCGTGGTACTTGTGACATGTTCAATCCCTATGAAGCGTTCTTTCACATGCCCACTTTTATCTAAAAAACGTATTACAATTGATATTTGCTCCTTCATTGACACATCACGAGATTTATCAACTAGAATAGAAAATAATGAGTCGTCAATATCTTTGATAATAACATTGATTGTCTCAACGACACAAGCATTTACTATATCCTTTTGAACATCAGGTGATGTCAATTTGCAATTTTGAGGAGCATTTCTAAATGTCACAGCTTTAACATCTTCATTATGAGTAGCTAAAAATTCTAATTGGACTAAGAAATTGCCTGGATTGAGAGAATCAGGGGACTCATCGTGTCTCCGAAATGAGTGTCATTGTCGCAATATAACTCGAACAAAATCAATAGATGCATTAAGACGGGTAACATATGCACTTCGTACTTGTTCTGACTACTTGTGCAAAACTGATTGAATGTGTTGGTCTTAATTCATCAAAGCTTCGCACTTAATGCGAGCTTGATTATGTGCACTATCACGTTCTCCAACATGAATATGAAGCATTTCCTTCTCTTTCCAATGTGTAAAACCTTCACCAACAAAACACTCACCTCCACCTTGCTTTCCAGAACTTGATTTGAAAAGATAACAATACAAACAATAAGCAGCATCTTTTTCTGCACTATACTCCAACCAAGAACCGAATTCTTTAAACCAAGAAGGATTGAATCGTCTATCTTTTACTCCAAATTGTCGTTTTGGAAAGTCATGATCATGTGGCTGACAAGAACCTTTTAACATATATGCTCTTCGAACTTGATCTAGGATATTAGTATTATAATCCAAAATGGGTATCCTTATACCAGGATCCGTTGGAAGTTTAGTGATATCAAATTCTACATTATTTGATGTCCTCGGGATCCCCCACCAACATTTACGTTGTCCATGTCATTTTTTCTTTGAAAGAATCTCTTCATAAGATTTCAGTTTTCAACAATTCTCAAATTTCAACAATTTCAATTCAACAAACTGACACGGAGACACTTCAACCATTTCAATACAACAAACAACAGACACCCAAATTTCAACCATTTCAATTCAACGACTCTCAAATTTCAGAACCGCATATCATTCTGTATCTTTTTCAGAACCACCAAAATCGCATATAATCAAATTTCAAAACCACTAGAACCGCATATAACATTTTGTAAGTATAGGAAAATAAATAAATTTCCATCCATTCATCAAGTAAATAAAAGTGTCGAACTTACTTACGGAGATAGATGAATCTCTAGAGAAAGAAGCCAAAAAATCCGAGGTCGGGTGCTTCGCAACGGGGCGGAATCGATTAATCTACTAATTAGTACAAAAAAGTGTTCAAAGTAGTGTTAAAAAAGAGCTTCATTCAATGAACAATGTCGAGAAAATTAGTGGGAAACTGAAAACTCTACCTCTGCGGACTGCCATTGTTCGTTACTTCATTTGTTTGGAAATTAGAATAGAACTACAATTTCAGCAACGGTAAGGCTGTAAGGGGGCGGAGGAGGTGCAGTCGGAGGTGGAGGACTCGAGAGATTGAGAGGGCCGGAGGCGGAGGCGGAGGCGAATGAGGTGCGGTGGTGCGGAGCAGTGGAAGAGGCGCAGATTAGGGATTTCGATTTTTCAGATTTGGGAATTTCAATTGTAGACGGGTTGGGGGTGTGGGAAGTGAATTGGGGTTTAATTTTTGGGGATTGGGTTGGGACGCTGGGTAGTTATTTGGTTGATTTTGGACTACTTTTTGGGCTGGACTAACATATAACTAAAAAAAAATTGAGCCCAAAAGTCCAGTGTGGGCCTGTGCCCACACTGGACCATACTAGGCTCCGCCTCTGGTGCAAGCAAAACTCTCCTCGAACTCAATCAGGAACTCTAATATTCCACTGGGCATAATGAGTTAAGTGCCAGGCCAGTGTCAAGTATATTTTGACAAGAGTGATCCACAGCATTGCCAGTAGATTTTGAAATCTACATTGTACCATAATTCCTAATATCAAAGGATTTTGCAACATTTCTGTTCAATGTGAACATGATTATGTGAAGTTAGTATAAATTTTATAGTACGGCGTTCATTACCTGTGTGCAGACATTACATAAACAGACACGAGTCTCTAATATATAGTTTCTTAACATGAGAATTATAATATATTATTATTAGTCTCAATAAGAATGCAGTATTTATCATATTGGAAAATTGATAATCAAATTACTGCTCGAAAAAATTTCCTTTCACCTTTATCACTGCAGGTACTGATACTGTGCAGCAGGCAGCAGCATCTTAACCAAGAAACTAGCAAGCATAACCTGAAGAAGAATTTGATACCAAAATCTCAAGATGGCCATAGAGGACACTGGTATCATATCTCAAGGAGAGGTTGAGTCAACATTGCAATCACACCAACAGCCCAAGATCCAGACATCTACATCAATAGGCCAACAGTCATCCATATACTCACTTACCCTCGATGAGTTTCAACACAGTCTTAGTGAGAAGGGCAGAAACTTTGGATCAATGAACATGGATGAGTTTCTCAATAGCATATGGACTGCTGAAGAAAATCAAGCTACAAACACCCAAGCAACAAGTGCCACAACCAATGGTAACAATATCAATGGGAAACAGAATCTCTTGCAAGAAGGTAATGCTTCAATGGCTAAGGGAATACCCAAGCAGCCAAACTTACCCAGACAAGGTTCTCTTGGTATTCCCGAGCCTTTGTGTCAGAAAACAGTGGATGAAGTGTGGTCTGATATTCACAAAGATCAGCACCAACATATTACTGACACTCGTGTTCAGAATCCTCGTGGTACTCAGAGACAACCGACATTTGGGGAGATGACACTGGAAGATTTCTTGATTAGAGCCGGGGTTGTGCGAGAACAGAATCACCCCCAGTTGCAACCTCAACAGCAGCAATATGGAATGTATCCAAACAGAGATTATGCTGTGGAGTCTAATTTTGTTGCCCCGCCTGTAATGGGGATGGGTGGTGGCAATAGTGGTGGTAATGCCAATGATGCTAATGTTGCAACATATCAAGCTCTTCCACAAACTGGCGTTGAGGATCCACCAGGTTACCCTGGAGGAATGAAAAGGGGTGTTAGGTATGCACCCCAACCATTGACAGTCTATGCTGGGAGAACGGGAAATAGCAGTGCCGGAGGATATGGGCAAGTGCAGGGATTAGGAATGGGATCCCCAGTAAGTCCAGTGTCCTCGGATAGATTGTGCACAAACCAGGTGGAGAACAGTAATCAGCATAGTTCGGATATGAGTGGGATTAAAGGAGGGAGGAAGCGAAACATAGATGGTCAGGTTGAGAGGGTGGTGGAGAGGCGACAACGAAGGATGATCAAGAATAGAGAGTCTGCTGCGCGATCTAGAGCCAGGAAGCAGGTATTCCATTTTCTTATAGTGTTCGGGTTCAAAACTTGTTTATAATTTTGCAGTTAAAACAAAGTTTGCTGGATATTGGATTTGATTTTGAAGATTTTTTGAACCACATAAAGCTTATGATTTGATCTTTGACGACTCTTAATTTTCAACATCAATGTTGTTTGGCAGGCTTACACTGTCGAACTTGAAGCAGAACTAAAACAATTAAAAGAAGAGAATGCACACCTACAGCAGGCTCTGGTAAATATAGAAATATTACAAATGCATATTTTCAGATATAGAATTCAGTTAGTCTCGGCTGTTGTTCTTGGCTTGTCTTGTCTTCAATTACAAAAATAGCGTACTTCTTGATGTTGGCACTTTGGTGTTTGTAACACTCCTACATTCCTTTGACTTGAAACAGGCCAAACTAGAGAGGAAAAGAAGACTGCAGGTAAATCATGTCAGATTCTATAGTCTTTTCCCTAACTGTTGTATCAAATCATTACGGTCTACCAGGGATTATATCTAGTACCATAACATGATAAAAATTGACTACGTATGGTACCCTGAAGATCAGCGTATACAATACCAACTAAAAAAGAATGTGCACCCCCAATCTCACAATGGCAAAATGTAATGCAATTTGATGTTGCAGAAATGAGTGTTAACATTCATTTTCGACATGTTTGGTATACAATATTAGAAAGGATTGAAGAGTATTAAGGAAAAAAAAAAACTTGAAATCCTGCTTATTACTCTTCAGTTCTATCAGGTACTGCAAATCAAACATTCTTCTAATGTTTAATTACTTGAGCTAATGAAGAGTAACTTCTGGAGATGATTGTGTAGACTTTACTTTTATCTGTTCTTGTGCTTCTGTATTCTTTGGACACAGTACTTTGAGGAAGCAAGAATGAACGCCCAGGCACAGACCAAGGCTCAGAAAACAAACGATAAACTGAGAGTGATGAGACGAAGCAACTCATATTGAAGCCGAGGATTGGCCTGCTTACGGCCATTTTTCGAGGTCTGGAAAGTGGGGAAAGGAAAGCAAAATCAGATGGTTGGGGATATTTGCTGAACTTAGCTTATACTGTATATGTTTTATTATGATAGTGTAATAATCTTAGTCATGCTAGCCTTCTAGCTGCAGCTGAATGCCATATACTCTTTTGTGTACCTATATAATTTTTGTATGGAAATAATGTTGTTTGGTAGTACTTCGTTAAATTTTTATTAATTTTCAATGGTTTGAACTTCAATTTTAAATCCACATTTAATGGCACTCGCAACTTTTATCAAAACATGCTAAAAGATGTCAAAAGTTTTGTTAAATAACCCCATAATTACGTGTTTCCACAGAATTTTTTGCTCCAAATAGGCTGATTTTTAAGTGAAATGTCGTATCATGTCTATTAATAAAGTCCAAATATCTTTCATCGTAGCATAGATTGTATTGAACAGTATCTTCGAGCAAGTTTTTTTAAAAGCATTATCTATCCAATAACACGATACAGTAAGACTGTGCAACATAACTTCAATTTTTCGTGTCCCTGCATACATGTAGTTATGTCGGGGAAAAAAACATGCTTGTGAAAAAAAAAAAAAAAAAAAAAACTACAATTTATGCCATCAAGGTAACAAAAATCCAGGGAACCTTTCTTCTACAGTGAAACGCAAATTTTCAATCTTTGAAAAGCACTCGGTGACCGCTCGTCTGAAACCCAGGACATGTTTGGAAATTTGGTACACTCTACTCGACAATAGAATGAAATACATCTTAACTTTATTGTCTTCTATAATACTATCCAGTACTATTGAATCCGACGTGTCACGGAGCGTAGAGGAATAAGGCTATCGTAGTAAAGACATGGCTTATTAAAATTCTTCATGGCTCTGCTGTATTCAATCCTACTACAGGTTTGATTCTTGACACTATAAAAAATGAGCCCTCTTTGCTCCACATGGATCAATATTTCTTCGCACTGATTATCACAAGGAATCAAAAACTTAACATTTAAGGGAGAGAAACTAATACTATATTCCAACACCCAAATCTTCTTCTCATCCTTCAGCAACCAAACATCCAGGGTAGATGTTCCTGCTGAACACCCAACCACAGATAAACACCCCTTAATCCCTGTAAATTCCAAGAAGACGTACTTTTCAGAATCAGATACGGGATACGAAAAAATGCTAAATTCTTCATTCTCCAAGTTGAAAGAGAGAACGGACTTGTCGTTCCACGAAGTAGCAATTAGTCCCCAGTATATAGCTTTATTCAGGAATAGAGGGTGACCATCAATCCAGGCACTACAAGGATAATCTCCAAGTGTTCTCCAAAAGCCAGTGTGGACTCCCTCACCATGTTTAAAACTAAAAATCTCGCACCCAATTTTTCCGTCTCCAACAAAGGAATGGTACAACAAATGCACAATTTTGAACTCATTCGACTTAGGAAGGTGTCCAAATCCTACTTTGTATAGACGAGCATTAGAAGGATAGGGGACGCGAACAACTTGATGAATACTAGGATTGCAAATGTAAAGGGAGTACATGCAGCATAAAACACTGAAAGGATAGCAAGAAATGAATGTATGAACAGGGCCATCAAGTACTTCCCTGAATTCATCTGTTATATTTCCCTCCATGTCTATAGAGGTCAATTCAATAGTGACTTTGCTTCTATCCATTTCCCTATTTGAACCCGAAATATATTTCCGGATCAATAACAGAGGTTTTCGCTTAGACAATTCTGAGTGACGCGTCATCAAGTCCCTGTCATTAGTTAACAAATTGTACCATCGTTTTGAGACGCACCTGAACTTGCAGAGAACCTTAGCAGGAAGTCTAGAGAGTATTTCGATGATCAAATCACGAGGGAAATCGTCTATTCCTTTCATTTTCCCCCGTATAACTGTTTCCTTCTTTGTTGATCTTCTGGTTTGAGATTGTTATCTTGATCAACTATTGAACCGACTCCCCGAAATCTCCATACAGGTAGCAGACGACTTTCTGTTTCTGCAGAGAGTCATTTGAAGCTTCAAATTGAAGGGAAGATACCACACAATTTCATCAGTGTTTAAATAAACAGGTTGCTTGAGCGGCAGCAGTGGACTTTTGAGGAATGACATGATGCTTCCTTTAAATACGATAAATGATTGCAGAATTCAAAGCAGGTATACGTATGCATGGAATATACGAATTTGTTAAGAGGGAAAACTGTTTATTTATTCTTTTTCTAATCTAACCACCAATCAACTGAATTGGTCAAAACCAATCCCAGCAAGAAAAGATAACCCACTTAATTTACAATACACAAAAAACTATGTTAATAATAACAAAGTTAAAGAGTCGATTGTAAAATAAATACACGTCTTCTTCATTTTCTTTCTCCAAAACTGACCAATTTCCTCCAAACTATTGAATCAGCAGAAAAAACATTCAAATATACATCACAGCAGCCCAACAAGCTTCAGCAACCATTATCATGCCTCCAATCACAGTCAACAGAACTAACAAGATAACCCCAAAAATATTAAATTACCTGCTTGCACTATTCTATATATGAAGGCATGCCCTGAGCACTCTCGCTACCTAAATCAGCATGGAGAAATGGACCATACAAGCAACCTTTTAAAAAATATTACTATGCACTACATAATAAAAATAAAATAATGTTATTTATCTCCATTAGAGATAATCACCCTTCTATGTGACAGGTTATGTGTTCTGAAATGATAAGGTCCATTAAATGTATGGATATGAAACCCACTTTATTGGTATTATCATTTAATACCACATCATGTGATGATCATCTCTAATGGATATAAATAGCATTACTCATAAAAACATGATCCCCTGTGGAATAAAAATATGTCCTCTGTGAAGTATGTGAACACTGAATACAATTGCTGTGCAAAAAAGTAACGGGACATAGCATGGGTACAAGAATTAACCCCTATGCCCATCAGGAGCAGCAGCAGCTAGTTATCCTGGCATCCCGAAAAGTGACATCATGTGAATATGTTGAAACAGGACTTAGTTCCGTTCCTCGAGGATGATAATTAGTACAACTACTAAACAGTCAACACAAAGTTAATGTACATGCTGAAAATCACATCAGTTTTCCCAATTTTGTAGGACTTAAGAGCACCAAGCTTCCAAAGTAATTGAGTTCAGATTTTAGCTTCTTGCAGTGCAAATTATGACATGGGCCAAACAATTCGGACCCTGACCTTAGGCAGACGCCGATCCCAACTGCACCCAAAGTCACTCTATTCTTGATTGCCCATTGACCGCATCCAGGCAGGTATTGGGAGAAGTGAAAAAGTTTTACAAGAAGAATTGCCGAATTGGTCTCTACTCCCTATATCAACACCCTTAACCGCATTCTCACAGTCAATTACAAGGCCGATATACTGACAGAGACAGGATTGCATGCCCGACAACTAACTGTGTTGTTGCCAAAGCTAATGATTCGAGCTCCAGCACACTGCAAATTCAAGAAAGTAAATACTAGGTGTTGCGCTTTGAAATTTAGCTGGAACAAGGTTCCCCTACTGTACAAGAGCCAAAATTATAGAATTCAGCCAAATGTTCACATTTTATATTCCTGAGGACTTCACGTGCAATTATTCTATTTGTCCTTACTTGTATCTGTTTCGTAGTTTGGGACTTAGACAGCAAATCAGTTTCATTAGCCGTTGCATATATACTGTGCTTGCTCTGCATTTTCATTAAGAGCTTCAATAAAATAATAGCTTCAATTCTTCAATCTCGATTTCTACATGGTATCAGAGCGGGAAGATCTTGAAGAAAGGATCTGATGCAAACTGATTATTAGTGATTCAACTTGTTTTTCAACTTGATTTCATTTCGGATGGCTGATGAATTCGAAGAAGGTACTAATTCGCAAATAAATGGAGATCAAACAAATGGAGGTCATCGCGAAGGTGATGACGGAGATTCACTTCAATTGGGTAACTCTGATCACCCTGGTATGTCACTTGTCACCGTGCCTCTTACTGGGAAGAACTTTCTGGCTTGGAGCAGATCGATTAGAATTGCACTTGGTGCTAAAATGAAACTAGGTTTTATTGATGGAACAATTGAGATTCCAGCTAAGAATTCACCTCAATTTGTAAAATGGAATAGAGTCAATTGCATGATAACTTCGTGGATCTTAAATTCTATTTCAAAAGACATTGTTGACGCGTTTTTATACACTAATTCGGCTAAGGAACTCTGGAGTGAATTAGAAGAGAGATTCGGTGGTTGTAATGGTCCACAGTTGTACCAGATACAAAGGGAAATTTGCTCGATAACACAGGGTAATCAATCAATATCTCAATACTACACAAAATTGAATGGTCTCTGGGATGAATTGACATATCTTATGCCAGTACCTGAATGCATCTGTAGTTCAGCTAAAGCAGTGTCAGATATAACTTCATTTAATAGATTGATGCAATTTCTCATGGGACTAAATGAGGAATATGAACAAGTTCGAAGCCAAATTCTAGTTATGGAACCCTTACCTACTGTTAACAAGGCTTACGCTATGATCCAAAGGATTGAGAGACAGAAAGAGGTACACATAGCATTTGGTAATGAACCTGAAATGAGTGCAATGTTCTCTAAGACAAGTAATCAAAAAAGGGATCAGGGAGTTAGACCCATGGGTGGAAAGAGCTATGAAATGATAAAGAGGGAGAAACAATTGTTATATTGTACTCATTGCAAAGTAAATGGTCATAACAAGGATGGGTGCTTCAAACTTATAGGATATCCAGATTGGTTCAAGCAATTAAAGAATCAAAATAGATCTGGAACCATGAAGTACTCAGCAAACATGGCTGATACACCGATTGGAACTAATCAGGAAGTGAAGGATAAGTTGCAGGCCTTCAATCTGTCTGAGATGATACAACATGAATTGGTGAAGATGATGAAAGGAAACACTGGAGGTGACATGATCAACTTTGCTCATTTTGGTGACTTTGCAGGTTCTGTACTCAAACCCGATGCTATTCTTTCTTTCAATGCTTCAAACTTGTTAGAAGTAGGCTCTTGGATATTAGACACAGGGGCATCTAATCATATGTGCAACAACTTAAATTTCTTTAAGGAACCCAAGCAATGCATTTCAGCCATTCCTGTCTACCTTCCTGATGCATCTATTAATTTTGTCCAGAACACTGGAGATATCCTCATTCATCCGTCCATTACCTTGAAAGATGTCTTGCACATTCCTACCTTCAAATTTAATTTGTTGTCTGTCAGCAAATTAACAAAGGAATCAAAGATGAAACTCATTTTTTTTAATGACCATTGCCTTTTACAGGACCATC
This sequence comes from Fraxinus excelsior, assembly GCA_019097785.1. Lineage (NCBI taxonomy): Eukaryota > Viridiplantae > Streptophyta > Magnoliopsida > Lamiales > Oleaceae > Fraxinus > Fraxinus excelsior. The sequence goes on from CM032630.1 coordinate 11,071,185, forward strand.
AGACTGAAGAAATCAAGGCAGTTGGTAGACTAGTCAGAAATCTCTACATTCTAGACCAAACCTCTTTTTTTTCCGTCAAATCTAAATAAGTTCAAAACTTCTAATTGTAATTCTGTTGTTCCTCAGTGTAATAATTTTCCCATATTTTCAAATGCTATTATTGATAGATCTTTAAATCTGTGGCACAAGAGACTTGGACACGTTTCTATTACGGCTTTGAAGCATTTAGAAATCTTGAATACCTGTGATGATGATTGTCTTCCACATTGTGATATTTGTGCCATTTCCAAACAACCTAGACTGCCCTTCACAACAAGTACAATACAAACTGAACTAGTAGGGGAACTGATTCATATTGATCTATGGGGACCCTATAAACAAGCATAGATATCAAGGGCACATTATTTTTTAACCATTGTTGATGATCTAAGTAGAGCCACCTGGACGTTTCTCCTCAAACATAAGACTGAAGTTCTACAAACCTTTAAGGCTTTCCATCAATTTCTTAGAACTCAATTCAACAAAGATATCAAGTGTGTAAGGTCTGATAATGGTACTGAATTTGTCAACTCAGACTTTCGAAAATTTCTTGTTGACAATGGTATAATGCATCAAAAAACTTGTGTTTACACGCCTCAACAAAATGGTATTGTTGAGAGGAAGCATATACATCTATTACAAGTTGCGAGAGCTCTTATGTTTCAAGCCAACCTGCCTAAATTTTTTTGGGGAGAGTCTATTTTGATGGCAACATACATTATTAATCGTTTACCTACTCAAATTCTTAACTGGAAAACACCATTTCAGATTCTCCACAATAGAACGCCTTCGTATCAGAACCTCAAGGTGTTTGGTTGCCTCTGCTATGCCACTAATACTCAACCTTTCAAGGATAAATTCTCCCCCAGAAGCTTTAAGTGTATTATGATAGGTTATTGTCATGGTACAAAAGGATTCAAAGTCTATGATCTTGAAAAACAGCAGATATTTGTCTCAAGAGATGTTATCTTTCATGAAAATATCTTTCCCTATAAAGGACACTCTATCCCTAACCCAGATATACCACCACTTCCAATTCCAATTTTTGATCAAAACCAGTCAGAACCCATTTCTCCCGAAGCTTTTGACCTACCAGCTAGCCTGCCTCCTGCCACAGATGATCTCAGTGATGGTTCTTCCACTTCTCAAGAAGCAATACTTCTTGATAATTCTGTCCAAAATCAACCCTGCATCAGGAAGAGTACCAGACCGAAAATTACACCTAGATGGATGCAAGATTTTGTATCCAATCTTAGCCACACTCATCACATTCCCAGATCACATTCCCAATATTCTAATTCTACCTCAGCATCCTTCACTCCTAACACTTTTCCCTACTATACCTCACTTAGTTTTAGCCCTACATATATTGATTATTTGGCTAACATCACTACTATCCAAGAGCCAACTTCATACAGGGATGCAAGCACAAAGAAAGAATGGTCAGAAGCTATGAGGGCAGAACTTGATGCCTTGGAGAAAAATGGAACTTGGGAGTTAACCTCCTTGCCATCTGGAAAAAAACCAATAGGATGCAAGTGGGTTTTTAAAGCAAAGTTAAAGGCTGATGGCACCTTGGATAGGTGTAAAGCGAGGTTAGTTGCAAAGGGTTTCAATCAGGTCCCTGGCATTGACTTTTTTGAAAGTTTTTCTCCAGTAGCCAAACCAGTGACTATTAGATTATTCATTGCCATTGCCACTGCAAACCTTTGGCCTATTTGTCAACTTGATATTAACAATGCATTCTTGCATGGTGTGTTGGATGAAGAGGTATATATGTCTCCACCTCAGGGGTATGATCAGGCTGCTGAAGGCCAGGTTTGCAAGCTTAAAAAATCCCTTTATGGTCTGAAGCAAGCTAGCCGACAATGGAACTCTGAATTATGTAAACATCTCATTACATTTGGGTTTCAACAGTCCCAACATGATCATTGCCTATTTACTATGCACACTCCCTCTTTCTTCATTGCCCTACTGGTATATGTCGATGACTTGCTTCTTACTGGGAGTGATGAGTTAGAAATTAGCCGGGCCAAGGAATCACTGCACAAGGCTTTCACCATCAAGGATTTGAATTATGCCAAGTATTTTCTTGGCATTGAAATTGCAAGATCCACAGACGGCACATACTTAAATCAGAGGAAGTATGCCCTTGATCTCGTCACTGATGCTGGTCTCTTGGGAGCCAAGAGCACTCCTACACCATCACCTAAGGGCCAAAAGTTTTTTGCCTCTGACCAGGAACCTCATTCAGATCCTGAGCAATTTAGAAGACTTATTGGCCGCCTTCTCTATCTCACACTTACTAGACCAGATATTACCTTTGGTGTTCAGCAATTAAGTCAGTTTGTACAGAGTCCCTCCATTGCTCATTGGAATTCAGCTTTACATATTTTACGTTACATTAAAGGTACTTTGTCAAAGGGTTTATTCTTTCCTGTCACTAATACTTTTGTTCTGGAAGCATTCAGTGATGCGGATTGGGCGACTTGCCCTGACACTCGCCGTTCCTTAACCGGTTACTGCATTTTCTTTGGGGGTGCTTTAGTCTCTTGGAAAACAAAGAAGCAGACCACAGTTTCCAGAAGTTCGGCTGAGGCTGAATACAGAAGTTTGGGAGCTACGGTTTGCGAATTACAGTGGATTCATTACATTCTACAAGATTTCCACATTTCAGTTCCTCTCCCTATTCTCCTTTGGTGTGACAATCAGGCAGCCCTTCACATCTGTGCTAATCCCGTTTTCCACGAGCGGACTAAGCATCTTGATATTGATTGTCACGTTGTTCACAATCAGTTCAAGCTGGGTTTTGTTCTTCCCCGTCATGTATCCACTAATGACCAGATTGCTGATCTTTTCACCAAGTCGCTACCTGGACCACAGTTTCGCTTCTTATTGTCCAAGTTGGGATTGCTGGATTTCCATCAATGTCCCACTTGAGGGGGGGATATAGAATTCAGCCAAATGTTCACATTTTATATTCCTGAGGACTTCACGTGCAATTATTCTATTTGTCCTTACTTGTATCTGTTTCATAGTTTGGGACTTAGACAGCAAATCAGTTTCATTAGCCGTTGCATATATATTGTGCTTGCTCTGCATATTCATTAAGAGCTTCAATAAAATAATAGCTTCAATTCTTCAATCTCGATTTCTACAAAAATAACCAGCAGAGAATTCATCTATATTATCCATAATTATTGTTTAATTAATGAATATCTCGAGTCTGCTCGAGAATGGCTAGAATGTAATGTGTGTGCTTGTGGAGTGTTACTCCAAGCCTCTCGCCATTTCTGACAAGTTGCAGATGCATTAATCATCCTCTGCAGTCCTGAGCCACTACAGCATGTTCCTGGAACATACCTCCACAAATAAAACTGAAAAGAATATAAATGTGGAGTGTAGCCTGCCTAATTCAACATGCTTGAGAGGAAGAGGAACAAAATTGAATGTGTGAAAGCACTAGGTTTACAAATTCGTACTTAGAGCAGTCGTGAAAACAAAACTAGTATACCACTCAAGGTGAGTTCATGCTTCAATATCCTAGAAGAGCATTGGTTGAAATCTAGATAGTCATAGTGGCACAAGTAGGAACATGACATAGTGGAGTGGATCTTGTGATAGTCCAAAATAAAATATGAAGTCGGATATGTTCATAGTTTTAGAGATATTGATCTTAAAGAGGTTCTTGGTTGGTTAAATTGATATGGAATCCTTCGTTGGGAAATAAAACGGATTAAGGTAATATATATGACAAAATATGAAGTATATAATTGCAAACAAAAAACAAGATAAAAGTCAAAGAATTAATTGGTAGAGGAAATGTGTATTTTATTCAATTGATTAATGGAGAAAACAAATACAATAATTGTACCTACATAATTATTTTATATTTTAGATTACAAAACTTATGACAAAAGTCTAGTATTTGTAAGGGTGGATGTCAAACCTAAGAAATACCACAAAGATGGAAACGGGATAAAAAATCACGTGGAATAAAGAAAAACAATATTTTTCCAATAAAAACACGTACAAAGAAGGTAAAAATATTTTCTCAAATAATCTAATCTAATTTGGGTCAAAAAATTCAACAACCTCCATATTGAAACAAATTTCAATGTAACAAATGAAGCTCCAAGATTTCTCTACATGAAAAAATAAATCGACTGCAACGAAAAAAAATTGAATTTTTCAAAGGAACCAAACTTTCTCCTACACAAAAATACTCATCTTCCACAATATCTAACGCTGGTACATGAACCCAAACACCGAGTTCTCCAAAATTCACAAAGAATTAGAAATTACCAAATAGTGTCGAAGCACATGTTGTGGCAGAATCAACCTCCAATGCTTTCATAGAAGGCCCCGACTAATCTTAACACCTACAAAAATGCTAAAAGCATATGCAACCAAATCAGCATCCACATGCCTATCTCCAATGGGTATATTGAATACGATGGACCCGTAGATAATGGTGGCAAAGTAGAATTATCCATATCCTCCAAACTCGATCATGTAGCATTGTTCAATTATAGACCCTGAATCAAATCCCAAAAGTATAGTACCAAATTGAATCTCCACCACCATACTATATCTGTGTAGACTTTTCTTCACAAATTTTGCCCGACCTTACAAGATGTATAATTGGAACATTATCTGCCCCTCCAATACAACACGAACAACATTTCAAACGCTCAAAACTCCACATCCTCTAGAGAATGTGAACCCTTTTGAATCAGAGAATATTCAACGAAATGAGATTTTTCTTCAAGTTTGGAATATGTCGAACGCAATGGGCAATTCCAGCATTTTGGTTCAGCTAGGACGGAGATCGTTGACCGAGGACCGATGACCATTGACAATAAACGATCGTAATAGTCGAAAATATAATTTGATACATTTGTAAATGCACTAAACAGTGTACACATGGTTTAATTGAGCCAAACATCTTCTCCATTAATTTTTTTCACTTATCCCTAATTTCTTAAAACCCTAAATTCCTAAATCACAATTCACAATTCAAAATTATAAGTCATAGTCTCTAACAATAATACAATATAAATTCTCATTTCTCATAATTCATAAATCACAAATTCACAAAACCTTAAAAAAAATTAAAAAAAATGAAGAAGAATAAAAACAGAGCTTGCGGGGAGTCACTGAGTCAGTCTAGAAATCTAGAATCATGGCAAAATCCATAAAGATTCATAGGTAGCACAAACACTAGCAAATAGCAATATTGATTACAAAATTTCAAGGGGCAAGATTTTTGAGCTAATACTTCTACAACCAGTCTATCAGTAACCGGTCGTGTGACCCGATCGTATCTTGGCCGATAGATCTTACTTCGTGCCTCCATAAAAAAATTCTAGCAATGTAATATGTTTAAGACCTGATTAAGGATTAATAAAAAACACTAATTATCACCAGGCTCATCCCAATTATCCGCGTGGCACACATGCAATTAATCAATTGATTGGATGATAACCATCGTATCGAAACAAGAAATTCAGCTATTGCCGAAACTTCAAAACATAGTTTTCGCACCATTGCATATTATCGTCACAACAAAATAATAAATTGAGTATTTTATGGTAAAATCATATAATTAACTTGTTCAATTCATCCTACAGCATAATTAGAAACTACAATTGTCGCAGAACGGAATATTATTTTTCAAAAATAAATAAAAAGAAATCATGTACGAGACAAGTAGCAAAACCAGAGCATATCGGATAATTCTTCTGGTACAACGACGTGGTTTCTGTAGCTGGAATCTTACTTATTGTTCTGTAATCTGATTGAAATTGGTGTGCTCCTTATATTCCACCAACTTCCAAACAGAACCACATTTACCCGAGAGGCGGGCAGACACAGCTTATAATGATTGATAACATGATAAGTCTCATATTTTTTTGTACGGTCACAACCCATGTCACAAACTCCGTCCGCATTTGATGGTTAAATTGCAGTCTGAATATTAAATATGAACATGTAAATAGATAGGAGACTTTAGTGTTGTTTAATCATATCTTTTATTTGTTCAAAATTGTTTGGCTTTCAAATCATGGTCGCTGATCAATATTTCAAGTCACAACCCAGGTTACAAGGCATGTGTCACAAGTTCGCAGCCTAGGTCATAGCTCAGGTCACAAGTTCGCAACCCAGGTCACAGCTCAGGTCATAAGTCACAAGTCAGGTCACAGCCATAGTCACCCACATCAACAGCAACTCACCGTGACATCCAGCAACCATCGCCACTACAAACGCCCCTACCACCGCCAAAGTCACAAGTTTACAGCCACATGCAAGTTCACAGTGCACGTCACAGGTCAGGTCATAGCCATAGTCGCCCACACCAACACCAACTCACCGTGACATCCAGAAACCAGCACTACTACAAAATCGCCCATACCAACGCCAAATTCAATAAAATCAACCCCAAATCGTCGATCCACCACCACAAAAACCGCTACCACACAAACATCACCACCGTTGCACCCCACGACCAATTCGGATCCACCACCAATCTTGATCACGAACAACACACAGATTTGGACGAACAACGCCACACAGATCTGGACCAACAACGCCAACAGAACATCAAAATGCCACCTCCATAGTCATCAAACCAATAACCGAACAGATTTGCCACCACCGTGAGCACCCCAACCGCCATAGGTATCAATGATAATTTTCCTACCAGTAAGCTTTGTATCTCCATGTGGGCCACCAATAACAAATTGACCAGATGGACATGAGTAAGTGGCATGAGTTCTGGTGTTTCATCAGTGGCATAGCCCAACAGTAAAAAATCCTCCAAATCCCCTTCCACGTCGCCGTCGCTGGAGATAAGGAAGAGAGAAAGACTGGAACGAGAGAGAAATTAGGGATTTACCGCCGGAGATAAGGAAGAGAGAGAAATTAGAGAAAGCACAATTTGGTGATAGATCGGCAAGACTTAGCGTTACTTCCAATGGCAGCCCTTCCGGTACAGCAACTACAAGTATAGTTACTGCAATTGCAAAGAAATTCAGAAGACTCGGTGCATCATCCATAGCCCATTTTGTGATCCCATCCTGCTTTGTTGCTAAAAATCGTGTAGTGAGCACCAAAAATGTCAGCACAGCAAAAGCCAAACCAATTTTCCCAATAATGGTTTCGATTTGCGTCGGTGAGGGAGAAGTGAGAGACTGGGAGGGAGAGGAAAGGAGATGACACTGCAAATCGTTGTCGTAATAGTGGCGGTCTGGCGATTGGGTTGCTGCAGCGAGCGAGGCGACGGCGACGGCGTCGATTTCGAATTGGGTTTGGGAGAGACGGGTAATTTTAGGGGTGGGTGGGTGTATATAAATTAATTTTTATAATAATATTATTAATATTTAATTAAATATAAAAAATCTGTATCTATATATAAAATATCTGATTTTTGAAAATTAAAACATGAAATCTAATTTTAGAATTTGAATCTCCAAAAGTAGGGAATTGGGTAATTTGCATTTATTAAAAAATAAGGCCCAAACAAATGAAACAATAAGAAAAAGGAAAATTAGGTCCAATACTTTAAAAAGTAACCCAATTTGATTAATACCCTAAGTTAATTAAACATCAAATAAACCCCGTATTAATTACTGCATAAATTGAAACAAAAATCCAAAATCTCCCAATTGACTTCAGACAAACACCATGCACATCACTGTAGCAATTGCAATGGCGCTGCACAAAGCATTTGGTCTGTGTTTATGCTTTTGGTGTTTCGACCGACGAGGGATGGTGGAGTGATGTCGATTGGAGTAGCCGACGATAGATTAGGTTTGATTGACTGTAGGCCACAAACGTAGGGCACACCACTGTAGCAATTGTGATGGCGCTACAAGAAGCATTCGGTCTATGTTTATACTTTTGGTGTTTTGGCCGACGAGAGATGGTGGGGTGATAGCGATCGGAGCAGCAAGCGGTAGATTGAGTTTGATAGATTACACACCACAAACGCGGTGATTTATCATATTTGGCTTCTCATTCTGATCGTCTACCGTCCCACTAGAATTGTCGTCGGAATCAATGCAATGAGTAGTTGGTTGTGGGTTCGCTCCATGATGGTTTTAATTTGTCTCAAACCCATTACATTTATTAGCTGAGAAGGCCCTTTGAATCAGAAAACTCTGGAGGAAACTTCGTCCCCAACTTCAACCCCAACTCCGACTCCAATGTTTGTAGAGTGAAAACCTCACACACCAATTTAATGCAATTGCAGCTTTGTAATTTTATCGAGAGTTTTCCATTTGAGATCTCCTAATTGTGTATTTGAAACTTGTTTTTGAGGATTTGTTGTTGCATAGAAATGTGATTTTTTATATGAATTTTTTGTGGGCATGGAAGGCAATAGCTCTTATGATTAGTACTTGTTAATTTTCCTCTCTTCTTGATGTTGGTTTCATTGAAAATAATTACACCTCTACACATTTTGTTTGTGTTTAATGCTTGAGAAGGAGATGGATACAAAAGTGTGTATGCATAGGTTGCTAAGAGAGGGATGAGAGAGGTGGGATTTTCTTGATTTATTTTGGGCTTTGAAAGACAAATTATAAGATAGCTCAAACAAATTGTCTATTGATTATACGTTATTTCACTGGGGTGTCAAGAAAAAATTTCCTCATCAGTAAAAAGGATTTATGTTTGTATGATTGTGTTTGCATTGAATCAATTTTATGCCAGTAGTTGTTGGACATTGTATGTCAATTGTTAATAAAAAAAAGTGACAATAAACTTTTAAAAGTGACATTGTATCACTTTTTTAGATTTTGTCACTTTTTTTTTTAATATTTGTCACTTTTTCAAGAAGATAAAAAAATGACATAATATGTTATATTTTTTGTCAAACATAATCATCATGTGGATTGTCCCGTAACATGATTACTGGTGCCGCACAAATGGATGGTGTTATTTTGATGTTTGTCACTTTGTTTGAGTTTGTGTCACTTTTTAAGAGTTTTGTGTCATTTTTTTTAAAAAAAAAAATTTTTGTCACTTTTATATTTTTCTAACATAATCAGCATATGGATTGGCTTAAACGTGGCGATTATTTTAAGAACATGATTACTGGTGATGCCCAAATGGATGGTGCCATTTTGGTATTTATCACTTTTTTTAATTTTTCACTTTTTTTGAGTGTCACTTTTTTTCAAAAAAGTAAAAAAGTGACATTGTGTCAATTATTCATTTTACACATTATTTTTTACTTCCTAAAAACTGTTCATATGACTTTTCAAAACATTTTTACTTTTTTTGAGTTTTGTCACTTTTTTTTTTTAGTTTGTATCACTTTTTTGAATTTGTATCACTTTTTGAGTGTGTCACTTTTTTTTTTTTAATTTGTGTCATTTTTTTTTAAAAAAAGTGACAATTTTTATAAAAAAAAAAAAAAAAAAATGACAATGTCACTTTTTTCATTTTACACACTATTTTTTTATTTACTCCCTAAAAACCTTTCACATGATTTTTCAAAACATCCCTAATTTTAAGAGTATTTTTGTAAGTACCCCATAAGAAAAAGGGGGAAAATTAACACATTTTCTTCTTCAATTCTTTCTTTCCAGCGGCGACTTACCTGACCGCAAGGGCGGTCAGGTGCTGGGTCCGCCCCTTACGTGATCAAGTGTTCTACATGTTCTGTCCACCAACTTCAATATGATTCTTCTAATAATTGGAAAATATTGGGCAGACCATTTCTTAGCACTGATGTGAAAATGGAAAGCTAGAAGGTAATATTAGTATGCAGCTTTTTGAGGTAATTTATTCAAGAGCAATGACTTGTGATAGAGTTTACTTTTCTAAATGAAAATGGGAAAATTGTTTGATAAAAAGTCATGAGAGCTGAAAGGGTTCAGCATTTCAAAAGACTGTACACATCTCTTGGTCATAGAATATTTTGAATTAAACGACGTGAATTTCCAAAGTCAGACAACTGTACGCACATTTCAATTTTATCGTTCTTCTTCCTTCCAAGAATGAAGATGGTTTTTCCATTCACCCCTTCGGGGATGGCCGAGTTGGAGGAGTAAGTGAGCACGGAGTCCGAAGGTCACGAGTTCGAATCTCCTACCAACATTTCCTCGATCGAGTCCGTCACACCGGGCTTGCCTAGTGTGATTTACCTCTCATATGTGATCTGCGGGCTACTGCATATGGAGCCGGGTTTACCCAGTGCGTACTCACAGTGGTCGGGTCTGTGCCCCTTTGGGGTGGTCGGGGCTCCGCTAGCGGATAGCGGCTGCAGGTTCCTACGTAAAAAAAAAAATGATTTTTCCATTTGATCTCACCTTTTTTTTTCGAACACGTCATACTATGGTGTAACAAAGATTAAATTTTGGTATCGGGTTTTCTTAATCTTTGTCACTAATAAATAAATTAGAATCCTAGGGTACCATACACTTAAGATTTGAATTTATTGATCCGCGTTCAATTAGGTATTTTTCTTCTAGAAAAAATATTGAAATTCAAAATATAAAATAACTACTTAAGTCTTTTATATGCCACATTATTAAACATATTTATACTTGAATAAATTCCTAATTTGAACAATTCCGTTTTTCACATTTTTCTTGATAAGATAAATTGAGAATTGATTAAACACATCGATACAGATAATGTCATGACTCACATCAATAATCTCCAACATTTGGATTGTGAAAAAGTTCAAAATTACAAGAAAACGATATTTATTTTTCTTCTAGAAATCTCATGGAAGGACTGGCTTTTACATTGGTGAGGAGTATTTTGACCTTATTCGCCAAATCTTCGAGAGTGGAGATAAGTTCAACTAAAGTCAAACCCAACAAGGGAATTAAAACCTAGTAAATGGTCGTAAAAATCTTGGTCTCTGCCTATATATGGAGTATCGCACAAACTGCTTCTGCCTTGTGTAATTAATAAAGTGAATGCTTGTAATTTGTATAATATTTCCATGCATACAAGTGATAGAAAAACAGAAAAGGATTCTCGATCCAAAATATTATCAAATCTTATAATTCATCAAACCCTTTCTCTAATATAACTGTCAATGTTGAAATCAATGAGAATGAAAATAGCGGAAGCATAAAACATACCTTAAACTATAGATTTCCGATTCTTTGCCTGAAGGGGTTATATCTTCCAATTTGATTTGTGAACTTCACTTCAATTTTGATCTCCATTGATGGGATGTAGATATTCTTGAAGAACACACTCAAATGGGAACCACAACCCATATATTCATAAGATAATGATCATTCATTATCTTTCATTTATTTTAAATCGGCCCCTCAACAATCTAAAACAAGCTTTCGGTCTTTACACTTAATTCCATGAAAACTAATACACATTAGTCAAATTTCATCTTTAATGTATCACTTTAATTGACTAATATACTTTAAATAATAGCACCACACATTTTAATATGTTACTTGTGGTCCCAAAGATGTTAGAATTTTCCAACAATCTCTCATTGAGCCATACGTGTAACCTTTCAAATGTGCACAACCTTACGAGCTCAGAATTTTGCTATTATTATTATGGGTATTTCAAACAATCTCGTCCATCAGTCATATTGATATAGGATCAAAGCGATTTTCGTCACATTTAGCGTGACTAAATTCATCAATGGTCACGTACACCCATATAACCAAATGATATAGATCAATCATGGAAGTGTAGCATGGAAGTTACATATTATGTGATCCAAACATGTCTATTTACAGCTGGTCCAACCTTATTTCTTAAGTGAGATCAACCATAAATTTTAATCAGAGTAGAACTTGACTGAATACTTTATTTCTGAAATTAACCGAATATCTATGGATAAAATATGTGTCTAAAACAGACAACATCTAAATACAAACTCCCACTAAATTGGCATATCATCAAAAGATGCAACACCCATGTGAGCATTATGCTTATGAAAGACCTTGGGCAGTAACCTTTAGTAAATGGATCCATGATTATAGAGTTTGTCCTTGTATGCTTTATTGAAATCTAACAACCTTGATTTCTTTCCTTATAACTGGGAACTTAATATCTTTAGATTTTGACATCATCATATTCCTATTGGAATACAAGACTGTTATTGTCACATAATAACTTAAGTGATCTTTAAATTCCATCCAAAATATGCAGCCTAGTGATAATATTTTGTAGTCACATTCCATGATCATAATCAGAATATCCAACGATCTCCAATTGGTCTGATTTTCCTGAATGTGATCATGTAATCCTTAAATTCTCTATAAATACTGAATAACCTCATTGCTGCTTTCCGAATTTTCACCCCAAATTTAGTTAAATATATGTCTAGCATTCCAATAAATGCTATATCCGGATGTGTATAAACCTGAGTATACATTAAATTCTCAATTGCTGAAGCGTAGAGAATTTCACGTATTTCCTTTTATTTAAATTTATCCCTGATGCATTAATTGAGACTAAACTTGTCTCCCTTATCAATTGGGGTGTCACCTGATTTACATTCCTGTATGCCAAACATTTTAAGTACTTTATCGATACAGCTCTTTTGTGACAATTCAAGAATACCTCGAAAGTAATCCCGATGTATCTGAATCCATGTCATCAACATACAAAATCAGGAAAAATATGCTTACTCCCACTGAACTTGTGATACACACAATCACCAACAGCATTTATCTCGAAACCAAATGAGACAATTATTTGATGAAATTTGTGGTACCCTTGACGGGAAGCTTGCTTGAGCTCATAAATGGATTTCTTTAATTTGCAAACCATATTCTTTGGTCTCCGACACAAAGTTTTATGATTACACCATATAGATCATTTCATCAATGTCACCATTAATAAACGCCGTCTTAACATCCATCTGATGTAGCTCAAGATAAAAATGCGCATCAAGTGCCATAATTGTCCTGAAAGAGTCTTTCGTTAAAACTGGATAGAAAGTCTCTTTGTAGTCAATGTCTTCCTTTTAGGTAAAGCCTTTAGCTACAAGACAAGCCTTATATATTTTCATATTACCATTCGAATCCCTTTTGATTTTAAATATCTATTTGCAACCAATGAGTTCCGCACCTTCTGGTAATGGGACAAAATTCCAAACTTTATTATCTTGCATAGACTTATACTCCTCATTCATGGCATAAATCCACTTTTGAGAATTATTCATTTGCATGACTTGATGAAAGTTGATTGATCAGGTCTTATTTCAACAATCCATGCCATCCTTATTTTCTTGGAAAAAACTATAAAGTCATCCAGAATTGTTTTTCTCCCTTTTATAGTGGATTTCCTTAATGACATTTATTCTTGAGGTTGTTGAGTTTGAATTTCTAAAGCAATCAAGAGATTGTGTATAGGGAATTTTATATTGTAGTCTTGATCCGAAATTACTTTTTGAATGGAGCAAGAATTTGTCCCTGGACCTTATCATTGTCAATTGCAAGAGAAGAAATATTTGCATATTCTTCATTCACGACAAACCTTATAATCTTATGTCCCTCCACAAACTCTACATTCTCAAGAAATCGAACATTTCCTGTTTGAAAATTGATTTAATAGTGGGATCTTTAAAAAAAATTGTAACCCCTTAAAAATTGCTTTATTTGGAACTGTGTTGAGAATTTAAGCTGTAATATTTACTGATCTTTACTAGAAAGATCCTGATGTATCGTGGAATGATTCCACATTCTTCTAGGAATTTTAGGAAAAGGCATTGGACGTTGTTCTCATGATCTGTCATATCTATCATAGTATTCACCACTATGGTAAGATCTGATTTAATGAATTCTTTTACTGAGTTGATTTTCAATCTCAGTCTTGTATGCCTTGAACATGTCTAATGTTTAGGATTCCTCATAGATGAGATATAGGTAGCCATAGTGAGAAAATTTGTCTATGAACTTAATAAATTACTGTTGACCATTCCAAGAAGCCGAAGGAAATGATCCACAGATAATCGTATGAATTAGTTTTAAGACATCCGAAGTCGTATGACACTTAATCTCCTTATGTTTGTTTATTTTCCCTCAATGCAATTGATATTGACACTTAAGTGAAAAAATTAAGGGAATTAAGAATTTCTTCTAACACAAGATTTTTCATTCTCTTTTGAGAGAAGTGACCTTATTGCTTGTACCAAAACAAAGCAGAATTCTCATTGGTTAATTTATGTTTAATACCATGCGGATTCATATACAAGATTTCTTTATAAGAGGCAACCGTATTAAACAGATATATGTTACCGTTACCGGATAAAGAACTGGTGCCCACATTTTTTTGAGGTAAGAAAGAGATCAACCGACTATTTTAAATTGAACAAGAGTAACCACATTTGTCCAATGTAGAAATAGAAACCAAATTCCGTCCAAAAAACGATACCGTAAATGTCTCTTTCAAATCCAAATAAATAATAATCATCTTTAATGATAACCTAAAGTCCTTATAGCCTCAACCTTAACTGATTTGCCATCGCCCCACATAGATGGATCTTTCAGCATCAATTGGTTTTGACAGTTCAGACAACCCCGCATACACACACTTATTTGAATAATAGTATCGAAATATATTCACTAAGTGTATCTAGGTATTGACATTAAATTTACCTCAAAACAAGGTATTGACATTAAATTTACCACAAAACAAACCAAAGCGAGAAGTGTACCATTCTTTACACACCAATCGTGGTATTTAGTACAGTCTCTCTTTATATATCCCAGATTTTCACAAAAGTTACAGCTAAATTAATCTTTTTCAGGTTTTTGATATTTATTTTAAACCGAACCGAATGCAACTTTGTTATTCTTTATTATCATTAGAAGTACTTGTCAAGTGAGTAATGTCAGTTTTATTTTGCTTCACCCTTTCTTCCTCTTGCACACAATATGAAATGAGCTTATTTAGAGACCATTTCTCCTTCTTGCAGTTATAACTGACCTTAAATTGACTGAACTGTGCAGGAAGCGATATCAATACCAAATGCACGAGCAAGTCATCAGACAGCTCAAGCTTTAGTGTCTTAAGCTTAGAAGCAATGTGAGACATCTCCATGATGTACTCCCTTATATTTCATTTGCCTTTATACTTCATTGAAATCAAGCTTTGCAAAAGTGTGCTTGTTTAAGCCTTATCGTTTTTTCTTTTTTTGCAAAACGTTTCTCAATTTCGGCAAAGAAATCATTGGCATTAGTTACTTCTTTAGATACTGCGCCAATAAAGGCTTCCAGAATGTCGCGCTTAATGATCATTAGACTCATGCAATTTGAGCGATCCCATTTCTCAAAGTTCCCCTTTCCATCAGATGAATTTTCTTCCGTAAGAGAAGCGAGTTGCTCAATCCAGAGCACAAGATCTAGATCCTTGCAGCCTAAAACAATCAATATGCTCTATTTCCAATACTTGAAGATTTTTCTATTTAGCACGGGAATAGAGTTGATGTTGACAGATATTGCAGAAGTGGGTGGATTGACTGAATAGAGAACATATTCCCAATTAATATGTTCACATTGGAATCCGTATAAACAATTAATAAATTCAAATAATGGTAAGTCTCATCTCAAGATACCCAACACATCATTAATATCAAGTCTTTGGACAGTAATATTAACTGTAAGTGGTACTCTTGGTGTAGTGATCAAACATTGACAACAACTCCTGTCAAATAATAAACTCATCTTTGGATTGATTTATTATTCACATAGAAACCTTATAATTGTCACACATTTACCGCCACACATATGTATACAATTCGATCAAATATTAACATTCCTTTGGGCTGGCTAATATCCGCACGAACAAGCATACACACGAATTCCTTCTAATATTTTAAGTTAATTAATTTCCACAAGAGAGGTTGCTTTGGCAACATATTGCTTCAATTAAGTCACTTCCGAATATTTTATTCTCAAATGAGTCATTTATACCAAAATTTGAAAAGCAGAATACTTAATTGTATTTATCTTGAAATTTTAAGGGTCTAAGGGTTAATAATTCAAAACTTTATGGGTCAAAATTAATTAATTCAAAAACTTTAGGGATCAATAATTAATCATTGAAAACTTTAGAGACCCAAAAACTAATTATTCAATACTTTAGGGATCAATAATTAATAATTGGAAAGTTTAGGAGCTTGAAAACAATTATTAGAAACTTTAGGGGCCAATTTAAACCAATTATGAACATTCAGGGGCTAAATTATAAAATTCAGAACTTAAATGACACAGATTAATTAATTTCAAAATTTTAGGGGTTGAATTATTAAACCCAGAACTTTATAAGGCCCAATTGGATGAATTTTAACTTTATGGGGGCTTAATAACCAAAACTTTAAACTTCAGGGGTTGAGTTATTAAAACACATAACCTTAAGGCCCAACTTGAATATACTTTAAACCTTAGGGGCTGAAACTTAAAATTTAACCTTAATCTTTAAATTGCAGCCAATGACCTGAATTCATCCAATTTACACAAGAAGCCCCCGTCTCCAAATCTTCCAAAAAACTGAAATTTTTTAATTGAAAAGCCCCTTCCTTTTCTACCTTCATACGGCACCACCAAGGGACGGCAATGGTCGGGGCCTGCCGTCCCCCCTTCCCGGACAGCAGCCGCCGGCGTTGCTGTAATCACTGTTGTTACAGCTCGAAAACTGCTGCGGCTGCCACAAATAAATTTATTTTTTTAAAACTTTAACAGATCTATAAATATTTTACTTTTAAAATTCAAATTTTCTTGATAAAGAAGAAACCCTTAATATTATCAAGATCCTCATAATTTCATGCTAGATTCATATACTAATAAATCCAAATTGCATAAAATAACAGGAAAATCATATAATTCATAAAATTTAGAATTTCAAAATTCAATTTCTCAATGATTCAATAATGGATCGGCTCTAATGCCACTTGATAGAAAAACAGAAAAGGATTCTTGATCCAAAACATTATCAAACTTTATAATTAATCAAACCCTTTCTCTAATATAACCATCTATGTTGAAATCAATGAGAATGAAAATAGCGGAAGCATAAAACATACCTTAAACCATAGATCTCAGATTCTTTGCCTGAAGGGGTTAGATTTTCCAATTTGATTTGTGAACTTCACTTCAATTTTGATCTTCATTGATGGAATGTAGAGATTCTTGAAGAATACACTCAAATGGGGACCATAACTCATACATTCATAAGATAATGATCATTCATTATCTTTCATTTGTTTCAAATCGGCCTCTCAACAATCCAAAACAAGTTTTCGGTCTCTACACTTTAATTCCATGAAAACTAATACGCATTAGTCAAATTTCATCTTTAGTGGATCACTTTAATTGACTAATATATTTTAAATAATAGTACCACACATTTTAATATGTTACGTGTGACCCTAAATATATTAGAATTTTCCCACAACAAGCTGGAGCAATTTCAACAATTGAAATCTGATCCTGTTCATCATGTCAAAACTCAAAATAATAATAATAATAATAATAATAAAAGGTAATGCACTTCACCAACAGACAAATACAGATAACGTTCAAATCATATCATAGTCGAAGCTGAGTTAATTAATCTTTCTATCTTTCTTAGATTTGAGATTCTACACTTAAACTCCGGTGGGTAGCACGGCCTTCAAAGTAAGGGCTTGATGGCAAACGTTTGTGCCAGTTTTTTTGAGCCTTTGCCCATAATTGGGAAATTTTTGAAGAAGTTATATTTTAATCGCAAAAGTAAAAGTACACATTTTCTTTGTTTTTAATAATTAAATGTTCAATTTCTTGTTATTAATAATAGTTTTTATCTATTTCAACCTTTTTTCCCCTTCAATTTGATCAGTTTGACTCAATAATCTATCTGGTCAAGTTTTTTAATGATAAAATGACATCAAAATAATTTTAGTCTATCATGTAAACCTTTTTTTTTTTGGGTACAATATATATTTAATAAACCAATATATAAGGGCGATAATATTTAGTCAGTAATAGAGTTCTAACTTTTGTTCATTCATTGAAAGCATAAGCAGGGACGTAGCCAGAATTTCAATTTTGTGGGGGCGAAAATACGGGGGTGGAGGGGGACGGGCCCCCCTTCCGGGGGTTCGGTGGTGGAGCCATCGATTTTTTTTAACTAAAATGATTGAAAATGACAATTTTGAGTACCAAAATAAGCAAGTTAGATTGACTGACAAAAAAAACAATCAGTTTGTCGATACAAAAATAATATGTTCATCTATGTGTCTAGCGCTATACAAATTGAAAACATGAACGTTAGATGGACACAATAAAGCTTGCAATCCATTCCACTCTTCTCGCATATTACTAGCTCCATCATATCCTTGACCGTAGATATTTTGTATGCTAAGATTATGTTGAGAGAGCACTCTATGTATCTCTTTCTTTTGGGTAACTGATTCATAAATGAGTCATTTGCTTTTGGATTGAATTTGGGTTATTTATTTATTTAAGTAACTATTGGATCTTTTGTTTATGTCTAAAATTTTTGTATAGTTGAATTTTAAAGTGTAAGTTATTGGGTCAATATTTATTAATGGAAAAAAATAAAAAATTTCAAAATTTTGCGAGGGCGAGTCAATTTTTGTGGGGGCGAAACTGAAAAATACATTACAAATTAACTAAAAATAGTTGACCATCGGACAATGTTGGGGGGAGCATAAGCACACTTCTTGAAAGATAGCCACATGCTCAAAGTCCATACTTTTCATTAAAAAGTAAAGAAAAATGTGCAGTTTAAGATACGATGTTTTGACAAAAATGAGAACAAAAAATAATTTTTGTTTCATCTTTGATTTGGAGGTTTTGGCAAATTTTGTCTCTTTCTATAAGTCCATGTTTGAGCTCCATTTTTTTTTTCAAAACTAATTTTTTTCAAACTCATTTTCAACGGCACATTATCTCATAAAATAATTTTCTATATAAATTCAAAACTTTTCTTACTTTTTAATTACATATTCTTCAAAAAAATCACTATTTCAAGTTGTAAATTTGAAAGTGACCATGAGCTGAACAAACACTATAGTTGATATATGCTCACAAGTATGTTTAGGATGCACAAAGTATATTATTAAGTTTTTTCATTAGACTCCCCATCTTCGGATAAGGGGTAAGTTTCTATTTCCTTGTATTGTGGTTTATTTCTACTATAAATAAACCAAGTTGGTCTGACAAAAATAAATAAATATTGACCTCTTTATTTTTCCTACATTGTCTTCGTTTTCTCTCTTTAATATCTTTTTCTTATTTCAAACTACTTATGGATGAACTATATTTAGATGACTATACATACCTATTAATATTATAACGTAGAAGTCATGTCTGATTTCTTGGTTATTGAATTCACATATTACTTCACATGACATGATCCGTCCCGAAATATCTTAGTGGACCCGAGACATGACATGCACCAATGCCATCTAGACACGAGATCCGACATCAACTCTGATTATGACATGAGTTAGACCATAAAGAATTTTGCAAAAAAAAAAAAAGTAAAATGGCAGAATTACTCCTATGAATGGACTATATATCAAGTGCCGCAAGCACCCTCACTCTCTATATGGACACATGATATATAGTTCTTGTTTGACACCCATTTTGGAGAAAGAATTGATTTGAAATAGTGATTGATGGAAGAATGTGTGGTTAAAAAGTAAGGAAAATTTTTGGATTTATGTGCAATATTATTTTATTGATAGAATATGTGATTGAAATGAAGAAAGATATAATAATAATAAAAAAAATGAGAATGAGAAAAAAAATGGATGTCAAACAAGAGCATAATGTCGTATCCAAAATATAATGATCATATGACCCACTGGCAGACCCCAGGGGGTCCTGGGGGCACGTGGCCCCCAACTTTGGAGATTTTTTTTTTTTAAATAAAGTGATGTTTAGCATTCGATTGAAATCTAAATTTTAATTTAAATCAAAGTTAACAATTAATTTTAATAACATATTTGATGAAATTCATAACTATTTAATTTTTATCAAAATTTATTAAAAATTTTGATTTTAATCTTCACCAAACAGTGGTAAAATCAAAATAAATCTGAATTTCGATAACATACTAATTTTAAAAATTCTCCGACGATTGTACGTTAATCGAATCTACAAATTGATTATGTTATCTCAAAACTTATTTCGAAAACTACATTATGGGAATATCAAATAGTCGAAATAGAGATCGAAAATAGTTAAAAATATGTTAAATGTGGGAATTAAATAAAGACATCTAACTTGTATTTAAAAAAAAAAAATTCAATTATTTTATTCACGGTTATTATTCTTGCGATACAAATTTCTTAATGTAATTTTCATCATTTTATTAGGATATTCTGTATGGAATATGACATAAAAAATTTTCGAAATTTTACATCCGAAAAAATCATCTCATGTAAATTTTCGGATGCAAAATTACATGTGGTATAGTTTTTTTTTTTTTTTTTTTTTTGACGTAAATCTTTTTATTGTAAAATTTCTCCTAACTTTTTTGTAAGTTCGATTGTGTCCCCTCTAACTTTAAAGTTCTGTGTCCGCCCTGATATGACCCAAAAGCACTGATTGCATGCCATGTATGGAAATGATTGACACAAACTAATAGATCGTGTGGCTCAACCTTGACATCAACCGGAAACTGATTTGCCAACTAATAAAAAAGGACTTTGGAAAATATATGATCCAATAACTTAGTGAGTAGAGAGTTCACAAACAAATATATTTTTCTAATTTATCCACATTTACTGGAAATTTTGGTGTATACTTTTATATAATTATTAATTCTAAAATGTGCTTTGGAACTGTACTTATTATAATCATGAAATAAATTACAAATCTGATTTCTTGTACTTAAAATACTAATACCGCAAACTGCAAAGCATAAGGATACTGATTAATTCTGATATAAAGTAAATTTGAAATGAATTGTCATCTGATTATAGCATAAGTTGGTATCTAAAATATGTACCTGCATAAACAA
Organism: Fraxinus excelsior; assembly: GCA_019097785.1. Classification (NCBI taxonomy): domain Eukaryota; kingdom Viridiplantae; phylum Streptophyta; class Magnoliopsida; order Lamiales; family Oleaceae; genus Fraxinus; species Fraxinus excelsior. Next base: position 11,092,203 of record CM032630.1, read on the forward strand.
AAAATTTTAATTTGAAATCTAATAACCTATAATATACAGAAAAATCACTCCAAAAAGCACCTTTGAATGATCGTACACATGTATAGGCTAATATCGATGTTGTCACGAGAGGCACACAATATGTTACCATATGAGTAAGCTACTAGGACCGTTATGGCTATACAAGATTAAAGAACGACTATGGAACTCTGAGTGGAAGACATTGATGTATTAGTGGTCAGAGATGATCTTATTTTTCACGAAGAGGTGTGACTTCCAAGTGTTGATGGCAAAGTACGGTTCTTTAAGGGTTGTGCAATTCGTTGTGTGATAAGCGTATTTATAAACTTATTCAGGACCTAAAATAACGATATTTAGTTGTTCTTTTGATGAAATATATCCTACATTGTTTTATTTTGTGTTAAATAAGTCTGGTTGAACAAGAAATTGGAAGAAACAAATGGAAAATCCTAAAATAGAGAGAAATCCAGAAGACGGGGGCCAAGTTGCAACAATCCAATAGTTGAATTAGACCATGAATTGAAGATTGAAGACGCTAGGGGTTCAATTGAATGCATTTCGAAGTTAAGAGGGCGAAAATATAGGCTAAAAGGAGGAAAAAGACAATGCGTAGAAGTTCGGGGACAAAAATATGAAAGAATGGAAGAAGGCAGCCAAAAATTACACTATGCGGTCGCGTAGTGCATTTGGGCATGCGGTTGCATGTCACAATGCAGGAAAAATCAGGTGTTGAATTCTTGAACTATGCAGTCGAATCTAGTTGAACTATGCGATCGCATAGTTATAAAATCTGGCCGAATCTTGGGCTTCATTATACAATTAAAACTCAACTTGGCAAGATTTTGGGTGTTGTCTTTGACCTAAACTCGAGCCATATAAATACCAAAATGTCTTCTACACCTAAGAACATCAAGATTCTTAGAGAAATCCATTGGAAGAAGAGATCAAATTCATATTTGTGAGAGGTTTCAATTGTGGAATTGCAAGAAGATTATCAAATAGAATTCGTATCGGAAAATTCGCACAAGGATTGTGAGGATAATTCAAGAGATATCAAGAATCCATCGAAGTCATTCAAGATTTCTCCTTACTTATTCAATTTTTGAGTGATGTTTGCTAAACTTAAAATGATTTCTTGTAAGTTCAATAAGTTAGGCTAATTTTTTATATTGTTAGGATGAGATGAACCCTTCACTACAATAAAATTGTGATTTCGCGACATACAAGAAGTTGTTGCAATAAGTGACTTAACGTGACATATTTTTTGAGTTTGTCGCCAAGTTTGTGATGAGAAAAATAAGTACCAAAAAACCTTTGGCGACATAAAAAGTTGTCATGAAATGTGAGAAGTTGCGACAAATAGTAAAGAATGTCGCCAAAAATATGAGGGAAGTAAGGCGTCAAAATATTTTTAGTGGGAAACTTAGGGCGATAAACATTTATTTCTTGCAACAAAATGCTTGTGATGCAATAGGGTCTACTTTTTGCGATATAAATATTTGTTGCTAAAAATTCGAATTGTGATTTCGTGATAAGATTTTTCGCAACATACAAAAAGTTGTTGCAATAAGTGACTTAATGCGGCACATTTTTTTAGTTGTGATAAGAAAAATAAGTACCAAAAAATCTTCGTCGACATAAAAAGTTGTCGTAAAATGTGAGAAGTTGCGACAAATAATAAAGAATGTCGCCAAAGCTAAAATATTTTTGGTGGGAAACTTATGGCGACAAACCTTTATTTCTTGCAACAAAATGTTTGTGATGCAATAAAGTCAACTTTTCGCAATAAAAAATATTTGTTGCTAAAAATTATAATTGTGATTTTGCGATAAGATTTTTCGCAACATACAAAAAGTTGTTGCAATAAGTGACTTAAAGTGACACACTTTTTTAGTTTGTCGCGAAGTTTGTGATGAGAAAAATAAGTACCAAAAAACGTTTGGCGACATAAAAAATTGTCGTGAAATGTGAGAAGTTGCGACAAATAATAAAAAATGTCGCCAAAAATATGAGGGATAAGTGATATAATATGATGTAATATGGTCTACTTTTCGCGATAAAAAATATTTGTTGGTAAAAAATGTAATTGTGATTTTGTGATAAGATTTTTCACGACATACAAAAAGTTGTTGCAATAAGTTATTTAACGCGACACATTTTTTGAGTTTGTTGATAAGTACCAAAAAACGTTTGGCGACATAAAAAGTTGTGGTGAAATGTGAGAAGTTGCGACAAATAATAAAGAATGTCGCCAAAAATATGAGGGAAGCCAAAATATTTTTTGGTGGGAAACTCATAATAAAGTTCTACTTCTCCTTGTGCATTGTCTTTAGTTATTGATATATGTTTGAAGTAATATGTATCGTGTTACATAAATATATTTTTATTTATAAATTCAAAAGAAAATATTACCTTTTCTTCAAGACGTGCAACAAATGATTTTGATCCGCCACGATGATTATATTTAATGCAGTTTTGGCTTGCTACATTACGCGTAGGTCGATTTATTGCTGGAAGAGGAAGATGATACATTGAATGAATATTACAGTGAAAATGAGAAATCTCTAGATGGTGAAGATGATAATGCTGATAGTGATATTGGTAAGTATAATGAATCATGCTCTTTTTTTGCGTAATGTTTTTCTATTACATTTTATAATGACTATCTACATTTTTCCTTTCCTATGTATATTTGAGTACTGACGACGCATCTACCGAGAGTTGATAAGACTTTTTATTAACATTTAAGGTTACAGCAACTGACTATTGAGATATATTTGATTACTTATTGTGATGATTGTTGATCTTGTACTATAAGAATTACTCAAATATTATTGTGGAGTTTGGGTGTCCCGTGAGGTTTTTGTTATTTCTTCCATATTTATAGTTCTATTTTCTACTTTTCAAGTTTGGTGAACCATTCTAAGTAGTTCGACCTTAAAATTTGTATTTGTTTTGATCTTGGAGGTAATCAAGTTGTGTAGTGGATTTTCTTTTTCCTTTTTATGTTGTCTTAGATTGCAATTGAAAGATTTGAGTTCTAGAAGTAGTTGGTTTTAAATTGTAACTTTTATAAAGCTTAGTCTTACTTTGGATCAACTGAACAATTAATTATTTAGAATTATGTAATTGGTGGACATTTTCTATATTATCAGGATATTCATTTTATTTGATGTGTATACAATGCAAGTTTCCATTTTGTTTTTTATAAAATTGAATTGAAGATTGTAGATTGTGTAAATTTTGGATTGTGAACTGTGCAAAATTTAGCCTTAGATTTGATCTGTGATAATCATTAATTAGTTGGTGATGACTATGATTGATCTGTGATTTATTTTTGTAATGTTTATTGGTAAGTAGTAGGAATCTTGCTTAGCTAATGATTGAGACATTTCTTAGGTAATGTGTTTCTGTCTGGATGGTCTTTAGTTGTTAGTATTTGGAAGGAATTCTGAGGAACTTTCGGGTTGCTTATGATTTCCATTTTCTACTCATGGTGATTCTCCGTAGTTGGGAGTCTTTCTACACTAAAAAAAAAAAGTGACAGATAATCATTTTATGGACCTGCCAGATGGTCATCAAAATTAAGACATTTTCTTGACCTTAGCTTCTAGGTTTCGTTTCATTCATGTACATGCATTTGTGACATATTTGGTCATGAAAATTGTGTAAACTCGTCATTTTTCTAAAATGTAAACAAGATCTTTTCTTTTACTAAATAGAAACTAGTTTTTTTGGTAGTTAATGACTTCCCCAGGTTTCTCTCTAATAAATATTAATATGCACCCAATGTGTTCACATACCAGGGATACCATAAGAATTTGCTAACTTCAAGATTTCTTAACAATAGTGATTTAATCTATCTTACTTTTTTGCCTATATGCACATTTTTTATGACATATGCTTCAAATACAGAACCCATGTCTGCACCCAATCTTAAAAAATGGTACAAAGGCCCGGATTGCATACCAGGTAGATGATATTTTTGTTATTCTAAAAAGACTTGCCTAGTTTTTTGATAACAATTTGTTAATAATTTATTTGTTTACCCTGCATTAGTGGGTTCCAGGTACTTATTATGAGACTGTCGCAGTAAAAGCTTATCCGGAATGTGAAAATGTCCCATGTGATCAGTTTGAGACTGCATTCAATGTGCAATAATTTTTCACAAATGCCCATTTAGATTTTCTTAGTCATCTTAACTACGACTTGCTGCTCCGTCATAAATTAATCTATATTTATTTCGTTGACAGTAATATGATTTTTTAAAATTAATTTTTTTAATAATTGTACGTTGAAGCATTCATTTCATAAAGTCGCGAGTTGTTTCTAATAAGGTAAGTTACATATTCATATAAATGTGCACCACAGTAATGATTTCATTGTGATGAAATAAATCGAAAATTATGTGTTTAAAATAGATTCTCCAACATATGTGTTTAAAATTATGTGTTTAAAATAAAATTATTTGTTTAAAATTAAGTGTTTAAATTGAATCAATTAGGCGATAATTGTACATCGTTTAAGCGATAAACACTGTGTTGCGGAATAAATTAACTATGAGCACAGCTTGACACAAAAATAAATGTTTATTGTTACAAAATACTTGGTGTAGTAATTTTATATATTGTAAAATAAAATATGCGACGTATATAAATAATCACGAAACAAAATTAGGCAACAACTATACTCTTTGCACAAATGATGGCACGATAGACTCTTTGTGTTACGAAATAAATTTAAATGCAAACACCACTTGTCACATAATTAATTTTACTACAAATATTCATTGCGATGACATTGTCGTGTTGCTAATTCATATTTTCTGCGGCAAATAAATAGTGTTGTTATGTTGTTAATGCGATAAATGGTCGAAAGTTGCCACAAAATACGTTCGGCGACTCAACATTCGAAACAAACATATTTGTCATAAAAACTTTATTGGAACATTAGTTGCGACAAACACACTTGTCGCCCTTTAATTTTTTGCGACATATATACATTGCGACGACATTATGACTACAGATATTGTGTTGTCATTTCATATTTTTTGCGTCAAACAAATAATGTCGCAATTTTGTTACTGTGACGAATGTACGAAAGTCGTCGCAAAACACATTATGTGACTCATATAGAGTGACAATACCTGCAACGAACGTATTGTTATCGCTAAACTACTTTGCAACAAAAACTCAATTTTTGCGACAACATTTCTTTGTCGCGAAATCGGTTTTTTTTTTTTTTTTTTTGTAGTGCTTGTTATGAGATTTTTGGTTTGAATAATTAGCTTGACGTTAATTCGTTTGAATTAATGTTTGGATGTTTATTATGATTTTGCTTGCTTTTCAATTAATTGGTCATTAGTTGAATTGTTTGTGGGTGATTTTATTGTCATCGAGAGATAATAGAATCGTTAGCATGTAGTAATAAATATTATGAGGTTTGATAAATGATAAAACTATACATTTATGTTTCACATGGTTCTTATAGATGTTCTAACTCGTTTAATACTTTCTTGTATGTTGGTATCTTTCAGATATATATATATATATATAGAAAGATTAGATGTATGATTAGATTTAATTGCTATTAAGAGAAGCTTTTAAATAAATTAGGAACATTGACCAACTTGCATGATAATAATGTGTCATTTTAATTATTGTACTAAAAATAGAATAATAAGAGGAATTCTGTATCTTAAAATGTATCTCACAAATTTGATAAATTTTTAATCTAATTACGCGATCAATTAGAATAGATTAATTACAACTCATTATTGATATTCGACTAAGGGTATTATTAGCTTCCTCGTGGGTTCGACACTTAATTCCCCATTATATTACGTCATCACAATCTTGTACACTTGAGGGCTTTCAAAAGGTCATTGTGCACCAAATGTTTCCTTATTGTTATATGTTTTTATCGTTATTAACATATTAAACTATGGTTCGTATTGCTATATTTCTCGTACGGGGAATACAATGTCCCATGTCATTGCATCTTATGGTTTTATTTAGGCAACATGAGAAAATTTCTAGTACTTCTAAACATGGCCGGCCTTGAAATTTTGGATTCCCTATACGACATATTAAAATGGTGCCCATTTCATGAAGTTAAAAAAATATATTGAGAAAAAAATATACTTTAATAATATTATATCATCGCAAGATTATGATATTTAAACGCTGTTTATTTTTTAAAATATTGTGAATAAGAAAAAGTACAAGTAAAATTCAAAAGTACCTCATAAACCTCATCAAAATCCATATGTCATCAACAATGAATCATCCATGCCACTAAACTCTTTGTGTAGTTTCGTATGAGCAAACCTTGAAATTAGAAATATCAAATATTACGTGTAAACTTTGAAATGTAACAAATCATGTAAAAATATTTCTTCTCACATTTCTAGAAGCAAACTCACTAATTAAACTTTCGTAATCACTATGTTCTAACAAATCTTGTTCAATACTTCAATAGATATCAAAAACAGGACATTCAATCGTTCTTGTAACATGATTGATTGTAAATAAGATTTTAATAACTTCAATTTTAAAAACTTCTTTCGACAGATGCAACAGTAACATTAATTGTTGTGACACTCTATAGGCAATAAATGTAGTCGAAAAGCGATCCAATCTTTTCAAATAAGTCGATATATCAAAAACTATTTTTTTCTTTTGATAAAAGATTTGGCAAAATTTTTAACTCTTAAAACAAATTTTTTCCATCGAGATCGCAAAAAATTACATGTCAAGATGATCACAACATGCTTTCAAATTAGTATCATCCAATATGTTTACCTTGTCAGAAAAAGGTAGAAATTGAAATTTGTTTTCGTATGAATTGAATTGATTGAACTTTCGTTCAAGTGATCAAATTGTTTGATCTACTATATAAAGGAAATAATTGGTTATGAAAGAATCTTCAAGTAATTGTATGTCCTCTACAATAGCATTTTCATCAAAATGTTTTTTCCTATGAATTATATTTTTTCTTCTTTTCATTTTTCCCTCACATTATTTAAAGTGCGATACTATTTAAGAAAATTATAACTAGTTAATTACATTATTCTTAACTTTAGTATCTTATGCAGTTGTATATCTCATACCAAGTCAAATGGCTACAATTAATAATGAAAATAGTTAAATACAACACACTGAAATTAGTTATGAAGGAGCCTAAACCATCTGAATCATTTCCCTTACTTTAATAAAAATACAAAATGTCTTGGTATGATATGTAATTAAGAATAAGAAATACGACAATGCTAAATAAAACTCGTCATTTGTCTGACTTTTAACTCTTTTTTCATTAACATTGTGTCATTTAACTTACATAATAATTAAATTTGAAAATTAATAAATATTATACACACACACACACACACACACACACACACACACACACACACACACACAAATAATCAAATGTTTTTTGGTGCCCCTATAATTATGAGGCTCAGTGCAATCACTCAACTCGCGCACCTTCAAGGGGCCGCCTCTGCTTCTAAAGCAAGGAAAATCAGTAATCATGTCACTATTTAGTTGACAAGTTTACATGTATCTATGTCTGGGTTCCAATTAAATTGTGGGTAGAACACATGTCAACAAATAGTGATGGAGTAGTAAGCATTTCATACTCCGGATGTACTAAAAAAAATTCCAAATGATTGTTAGAGTTTGAAATGATTGTATTCCTTGAATTGTGTCATCTGCAATTTTCGGTGATTTAAGTGTATATTTAATAGATATTATTGAGAAAAAAATATATTTTAAGTAGTGATATGATGAGAAATATGTGGTTAAAAAGTACGAAAAAATTATTGATGTGATGGAAAATATTATTTTATTGAAGAATGTGTGGTTGAAAATGAGTTTTGAAATAATGCATATCAAACAGGGGCTAAGTAATTAAAACATCACAAACAACAATATTAAACGTGCGTGTAATCTACTATAGTAGTGCATAATCTAGATGTGATGGTAGCTAATATATTGATTAGATATTTCAAATCACAATGCATAATCTTTCAAATAATACTCAGTTTTGCTTTTAAAATTCAAACATCATGAACAATAATGTTAAATGCATTTGTGTAATCCACTACAGTCGTACATAATCTTTATGTGACAATAGCCAAAATCTCTGTCTAATCTTTAAAGGCACAGGCATGATTCTTTGAATTCACATGTAATATGTTGCATGATTCTTTAAATTCCCATGTAATATTTTGCTGATTCTTTAAAACTGAACATTTCACTTACCATATAAGAAGCTAGAGTTTATTGCCTTGCACACACAAATATGGCAGACATACCACCTGAATACATGGGAAAAGCTGAATTCTATTTCTTAAAAATGATGGTAGAGGAGATCGAAAATGAATATACAGAGAGTTCTAATTTTAGATCAGAAAGCTGGTTGCTTGTGATGAGGAAGTTATGCAATATTTATGGCCCAATTTATTCCGTTCGCTTTCTGAAAGCAAGGTTGAGAAATCTTAAGAAACGATACATAAAGTTCTCAGAAGTAATAAGCCACGAAGGAGTTTTCTGGAACAAAAGCGAAAACGTCGTTTATGGCAATGAAGAAGTGCTGAAGAAATATAAATTGGTAAATCTCACAAAAAAGTTTATTTTTTGTTCTTCATTTTATAAAGATATATATTTTTTTGTTATGTTACATATCTTATAAACCACATGACTATGTTTTTCTTCTAGAAATCTTATGGAAGGACCGGCTTTTACATTGGTGAGGAGCATTTTGACCTTATTCGCCAAATCTTCGAGAGTGGAGTTAAGTTCAGCTAAAGCAAAACCCAACAAGGGTACTAAAACCTTGTATCTGGTCGTCAAATCTCTTAATCTCTGCCTGTCTCTTTCGAGTATCAAGCAAACTGCATCTGCCTTGTGTAATAAATAAAGTGAAGGCTTGTAATTTGTTATAATATTTCCATGCATACAAGATGGAAATCCCTGTATTGGAATAGAAATAATATTTGTCCTATTAAGGGTTAAATGCTTTTGTTATAATTGTGTCTTCTTACAAGCAATTTCAGACAATTGGAATTCAATCCTGTCCATCATATATCAGAACTCAAAAAAAAAAACAAGAAATATTCCCTTCACCAACAGATAAATACGGATAACAAATCACACCATATTCCAAACTCTTATATGTTCATCTATCCTTATTAGATGTGAGATTTTACACTTACCTTGTGTGGGCGACATGGCCTTTAAGGTAGAGGCTTGATTGCAGACAGTTGTGCCTGTATTTTGAGCCTTTGCCCATAATTGGAAAAATTTACAAGCAGTTATATTTTAGGACTTTGCTACTTGGTACATAATGAATTACATAATATGAAGTGGGAGTGAATTGCCTAAATAGGGACTGAACTTTACGCAATGCGTCCAAGGGGTCACTAAACTTGCATTGTTCAGGTCCAGGACTTCTATCTTCATTCTATTCCTCTTTTCTTAGTATTTCTAGCTGTAAAACTATTGTAATGTGTTCTGCATGTTTAACACGAGCTTTGAGATTCTTCCTTTGTTTGTTGATGGTAACTACTTTTGGTCCTAGTAGCGCTGAGATCTAATATCATTTCCTCCAAACATCATTAACTGATTGAACAGGATCATTATAGTTTCAGTAGTGGTATTAAATATGTTTCTCAAAATCAATAGCTGAATGTGTAGTAAGTGAAGTCATATAGGTAATTTTTTGAATTTTGCAAGTTTTACACTGGATGGTGAACATAGAACCTAATTGTTGGCTCAATCTGAAAGACATTGTTTAGGTGAATTGCAGGTTTGCTAAAGAAACTCAAGATTTATGGTCTGAAGCATTCTATTTGGTTTATATATCTAAATGTGTATGCTTGTCGCTTATCAAATACCTGAACAAAGATGGAATGTAATCTAGTGTATCCTGAAATAACATTATTGAATTCGTTTCCTATAGTTGTAAACTTGATAATTTTTTTGGAACTTAGGTAATGTTTGATTGCCACATTTTTCATGGAAAATGCCACATTCGAGGAAAATGAATTCCACTTTGACCGTTTGATTGCAACGTGGTAATGGAAACTCATGAAGTGCATAAGGACTTAGAGTTTATGATGAAGTGGGATCGCAAGGCAAAATAATAATTTCATGATAACTTCTGGTTTGTCCGTTTCTGGCGAATTACTGGTATAATTCGATTGGAAATTGGCCAATGATCACAACTTAGGGCCTTTGGCCCCAATGTCAGTCGGATTTTAGGCAGATTTCGTCGTTTAGGCTCTCAATTAAGTGTTTTTACCATTTATGACAATTTTTATTTTGGCAATATCTCATTCAATAAAATTCGAATTTGTATTCCATTTGTTAGATGACGATCTTGAATATTAAGATTTTCAATTTAAGTTGTTATCTCGAATTTTTCCATTTATGGAAAAATATGGTTTTTTTATATTATTATTTATTTTTCGAATTTTGCTAGGTTTTTACTATTTAAAGCATTGTAAGACTTTTGAGGCCGCAGTTTATTAAATTGAATAATATTTCTTGTGAGTTTTCTCATCTTTGTGAGGTTGTTCATCTTTCCTATAATTTTTCGCTACGTCAGTTGGTATCAGAGCCAAAATCGTTCATTCACCATGCCGTCAAGAAGACATCCAGAAGTCAGTGAAGTCCCGATAGAAGAGGTACATAGACATGATGAAATCGTACAGCTGCGTCAACAAGTGGAATTGCTGATATAGCAAATCGTTGTGCTCATGCCACAACAACATACGCTTGTTGTCCAACCGGTTGAGGATTCTGATGATGAGAATCCGTTTGCACAACCTGAGCATACAATAGATCTGTCAGTCCAATGGAGAAAGGTAGTAAGGATGAAAACATATTAATTACATGCCAAACCTCAAAATATAGAAAAATCCAAATTTCTCTCTCCGTCCATCATCACATTCTTCATCAATTTCTTATCTATATAGTGACGGAAAAGTTCAGATGATGAGATGATTTTTTGTCGACGAGTCAAGATATGGACTCGTTCATGAAGAGCTTTGAGAAAGAAATAAGATCTTCATTGGAGGTGGAGGAAGTCATGGATCTAGTGGCGAGTCTCAGCCTGAGCTTGGATACTTGTTGGAAGCTTCTAATTATGAGCTTAGGCTTCCCTTCATCTTTCTTCGACTTGAGATTTGGCTCCATTGGAGTAGCCATTTCTTTCGACTTCCTCATACTGAGTCTTTCCCCTGTTTCCTATATCCATTGTTGCAAAGAACAAAAGCTTTTCTTTTACTCTCAAACTCCCGTTTTTTAGGGTTTGATGTGCAGCGGTTCAAAGAGCAAAAATTGCCATTTTGATTTGGAGATGGAGGCTGAATTTCAAGAGAATAAGGGAAGAGTTGCCTTTAGAAAATGCTCAAATTTGCTTGAATTGGCAGCCACAGATGATCTGGATGGTTTTATATGTGAAGCAGATGAGAGGGGTTGTGATATTGATGTTAAGGTTTTCACTTAGTATTTAAAAAGTTGTTTTGGTTTAACATTAGTTCAAATGGTAGCTTATTGATCTCTATGAACATCCAATAATTGCATCTACTTAGTTTGAGTGATGAGAGTTGCATAAATATTACATTTTTCGGATAGATAAACTCATTGGTTACACTCGTAAAATCAATATTTGTTTGTTAGTTATTCCATTTTCAAAAGAAGGTCGTACACGTATTCTATTTTAATTGGTGTGGTGATTACCCGATTGCAGACTGAAATATTTTGTTGATAAATGGCCTTCTATGATTTAATTGAATTTGGCTAACTTTTATCACTTTTATGCCGAATGATGGACGGAGTTTTAAAATGGTGTCTGTTCAGGTAATTCGACAGCTTCTTGGGTGCAAAATCTTTAAATAGGCATGGTGATTATGTGATTACAGTCTGCGAAATCTTTGGGAAAAATGGGTTGTAGTAGATCTGTGGCTACTTCTGTCGACTCTTGTTTATCATACTTGTTGCGTAGCCGTGATTTGCATCTTGGCTGTTCCCATTGTCAGCAATTGTTTTCCAGCTTATATTCTATTGGGGTTGTCGTTTCCTCTTTTTAAATCCTGGTTCTCACGTCTTTCTATATCCGCTTTCATAGTTTTCCTTCAATCTACAATATTTTATGCATACTGGTGAAGTTAGTTTAATGAGGATGGGTATGAAAAGTGTTTAATCTTGTGATATCGTACGATATTTTTTTATTTTTTTTCATGTATATACACATAGCCCATATGTTTGTCATTCTAACCACATTCATGACTTCTAGCCATAGTTTGAGGGAAAGACCACTCTTTGTGTTCTTGGGTACATGTGATCTCTTGTTGCCACAAAGCACTCCCTTTAAATTGTGTTTTGTAAGGTGTTTTTTTAATTTTTGTTCAATCACATTTTTGAAATTTCTATTACTTTTTTTTAGTGACAAATATCATTTTTTTTTTAATAAAAATGACATTGTATGTCATTTTTTTAATAAAGAAGTGACACTAAACTTTTGGAGGTGACATTGTGTTTTTTTTTTTTTTTTTTTTTGATTTTGTTACTATTTTGAGTTTTTATCACTTTTTTTTTAATATTTGTCACTATTTTAAGAAGATAAAAAGTGATATGATATGTTATATTTTTCTAAAATATTTTTCTTATCTTGATTATGTTAAGAATATGATTATTGATGTTGCATAAATGGATAGTGATATTTTAGTGTTTGTCACTTTTTTTTTTAGTTTGTGTCACTTTTTCATTTTATACAGTATTTTTTATTTTCAAAAAACTTTTCATATGATTTTTCAAAACATCTCTAATTTTAAGGGTACTTTTGTAAGTTCCCCAACAATGAAATTGGTAGTCCGACGATGCAATGGTTTGTCAATAAAATGTGCAGTAAATGATATGAAAAAATTCACAACTCAGGCTTTATCTATTCCAAAATAAAAAATCAGGTCCCAAAGTTTAGAATTGCAAAAAACAGGTTTTTCATCAATTAATTAATTATATTTCATAATTATTATATTAAATTAAATTATAACTGTAATATAATATAATTAAACCACCCCACCCCCACTGTCTCAGCGACTACTCCGGTGACTATTTTCCGATCGCACTTAATTCCGACGACTTCTCCGGTGACTGTTTCACCGCCACTTAATTTCGACGACTGCTTCGATTCTGAGGTCACAACTTATTAAATTAATTGGTCATAGATTATTTCGAGGTCACGGATAAAAACATTTAGCCATTCACAATTGACTTCATTGGTTACTGATAAAAACATTATAGGTCACAGATTTTTTTTATGGAGGTCACAGATTTTTAATTGTCACAATTTAAAAAATTATTTCATATTTGTTGGTCACGGGTTATATTTTCAGTCACAGATTAACGAATTTTAAAGTCACGGTTACTATATAGATGGTCACATTCAACTAAATCATTGGTCACAGATACACGCCCCATCTCATCCCATCATACCCATGACCATAGCCACAAATTAAAATTTTTTACAGGTCACAGTCAATAATTGGTCACTTGTCACAGAACAACCAAATAGTTGGTCACAGACACTTCATCACATCCGCCGCACCCGTCTCCCAATCCCAGTACACCACCTATACTTGGTCACGGGTCACAGATCGACCAAATAGTTGGTCACAGACACCTCCAGCACCTCCATCGCGCCTGCACAACACCTCCAGCACCCGCCTGCACAACACCTCCAGCACCTCCATCTACAACACCCGTTTATACAACACCTCCATCTAAAACACCCGCCTGCACAATACCTCCAGCACCTCCATCGCGCGCACACATAGATCCGCACCCACACACACAAAACGAACGGACACACGCACACAGCAGAACACACGCACACAGCAAAACAAACGCACACACACAACGCATACAGTAGAACACACCTACAGCAAAACACCCCCACAGCAACACACCCCCACAGCAGAACACACCCACAGCAGCACACCCACAACAGCACACCTACAGCAGCGTCGACACTACTGTGGGTCGCAGCGTCATTGTGATGCTGCACAATGGGTCATAGCAGCGTCGTTGTGATGCTGCTGCGATTCAGGGAGGGGGATGGAAGGGGAGGCGACGAGAGAGAGAGAGAGAGAGAGTGTGTGTGTGTGTGTGTGTGTGTGACGGAGGGAGGAGTAGGGTTTGGGAAATGAAATTTGGGGATAGGGGTGGGTATATATTTAATTTAATTTAAAAATATTATTATTAATATTAATTGTGAAATTAAACCTGATTTTTTATTAAATAAAGTATAAACCTGATTTTTAAAAACATAAAGCTAAACACCTGGTTTAGTGTAATTACCTCTAAATGATAAGATTGTTGCAGATTTGGAAATGAGTTATATGGGTTATCGCGCTTGGATATTTTTTGAGGTACTTACACATATTACACCTTTTTAAATATTAATTCATATAATACACTCCCAATATTTTTATCCTATTGATACTACTTTTTATACAATAAAAAATGAAACATCATAAAACAACTTATTTCATAAATCGATTATTTTGGGAGCTTATATCACTCCACCATGCAAGCCCAATCAAATTAATACATATCATCGAACCAAAAAGAAAAATCCTCAATTTCTGCCCTCCGACCACATTCGTTCAAGAATCAAAATCCAAAATCCTGTATTCCAAAAACTCAAGGTATCCAAAATCATGTATTCAAAAAAATGGGAATTTCGTATGATGGATTGCAATACATGTGAAGTATAATACACCAATTTGCACCAAGAATAACCGGGCTCAGTCTCCAAATCGAACACCACAATTACTACAACCACGACAAATCAACACTTCCAAGTTTTGGTTGCTCCAACCAGATTTTTAACCCACCAAGAGTTTGAGATGAGAAGGATAAAGCCAAGAAGGTTAACCACAAAGGTTAACTGAAGAAGAAGAGGATAATCCCACTACCAAGACTCAAAGCAAGGCACAAAGTCATAAAGAGATGGAAGTCGACTTCTTCAAAGTACAAAGCAACGGCTTATGTTTTCTCATTGACCTAACAATTAGAATGGGTATGTATAAATAAGAATGGGATGGAATTTTAGGTTATAGGATAGATTAGGCCCGATAACACATAAAATAGTGGGCTATCAACCATAAGAGCCGTCCTAATTCAGGTTGGTCCATGAGCAACCCTAATTAAATTAGGTTGTTTCGAATGGCCCAAGTGGGTTACGTGGATAGTTCCAGTAATTGTGGTGTCGATATATATTCAGTCAATTGGCCAATACCGACTAGATAAAAACAAACGAGACTTTCATCATCGTCCAAGGAGGTCGTTTGACAACAATACATCTTACAGCAATTTTGTATGATGGTAAGAACATTACAAAGTCTTTCAATTCAGATGCAGGGGCATACAAAAAGCATGAGTTCGATTTCCACATGAAATTACTTGAAACGAGGGAATAACAAAGATCTAGTAAGAATCCACATTCATGAGTTGTTATGTAAAAATATTTTTTTTCAAATTACATACATGCGTGTGTATGCTATGCTACTGCTGATATTTCATATGCAAATTTGGAACAAAAAAGTTTGCACTTGTATAGTTTAACGTAGTTAATTTGAAGTTGAGCTATACACAATGATTATTTCTGGTTCCCAGCCTGTGAAATATGCTATCCATTTCAAATTTCTGATGAATTATCAGAACAAATCAGATCTATTATGCACCGTCATGAATTCAGTTTTTTGTAATTCAGACATCAATCATGTTACTTACAATTCAGTTGACAACTTAACTAACGATTAATGTGAATTGGCAGGCAATATATCCATTAATCATTTGTACAACTAGCTTAATTCTTCCGACATTACATTCTAATAAAAAAGTGTGAATGTTTCATTTCACTTTTTTATCATACACAAAATATATCCCGATTGAACCATAATATGTCGTGAAATTTTCGTGTGTTGGGTACATAAATGATTTTGCAAAACATATACAGACATTGCAACATATGAATGTGAAGGAAGCGAGGATTTTTCTAGAACTAATCCATATTCAGACATTGATTTATTGAAATAAGATCTTAGCCATTTTCAAGAGAATTGTGTAATGTGTCAATAACATCGAACAGATTTCAATATTTAGATTGTCTTCATTTTTTCCAGAATCTAGGTTGAAACCAGTTACTGAACATAGAATGAAAAGAATTACAATATACACATCATAATCTCTCTTTTACCTGTAATTAAAACTTTGGGCTTGT